>SJYX01004430.1:34288-79525 GCA_006410675.1 Oreotragus oreotragus
GCTCTCAGCTGCACTCAGCCAGGGCTCCTGGGGGGCCTGGTGTGCTGGGCCCTCCTGCCTCCATTTATCATCCTGAGTCTTTTTCCAGAAGGCGACTTCCTCCTAAAGGCTCACAAAGCTTTTGCAGGATGTGGTATCACAGCCTGATCTTGGTCTGATCCCGTCAGACTAAGGGCTCTTGGGCTGGGCTGTGCTCTCTCTGCAGACGGCTGGCGCTCCGGGAGCCCCAGGATGAGGCCTACGCGCTCTGCCCCTTCCCTGTGCGTCTTTGGCTTCCCTGGCCCTCTGGTGCCGGAAAGACCTGCCGGGACGCTGCTCTCCTGCTCATTCTGATTTTTTATATCCTGTTTTTAGTTCATGTGTAAATGGTGAAGTCAGTTTTTTACATAAAATGTTATTTCCAACTTTAAAAAGTTGTGTGTGGGGTTAGAGGAGATGTAATACAAAATGCCCACTTTTTTTTCAACTATGAAAAGTAAAACAATGACAGAGTTTCTTTATGCCCATTTTTTGTCGATAATATCTAAATGGACATTGCTATGTAGATTTAATATGAAGCAGTACATAAGCTCTGTCTTTGCAGGTGTCTTCAGGTGTCGTTCACTATAGCTCAGGAGACAGACCGTGAGGTGCAGGCTGAGCTGTGGTCAGGGAGGGAGGCGCGCTCAGTCCTCCGCCATCAGGGCATTGGGGAGGACCGCCCGGCAGGGTCCACGGAAGATGATACTTCTGCCTCCCAGGCCTGGAGAGTGGCAGTGTTGGGCCTTCCATCTCTCGCAGTCACGTGTGCATGTGTGTGTGTGTGTGTGTGTGTGCACACGCACATGTGTGTATATGTGGCTCCCAAGGACTCCAGGGCAGGACTGCTTTTGGGTTCTTCCAGTTATCCTCCCATGGGGACCTCGGTACCAAGTAAAACTGAGCAGGAGCTGCATCCTGCAGATGGGATGAGGCAGGGACCCTGGACAGAAGGAAGGAGGCTGATGAAGAGGGAGAGACAGGAGGGAGAGATGGAGAGACAGATAGAGACAGGAGGGAGAGATGGAGAAAGACAGGAGGGAGAGTGGAGAGAGAGAGACAGAGACAGGAAGGAGAGACGGAGAGACACAGGAGGGAGAGTGGAGAGAGCCAGCTGTAAGCCTCTACTTCCCTCCCTCCCTCCCGCGCCAGGCCCTCTCCTCCAGGAGGAGAACACAGGGAGACTTCCAATGCAGTGGCCTCTCTGCTCTAGAACCTGCCCACTCTCCCCGAGAGTGCTGGCTCCCCACCCCTCCTCCCCTGTTCTGCGCTGCCCTCTGCTCCTCGGTTTCGCCCCAGCGGCGCGGTGCCTGCTCCCCGGGTGCGGAGACGCCGGGCGCTGGGAGGCGGGATCCGGGCACCCAGGGACGCGGGATGCCAGCCGGGCGCTGCCGCGGAGCCAGGCGGCGGCGGCGCGAGTGCTAATGGCTGCTGCTCATTGGCGGCCTCCCTGAGAGACCCAGTGGCAGATTGTAGACTCAATTACTCTCCTGTCAGGTGATTATCCCAGGTCTTAATGTAATCTTCCGCTCACACACACCATATTTCAATTACGGCGGCGATGAAACAAGCTGTGTATTCAAATCGCCAATCACCTTATCACTGCTGAGCAATGTCAACTGTAAAAAACGCCAGCTGAAGGCAATTACACATGTGTTGAGAACCGATTATGATGACTCTCTGTGGTATTTGTGATGAGCTGGGGAATGTTCTGAAAATTTAATTTAATGACAATATGCTTGCTGTACAATCCATAATACCTCCTGAATCCAGCATGGGGCTATTAAAACTGATAGGCGCGTATTATCCCTGTGCTGAGAGGCTGGGCCGGGCGTCGGGCCGATGCCTCTACAGGGAACGCGGGTAATTTCTTCACACGTTTCTAACGGCCGGGCCAGACAGCTCTGCTCCAGCTGCACTCCGAGGGGGTCCCGCGCTGAGTTAAGGTGTTTTCTCCACTGCTGCAGCTCCTGGAGCTATGGGGTGCTCTGGCCACTGCCCCGCAGGGTCCCTAGGTCCCTGCCCGTCGGGCTCAGGGGCAGGATCCTGGGCAGGAGCAGGGCTCCGCACAGCCACACGCCCTGCCTGCCTGGCACCCCTGTCTTCCTGTCCGGCTGCATTACACCTTGAACAACCACACCGAGCAGCTGCCCGGCCAGACCCCTGGCAGTAGGTGGCCAGAAAATGGGTTTCATGGTGGAGAGCAAAGGCCCATCAGAGGGGTGCCAGAGCGAGGAGGGGAGGTGGACCCCAGAGCTGGGGCCACAGCCTCCTGAGGGTCCATCGAGACAACTGGCCTGCAGTGATCAGGGGTGAGTGACCCCGAGACCCTGTGAAGATGCTGAACCCAGCTGCCTGGGGCCACCTCCCTGGCCTGTAGGCCTGGCTCCCACTTGGATGCTCTGGATCCTCCGCAGCCAGGCCTTGTTCTCGAGAGTCACACGACCGTCCTACCTGCACGAAGGCAAGACGATCAAGAGGCAAACGGTTTTGTGTGAAGATGTTGGAAGCCAGCCTATTAATTGAAGAATAAACCTATTATTTGGTTATCACTGTTATGTACTACTGTACACAAGTGAACATGCATTCAACACTGTGTATTTCTCTAACAGAAAGTACGTTTTAAATTCGAGTGTCTTGCTATTTAATTCCTTTAATGAGAGAGACCCTCACTGTGACAGCAGGAAGGCCCTGCCTGCAATTTCTCTAAATAGTATTATCACCATCTAATATTGTAAATATGTTCTAATATTTGCTAATATTGTAGATATTTTTCCTTATTTATTTTATCATCTGCCTCCTTTTACCAAGATGTAAACTGCATGAAGAGATGTGTTTCTATTTTTCACTGTTGAACTATAGACATTCAGAGAAAGTTTGGAGGAAGGATTACGAATCTTTAAGTATCTATTTTTCACCTAGGACCATCTTTGTATTTTGGATTATGCAGTGGAAACTTGGTCTGGTATTAAAGTTTTCAATGCTAAATACAACCCCCGATTGACTGTAGCTCTGTATGGACTTGCTTCCGTTTGAAAACCTGATGGAGAGAGGGTCACCAGTTCTCCTAGCTCTTCGAGGAGTTCATCCCCAGAGGAGGGAGCACCGAGGGGCTGGGGGCCCCCGCAGACCAGGGCCAGGCTCTGATTCCAGGGCTGCGATCTGAGCTGGGGAGGCTGGTTGACCTTCCCGAGAGGCGGAGGTGGCAAGGATGCTCTTTCCAGGAGCTGCAAGCGCCCAGGGCCCCTTGGCTCTGAGTCGCGGCGTTTCTCACTCTCCAGCACCGATAGTGCACGATCTGACTGCGTGGTTCTGACACCGTCCGCTCTTTTCTCCAGCCCTGAGCCCACGCCCTGGCCACTGCCGGTGGTAAGCGAGCTCCAGGGAGGCCAGGCTCTTCCACATGGCTCAGGAAGTGAGAGGTTACGGAATGTGCGGAAGGCGTTTCTTCAGTTGAGGGACTTATCTCTGAGGCTTGCTAGGATGACTGAGGTCTGCTGCTGGTGGTCGATTTCATAACAATGAGAAGGTGAGGGCTGTTCTCCTTTAGAAGTTCTGTAACAGGCACCCCAGACAGATAATCAGAGCCAAATGCAAGCAACATTCTTTATCTGAAGTTATAAAGTGTTGGTGAAACCATTTGTGCACACATAGCGAGACGGAAGTCACTTCGCAGTAGCCGGAGCAGCGAGAAGGGAAAGCGCGTGAAACCGCCGGATCCGTCTTCACTGCTGTCGGCAGTGGTCCTCCCCTGGTCAGGGATGGTTCCCGAGAGCGGGCCGCAGGCCTGGGACACCCTCGGGGCTGCAGTGCAGTACGGGCCCCCTGGGGTGACTGTGACATCCGCCCCGCCCCCGGGGGTGTCTGGTGGCTGTTAGAGCTTCTTGGCTGTTCCTGCTGGGGAGGACGTGCTTCTGGCATCTGGGCAGTGGGGCTCAGGGTGCCGCAAAGGATGCCACCCCACAGGTGCCAGGCTGATGAACCCAGCTCGAGAGATGGGTAAACCTGGCGAGCAGAGGAAGCGCTCAGGAGGGCCTGGGTCTGCCTGGCCCCTTTCAGGAGGACTAGGACAGATATGCAAGTGCTTAGGTCTTCACCATCCCCATGCTCTAGAGTTTAGAACAGGTCTTCACCATCCCCGTGTTCTGGAGTTTAGAACAGGTCTTCACCATCCCCGTGTTCTAGAGTTTAGAACAGGTCTTCACCATCCCCGTGTTCTAGAGTTTAGAACAGGTCTTCACCATCCCCGTGTTCTAGAGTTTAGAACAGATCTTCACCATCCCCGTGTTCTAGAGTTTTCCTTTGTGATCATATTTGCTCGAGGGTAGCCCCTTGTCTTCCGTGCACTCACCCTGGCTGGGCAGCTGCCAGGGGTCATGCTTGTCACTAACGTGGTCTGTGCTGGACTCTGTCCCTCGTGTGTGACCCTCTCCAGGGCCCTGCTCCCCGGGGAGCTTTCTCATCACACTGGGGGGACAAGTGCTGATTTGTGATGTTTCCCCCACACTGGCTGTTCCCCCCACTCAGGGCAGAGTGGAGCCCAAAGGCCCAGAATGGAGCCTCTGATTCTTCCGAGGATTGACGTCAGCACCACTGAAAGGGAACCCCCAAGGGGAGCCATGGGGAGGTGCCCGGCATCCTGCCTGCCGGGGCTCCTGACCCTGTTCCCCCTGCACCGGCCGCCGGCCACGGCGACTTGCAGGCTGAAGGCTGCATCACAAGCCTCCAGAGTTCAAATGTCTGGTCAGTTTCAACCCGAGAATAGCTCGGGGTGTCTAAATATTTACATGGAGTATTCCATGCAGAATATGTAAACAGTATTCTGTTTTAAACCTATGTGTTAAAGAATGTGGCTCTGACTTGCTGACCTGAAGTTAATTGCAGGGCACTTTATAATATTTTGCAGTAATATTCTTGACAATACTTTAAGATAGAAAAAAAATCTGATGAATTAAAAAAATGGACTTTCTGGACTCTTTTTCTTTAAAAAAAAAAAAAAAAAAGCATCATATAAAGATACCAAAAGCAAGCACCTGATTTCTGCATCATTTGGATTTGCTAATTTTATTGTTTTCAAAATTTTGTTGTAAGTGTTAGCCATGCTATTAATTAAGCCTGAAGTGCTGCAGTCCATAGAGTTACAAAGAATCGAATATGACTTAGCAATTGAACAACAACAACACTGTTAATATTTATGCTTTTTACAGACATAAACATCGTGCTGTCTTCATATCATATGTGAGGTTAACTATTAACCTTTTTGAATAAAATATGTAAACTCTGTTATCGACATATGTATGGAAGGCGATAACTGTCCTTATTTGTGTCAATCGCGGATAAAGAAAGCAGACATTTGCACTCAAGTATGATTATATTTTCAAAGACAAGCAGTTGAACCACCAAATAAAAGTGGGACCTTTAGATCAGCCTGTACCGCTGGCTGTTTTTCTTCCTGTATAATCCTTCACTCAGAAAAAAATGCTATCTGATTACAAATTATGTACCTATTCTTACTTCTTTTGCCCCAGGCAGCAGTTAATTTTTGCCATAGGTCATAGAGGATGAAGCCCCAAAGATCTGGGAGCTTCTTAATTGCATTGCATACAACTCACTGTCGCCGGGCATCTCAGAGGAGTTATTGCGCCTTGTAGATAATGCGCTTTCCCTGCAAGCCATGAAATAGATTCTTCCTCTATTGCTATATTAATTAGACATCAAGGATGTTAGAAAAATTATAGCTTAAGCTTCTGCTCAAAAAATTTAGGCAATATTATAGAAGAAATCGTGCCAGAACTTACAGGGAAATGAATTAACCTTGAGGCAGTTTTGTTTGTTTGTTTCAGGAAGAAAAGAGTTTTTTTTTTTTTTTTTTCTGACAACTCCTAGCCCTTGGCTCTTCACAGCCGTATACAAGTTTTGATAGAATTCCAGGTTAACTTTGTCAATTCTGGTGTTGTAAAAACGGAATGAATTGGCACGACCTGTGGAAGGCTCCGGAAGCTCTGGAAATCTCTGCTCTGGCCGTAGATCAAGTGTACAGTGAGGAAAGGAGGACACAGAGCAAAAGAAGGGCAAAAGGCGAAATGGTTTGTGTCCATTTAAGAAAAAATCAATAATAGCATAAAATTGATTTAGTGCTTGTCATAAAACATAAGTAAGTGCCGGAAAATAGAGAAAATTGAGTCTCGGTTTAATCTGCACAAAAGCCACACTGTACTGATGAAGTGGCCGGGGTGGGGGTGGGGTGCTACATAAAACCTAAAGACAGATACTTAATTGTCATATTAAAGACTCTTTGCAGGCTGCAGCCGTGGAAGGGTAGGGCCCATTAATCATGTGGATAAGGGGCATTGAAATCAAATCTCAATTAAAATCTGTTCAATAATGTCTCTAATATGTTTTTCAAGCATTAATTTTTTCCCATCGATTCCACACCCCATAAATCAGATATGTTGCCGTGCATGTAATAGTTTATGGAGGAGAGGATTATGGCTTTATGAAGTTAATGCTGCAGAACCATTTAATTTACACAGGCTAAAGTTTTATGTCTGTTGTTCATTTCTATTATTTTCTTCAGCTAAAAATTATTTGGGCTATAAAACTAAAACCCAAGTTCATTTTTTCCTCCCCAAACATCTATATATTTAGCAATCAGATTCTTTCAGGTTCCTTTCCCCAAATTCAGCTGGGGAAATGACACATGGAAATACAGAAGCTGAGTTTCCTGTGGGTGGAAGAGATAGTGATGCCAGAGGAGAGGGTTTTCTGTGCACATGCCTACAATGTTTCAGAGCGGTTTTGCAGAAAACTTCTGAAAACACAGTCTTCTTCATCTTTGCTTTTCAGTGTCCTCAGGAATCTGTGAAGACTCTACTCCTTCTGAACAGAAAGCCATATTGACTTCCCTAGCTGTTCTGTTGCCAGGTGGTTTGCTGATCTACGGTAGAAACAAAGGTGATTTTGTTTTGAAATCAATTACGTTGGTTTCTCCTAGTCACCAGCAAATTCACAAAGGAGATGGAACTCTTCAAAAAGCAAGGTGCCAGCTCCTTAATTTTCTGTAACATGGATACTATACTGCAACCCTCTTCAGAATTGCAAGCAGCTTAAAGAAGCTCCGTAAAAAAGCAAGGGATTTCCGAGATGTGGGATGCTATGACAGGAGAGGGGAGCGTGGCCAGTGTGTGGGCCCTCAGCTCCCACACCTGGCTGTGTAATAAGGAACCACCGTCTTCTCATTTGTAAGCCAAGTGTTTGACCTAATTAGCGGTCTCCCTGCGGGCTCCATGCTCTGGGGGCCCCAGGAAACAGCATCTGAGTAATGATTCTGTTTTAATTCTCACCACCATATCTTCCTGAAGGCACTCAAATATTCATTTTGGACCTTTATGCTGTTGCTTGACGAATTTTTATCCCTATGTTTTACACCAGAGTGAATTTGAATTTAAGTTATACTGTCATGAACTAGGATCCAAATGCACCTGAATGGTTTTGTTCTAAATCATTCTTCGAATCCTTAGCCGAGACAGGAGCCTGAGCTGTGGAGGGCTTCATCCGTGTCCACTGAAAGTCCCTCGCCTGGGCTGGAGCCCACTCAAGGCCCCACCGGGGACTGTCAGGGATTTTTGGTGGGCTATTTTTATCAAGTCAGTGTGCTCAAAATCCTACTGCCCAGACCTCTTTACCTAGTACACGAAGCCCTCTGTGTGTAACATAGGTAACTCACAAAACCTCACTGTTGAAACAGTTCTACAGTTTGACAGAAATCGTGGAAGAAGGACAGAGAGCTGCCATATGCCCCACACGTAGCGTGGTGTGTTGTTAGTGTCTCCCACTCTGTGATATGCACTGAGGGTCACTAACCACAGTGGCTAATGACTCATTTCTTACAGAACTGGAGAGTGGGCAACATCCTTTATTTCACAGTCCTCTACAAAGGTCCATATAGTCAAAGCTATGCTTTTTCCAGTAGTCATGTGTGGATGTGAGAGTTGGATCGTAAAGAAGGCTGAGTGTATCTGTCTCACCAGTGCTGATACATTATTATGAATGACGATGTTTTATACAAATTTCTATATATTTCAACCCAATGTCCTTTCTTTTTGCCCAGGATCCTACCCAGGACCCACTTCCATTCAGTCCTACATCTCCCAAGCCTCCTCAGCTCTCTGAGAGTTTCTCAGACTTTGCTTAATTTTGATGCTGACAATTTTGAGTAACAGCGGTCAGGAATTTTGAACAGTGTTTTCCTCCTGATTAGGCTGGGGATGTGGGATTCTGGGCAGAAGAGGCAGAGGTGGAGAGTCATTCATACCACATCCTGCCAAGGTGACTTTCGCTGTCAGTGTGAGCTTGACTGTGGAGAGGAGATGTGTGCCTGTGAACCCTTGGGAAGGCAGCCACGCTGGGCAGACTTGCCTGAGCCCTGGGGTCAGGCTCTCGCTCCTGAGAACAGAGTCTGCGTCAGTTCCATGGAGTTCTTCTGCCTGGGAGCCCGTTTCTTCTCTGTTGCTTTCTCACTCAGCCGCTGGCTTTAACCTGCACGGAGCGCAGGTGTTGGTGCTGGAGTGCCGACCCCGCAGAGCTGTGTTTGTGTTCCTGGTCGCAGGGCTCACTTTGGCCCCTGGGCTCCCTCGCCTGCTCCTGCCTTCGGCTCACCCTGCCGCCGGTCTCTGGGTCCTGGTCACAGGGCTCACTTTGGCTCCTGGGCCCCCTCGCCTGTTCCCCCTGCCTTCGGCTCGCCCTGCTGCTGGCCTCTGGCTCTGAGTGCATCCGTACTGTGTGGCCCTACGAGCTGCTCCAGGCCCTCTTGTGTGTGTCCTGCCTGAGTCCTGGGATGAGCTATGTCTCGGACAACGCACGTTCTTTTGGCTGGACCATCACATTGGAATCCCAGACCTGGGCACCAGGTATGACCCTGCTTCTAGACCCACGCAGCTGACAACTGTGAGGCTGCTCTGCAGTGTCCCGGGCTGGGGACGGCGGGCGGGAGGCAGGTTCCCATGTTGGAGCGATTGTGTGGTGGTACGTGGAGCTGTGGACATCGGTGCAACCCATGGAAAGCTCACAACACAGGTGGATATGTACAGAAGTAGTCACGACTGATCACACACGTGGGTCCTTGTTACGTCAGCTGACCCCCATCCAATCACTGGTCACTTCTGCACCAAATAACTCGAGAAGCTGGGGATTTCATGGTGCAAAGTGTGAGGCCAGTGGACATGAAGGAGACATCGCAATGTTTGCTGCTGGACAAGGGACGGGGAGATGGGCCAGGCCAGGACCACCTCACTCGACGGTGCTCACGGAACCTGGTGCATCCTCAGCTGGCATCTGTCCCTGCACTGGGGCCTGCCTCCTCGGGGACTCCATAGTTTCTCAGGCGGCCTCCCTCCTGCCCAGGGTCCTCACATCTCTCAGAGCCCCCAGAGCAGATGAGATGTCTTTACGCCCAGCACACTCACTTCACCGAGAGTCTCGTGCTGAGACCGCCCCCCATCACCTGCCGGCTGTGCAGCCATTGCTGTGTGTCTTCACCCTCACCAAGCGCTCGGCGTGGCCTGCACCTGCCCTAGGAGCGCAGGACCAAGTCTGCAGAGGGTGATGTGCAAGGTGAGGTGTGAGTGACTCAGAGATGAGCGTGTTCACAGCGGAGCCCTGGTGCGCAGAAGCCCCGGGTGGGGGAACCACGGCCAGTCAGGAGGAAAAAAAAAAAAAAAAATTCTGACAACTCCTAGCCCTTGGCTCTTCACAGCCGTATACAAGTTTTGATAGAATTCCAGGTTAACTTTGTCAATTCTGGTGTTGTAAAAACGGAATGAATTGGCACGACCTGTGGAAGGCTCCGGAAGCTCTGGAAATCTCTGCTCTGGCCGTAGATCAAGTGTACAGTGAGGAAAGGAGGACACAGAGCAAAAGAAGGGCAAAAGGCGAAATGGTTTGTGTCCATTTAAGAAAAAATCAATAATAGCATAAAATTGATTTAGTGCTTGTCATAAAACATAAGTAAGTGCCGGAAAATAGAGAAAATTGAGTCTCGGTTTAATCTGCACAAAAGCCACACTGTACTGATGAAGTGGCCGGGGTGGGGGTGGGGTGCTACATAAAACCTAAAGACAGATACTTAATTGTCATATTAAAGACTCTTTGCAGGCTGCAGCCGTGGAAGGGTAGGGCCCATTAATCATGTGGATAAGGGGCATTGAAATCAAATCTCAATTAAAATCTGTTCAATAATGTCTCTAATATGTTTTTCAAGCATTAATTTTTTCCCATCGATTCCACACCCCATAAATCAGATATGTTGCCGTGCATGTAATAGTTTATGGAGGAGAGGATTATGGCTTTATGAAGTTAATGCTGCAGAACCATTTAATTTACACAGGCTAAAGTTTTATGTCTGTTGTTCATTTCTATTATTTTCTTCAGCTAAAAATTATTTGGGCTATAAAACTAAAACCCAAGTTCATTTTTTCCTCCCCAAACATCTATATATTTAGCAATCAGATTCTTTCAGGTTCCTTTCCCCAAATTCAGCTGGGGAAATGACACATGGAAATACAGAAGCTGAGTTTCCTGTGGGTGGAAGAGATAGTGATGCCAGAGGAGAGGGTTTTCTGTGCACATGCCTACAATGTTTCAGAGCGGTTTTGCAGAAAACTTCTGAAAACACAGTCTTCTTCATCTTTGCTTTTCAGTGTCCTCAGGAATCTGTGAAGACTCTACTCCTTCTGAACAGAAAGCCATATTGACTTCCCTAGCTGTTCTGTTGCCAGGTGGTTTGCTGATCTACGGTAGAAACAAAGGTGATTTTGTTTTGAAATCAATTACGTTGGTTTCTCCTAGTCACCAGCAAATTCACAAAGGAGATGGAACTCTTCAAAAAGCAAGGTGCCAGCTCCTTAATTTTCTGTAACATGGATACTATACTGCAACCCTCTTCAGAATTGCAAGCAGCTTAAAGAAGCTCCGTAAAAAAGCAAGGGATTTCCGAGATGTGGGATGCTATGACAGGAGAGGGGAGCGTGGCCAGTGTGTGGGCCCTCAGCTCCCACACCTGGCTGTGTAATAAGGAACCACCGTCTTCTCATTTGTAAGCCAAGTGTTTGACCTAATTAGCGGTCTCCCTGCGGGCTCCATGCTCTGGGGGCCCCAGGAAACAGCATCTGAGTAATGATTCTGTTTTAATTCTCACCACCATATCTTCCTGAAGGCACTCAAATATTCATTTTGGACCTTTATGCTGTTGCTTGACGAATTTTTATCCCTATGTTTTACACCAGAGTGAATTTGAATTTAAGTTATACTGTCATGAACTAGGATCCAAATGCACCTGAATGGTTTTGTTCTAAATCATTCTTCGAATCCTTAGCCGAGACAGGAGCCTGAGCTGTGGAGGGCTTCATCCGTGTCCACTGAAAGTCCCTCGCCTGGGCTGGAGCCCACTCAAGGCCCCACCGGGGACTGTCAGGGATTTTTGGTGGGCTATTTTTATCAAGTCAGTGTGCTCAAAATCCTACTGCCCAGACCTCTTTACCTAGTACACGAAGCCCTCTGTGTGTAACATAGGTAACTCACAAAACCTCACTGTTGAAACAGTTCTACAGTTTGACAGAAATCGTGGAAGAAGGACAGAGAGCTGCCATATGCCCCACACGTAGCGTGGTGTGTTGTTAGTGTCTCCCACTCTGTGATATGCACTGAGGGTCACTAACCACAGTGGCTAATGACTCATTTCTTACAGAACTGGAGAGTGGGCAACATCCTTTATTTCACAGTCCTCTACAAAGGTCCATATAGTCAAAGCTATGCTTTTTCCAGTAGTCATGTGTGGATGTGAGAGTTGGATCGTAAAGAAGGCTGAGTGTATCTGTCTCACCAGTGCTGATACATTATTATGAATGACGATGTTTTATACAAATTTCTATATATTTCAACCCAATGTCCTTTCTTTTTGCCCAGGATCCTACCCAGGACCCACTTCCATTCAGTCCTACATCTCCCAAGCCTCCTCAGCTCTCTGAGAGTTTCTCAGACTTTGCTTAATTTTGATGCTGACAATTTTGAGTAACAGCGGTCAGGAATTTTGAACAGTGTTTTCCTCCTGATTAGGCTGGGGATGTGGGATTCTGGGCAGAAGAGGCAGAGGTGGAGAGTCATTCATACCACATCCTGCCAAGGTGACTTTCGCTGTCAGTGTGAGCTTGACTGTGGAGAGGAGATGTGTGCCTGTGAACCCTTGGGAAGGCAGCCACGCTGGGCAGACTTGCCTGAGCCCTGGGGTCAGGCTCTCGCTCCTGAGAACAGAGTCTGCGTCAGTTCCATGGAGTTCTTCTGCCTGGGAGCCCGTTTCTTCTCTGTTGCTTTCTCACTCAGCCGCTGGCTTTAACCTGCACGGAGCGCAGGTGTTGGTGCTGGAGTGCCGACCCCGCAGAGCTGTGTTTGTGTTCCTGGTCGCAGGGCTCACTTTGGCCCCTGGGCTCCCTCGCCTGCTCCTGCCTTCGGCTCACCCTGCCGCCGGTCTCTGGGTCCTGGTCACAGGGCTCACTTTGGCTCCTGGGCCCCCTCGCCTGTTCCCCCTGCCTTCGGCTCGCCCTGCTGCTGGCCTCTGGCTCTGAGTGCATCCGTACTGTGTGGCCCTACGAGCTGCTCCAGGCCCTCTTGTGTGTGTCCTGCCTGAGTCCTGGGATGAGCTATGTCTCGGACAACGCACGTTCTTTTGGCTGGACCATCGCATTGGAATCCCAGACCTGGGCACCAGGTATGACCCTGCTTCTAGACTCACGCAGCTGACAACTGTGAGGCTGCTCTGCAGTGTCCCGGGCTGGGGACGGCGGGCGGGAGGCAGGTTCCCATGTTGGAGCGATTGTGTGGTGGTACGTGGAGCTGTGGACATCGGTGCAACCCATGGAAAGCTCAACACAGGTGGATACGTACAGAAGTAGTCATGACTGATCACACACGTGGGTCCTTGTTACGTCAGCTGACCCCCGTCCAATCACTGGTCACTTCTGCACCAAATAACTCGAGAAGCTGGGGATTTCATGGTGCAAAGTGTGAGGCCAGTGGACATGAAGGAGACATTGCCATGTTTGCTGCTGGACAAGGGACGGGGAGATGGGCCAGGCCAGGACCACCTCACTCGACGGTGCTCACGGAACCTGGTGCATCCTCAGCTGGCATCTGTCCCTGCACTGGGGCCTGTCTCCTCTGGGACTCCATAGTTTCTCAGGCGGCCTCCCTCCTGCCCAGGGTCCTCACATCTCTCAGAGCCCCCAGAGCAGATGAGATGTCTTCACGCCCAGCGCACTCACTTCACCGAGAGTCTCGTGCTGAGATCCCCCCCCTTACCTGCCGGCTGTGCAGCCAGTGCTGTGTGTCTTCACCCTCACCAAGCGCTCGGCGTGGCCTGCACCTGCCCTAGGAGCGCAGGACCAAGTCTGCAGAGGGTGATGTGCAAGGTGAGGTGTGAGTGACTCAGAGGTGAGCGTGTTCACAGCGGAGCCCTGGTGCGCAGAAGCCCCGGGTGGGGGAACCACGGCCAGTCAGGAGGTGGACGAGCTCAGGTAAGGAGGAGGCTGCGAGGAGGCCCCACAGGACGCAAGGCTGCCGTGGAGTCTGGGAGTCTGTCTTCCATAAACAAGGATGGTTTTGAGCAGGGGAAGCAGGGCGCTTTCCTCAAAGGTCCTGGATGGGAAGGAGGAGCAGGAAGGGATCTCAGTTCGAGGTGATACGGGGGCTGGGGGAGACCACAGAGGCGTGACCGGCCGGGGGTCAGGGTGGTGGATGGAGAGCTGGTCAGGGGTGTTTCAGGGTGCACCCCAGAGCAGAAGCCTGTAGGAACCAGCAGAGAGTTGGCTGAGGGCAGGGGTCAGGGAGGCCTCTGCAGTGTTAAGAGGAGGTGGGAAGCCCTTCCCCAGCATGGACTAGAAGACTGCGGACCGGAGGCGGCACAGATTTGGAGTTTGGCCAAGACTGGAGCACTCATGAGGTGTGTGGGGTGGGGAATGTGCACAGCGGTCGTGCAACTCAGGGGGCCTGGAGGCAGTGGCGGGGGGAGCTTGGTGCCTTCAACTGGATCCAGGTGGACGGGGACTGGATCCAGGCTCGCCCACAGCAAAGACCCCGGATGGGCACCTCACCCAGGTGGCCCAGGCTGCCCCTCCCTCACTGGAATGCGGGGGGACCTAAGTGCAGGGGAAGAAGGGCATGCAGTGAGAACACGGGCACTGAGGGGTGTGGGGCAGCACAGTCTGGTTCTGGCTCCTGGACGTGGCTCAGACACCTCACGGGCACCCATTTGCTCTCAGAACCGGCCCAGCGGAACCAGAAATGCAGCCCACAGCCCGCTGCTCGCTGCTCCTTCAATAAAGCTCCCCTGCTCCTATGTCCTCGCCATAAAGCCAATCACAGAGGAACCGTTTGATGTGTCTGTGACTCACAAATATAGCCCCCAGGCCGCTGTGCTAAATTAGTAGTAGTTAAGCTCCCATTCATGGGAGCTTGAAATAAAGCGATACCAACGCCCTCCTCCTGCCCCACCCCGCTGGGGCCTTGCCTTGGCCTGGAAAACCTGGAGACCTTCAGAGGGGTAGGTACGCACCGCATACATTTGGAACCTTGCCAGAAATATTTGGGGGACCTATTCATCCTTTTCTTCCCTGCAATGATATAATGGTGTCTGTCACAAGGGTGTTCTTATGCCAACAAATCCCGGTGTCACATGCAGGCCGTATAGAAGCTAGAGGGTTTTTTTTTTTCCCCCTTCTTTCTTTTCTTCTCTGAGTCTTTTCAGACTGGAATACTGAAGTCTGAATTAGACGCAAACGGATTCTTTCAGACCTTCTCTGTGACAATGGGAGCTTGAAAGGAACATATTTGAAAGCTTGAACTGCTCCAGTTTTCTTGCAAAAAGACTTAGGTCCCCTGAGTCGGCCAATTATAAATTATAGTGTAGGTGAACCCTTTCTCTCCCATTCACTGGAGCTGATTCTGTGTCATTAATGTTACTATGCTGATACCTTGCAAGTAGAGAAAAGGCTTTTCATATCTCATTAACATTACAGAGAGCCAAAGTGAATTATGTGACGGATGAGAGCTACGTCGTAGGTAGAGCTAATTTGGTTCCTACATTTTAATAAGCACAGCGCCAGCCCTCTGCCGTCCCAAAGAGCCAGCTAATCCTCTGTGCTGCTTTGCACTGACCTCATTGGCACAGAGACTCCGTTGCCTGAGATTCCGGCTCTGGTGCACTTGAATCAGCTGGTGTGAAATTCTAGCAACCCTCTCTCTATGCCAGAACAGGGCTCCATGCTCCCACCCCTTCATCACCCAAGTGGTGAACAGCATTGTGGAAATTGCTGGTAGGCGTGGAAGCTACAGGAAGAACATCGTCAATCTTTAGGGGAAAACATGAGAATTTATACCCAGCTCCGGGTCAGATCTGTTTCTTTTAACTTCTTTCCAAAAGTAGGTAACAAGTAATAAATAAGTCAAAGCCACAGATTCATCTCAAGGATGATTTATTTCCAAGATTTTAAAAATTCTTTGGCCACCTACCAGTATCCTTTCCCTAGCTGGAAATACATAAATTGTCACAACTGAAAAGGGAGTCACACAAATTTGGAGATTGACCTTGAAAACAATTAAATTTGTCCTCATTTTAGGATAAGAATGCAATTGTCATGTACTTTTTTTGGTAAATTCTTAACTGAATGAATCACTCTCAGGTAAACACCTTTGCTTCCATTAGGCATGGCTAGTTATGAGTTATTTACTGTGAATGAATCAAAGAGGCTGAGAGATGTTACAAATAAAAATGTGGACGTTTATGCCTTAAATTCAATTTTAAGTTTATATTACAAAAATCCCCACAAGTGTCCAGCTAATTAAATAAGAAGCTATCAAACAAACAAAAAAATTATAAACAAATCAAAAAACCATATAACTCTCCATCAAGCAATAATCATGTTTTTTGAATCCAAGTAATTTAAAAAGGCAATTGTTTGCTTTGTGTAATTAGTTCTAAGACTTCATTATTCAGAAATCAGCAGGTCAGTACGTGGCTAGGATCTCACTGTAGCTTTCATGTCAGGATGGGCATGCCTTGTCATGGCTATGCCCACAAACAACGAGTTGTTTCTTTCTGTTGAGGTTTGGTTAATTACTTTCATTAGAAACTTGCTCCCTTGCCTTTGTATCAGCCTGTCGAGTTAGCAGTGTCCTCTCTTCGGCAGGCTGTTGGCCCACCCCAGCCCTGATCATCCCCCAGCACACAGTCCACGTGGCCTGGGCTCCTCCTGCAAGGGGGCATCCACCTGCTCCATGCATATCCACATGTCGTTGCCAAACACACCACATGCCAAGGAAGTGCTCAGGTGCAGACACCTCCACTGGGATGTAGAACTCATGTCTTTCCAATAGAACGTCAAAACATAAACTTTTTTTAAAGGTCTTGATTATCAGACAGATTTGCTGTAGAATCTAAGTGCTGCCTTACCGGAATCTTCTGTCCCACCAAAAAAATTTTTTTCAGTATTAACTTTAGTTTTTTATTTATGCATGGCAGTCATAGAATTTTTTTAAAAGCAAAGTTGTCCTCTGTGTGCAGGAAGATGATTCATCATGATCTCAAAGTCATTCAGCTCCCAGAATATATTTTGAAGTTGGCAGTTCCACAGGAGGGGTGTGTTTTGGAAAGTCTTTTATTCGAAGTTAAAACCATCTTTTAGTAAAATATTCTAGAACCCTAGAATATCATAAACAAACAAAGGCCATGTTTTATGAGCATAAAAGAACAATCCCTTGGTGATTCCTTACTGTTTGAACAAGTAAGAAGATGAGGCTTGTTGGCAGCAGGACCAGGGGCTGGGATGGTGGGGGAAAAGCCACTTTCTGGTACAAAAGTTCAAAAGAAGAATAAAGACCAAAGGCTGGCTACAAGGTAAGCCTGCTACGTTACTGCTAGATTCCCCAAATAGCGTATTCTAGGAATATTGTTAAGCACATAGTTGAGGGATCAGAGAAGGGAAATCCTTAGAGGCCAGAAGCTGTCTCTTATACACATCTAGATGTGTATAAGAGACAGGCGCCTGCCCTAGGAGCGCAGGACCAAGTCTGCAGAGGGTGATGTGCAAGGTGAGGTGTGAGTGACTCAGAGATGAGCGTGTTCACAGCGGAGCCCTGGTGCGCAGAAGCCCCGGGTGGGGGAACCACGGCCAGTCAGGAGGTGGACGAGCTCAGGTAAGGAGGAGGCTGCGAGGAGGCCCCACAGGACGCAAGGCTGCCGTGGAGTCTGGGAGTCTGTCTTCCATAAACAAGGATGGTTTTGAGCAGGGGAAGCAGGGCGCTTTCCTCAAAGGTCCTGGATGGGAAGGAGGAGCAGGAAGGGATCTCAGTTCGAGGTGATACGGGGGCTGGGGGAGACCACAGAGGCGTGACCGGCCGGGGGTCAGGGTGGTGGATGGAGAGCTGGTCAGGGGTGTTTCAGGGTGCACCCCAGAGCAGAAGCCTGTAGGAACCAGCAGAGAGTTGGCTGAGGGCAGGGGTCAGGGAGGCCTCTGCAGTGTTAAGAGGAGGTGGGAAGCCCTTCCCCAGCATGGACTAGAAGACTGCGGACCGGAGGCGGCACAGATTTGGAGTTTGGCCAAGACTGGAGCACTCATGAGGTGTGTGGGGTGGGGAATGTGCACAGCGGTCGTGCAACTCAGGGGGCCTGGAGGCAGTGGCGGGGGGAGCTTGGTGTCTTCAACTGGATCCAGGTGGACGGGGACTGGATCCAGGCTCGCCCACAGCAAAGACCCCGGATGGGCACCTCACCCAGGTGGCCCAGGCTGCCCCTCCCTCACTGGAATGCGGGGGGACCTAAGTGCAGGGGAAGAAGGGCATGCAGTGAGAACACGGGCACTGAGGGGTGTGGGGCAGCACAGTCTGGTTCTGGCTCCTGGACGTGGCTCAGACACCTCACGGGCACCCATTTGCTCTCAGAACCGGCCCAGCGGAACCAGAAATGCAGCCCACAGCCCGCTGCTCGCTGCTCCTTCAATAAAGCTCCCCTGCTCCTATGTCCTCGCCATAAAGCCAATCACAGAGGAACCGTTTGATGTGTCTGTGACTCACAAATATAGCCCCCAGGCCGCTGTGCTAAATTAGTAGTAGTTAAGCTCCCATTCATGGGAGCTTGAAATAAAGCGATACCAACGCCCNGAATCTGCCTGCCATGCAGGAGTAGCAGGATCAATCCTTGCTTGGGTCAGGAAGATCCCCTGGAGGAGGAAATGGCAACCCATGCCAGTATTCTTGCCTGAGAATCCCATGGACAGAGGAACCTGGTGGGTTACAATACATGAGGTCACAAAGAGTTGGACATGACTGAAACGACTTAGCATGCATGCATGTGTTAGGTTGGTGGTGAGAAGAAATGGGAATTTTCTTGGGGAGTAAAACTTGGACCTATGCTTCCACTCCAGTATTCTTGCCTGGAGAATCCCATGGACAGAGGAGCCTGGTGGGCTACAGTCCATGGGATTGCAAAGAGTCAGACACGACTGAGCAACTTCACTTCACTTCACATGCTTCCATAGCTATACAGAGAAGCAGTTCTGAGAGACACAAACCCGGAACCAAAATCACTCTACAGTGTAGAACTCAGCACAGGTGCGCCAGCCAATAGGACTGTGAAGACAAAGACCCACTGAGGATGCGCGTACTGGAATTACTGCGCACTGACTACAGTGTGAGTGCACTCAGTATGTTTAACAGAANGAAGCAGTTCTGAGAGACACAAACCCGGAACCAAAATCACTCTACAGTGTAGAACTCAGCACAGGTGCGCCAGCCAATAGGACTGTGAAGACAAAGACCCACTGAGGATGCGCGTACTGGAATTACTGCGCACTGACTACAGTGTGAGTGCACTCAGTATGTTTAACAGAAAACAATTGGATCTTAAAAAAAGAAGCAACAAGAGGGTGACAGATTAGACAAAGTAGTTCTGATTTAAAAAATCAGACAAATTTCATAAGATGGATTTTAAATTAGAAACTCACTCAGGAATTACTGAGCAACTAAGCAAAGCTGAGGAGAGACTTGAGCTGGAAGGTGGAGTCAAATGCATCACAAAGGGAAAAAGAAATTTAAAAAATAGAGAATGTGAAATACAGATTGTAAAGTATGGGCTAGTGTAGAGTGAAAAGCTTAAATACATTCCTGATGAAAATTCCAGGAGGTGGTAATAGAGAAAATGAGAGAGAAGCAATAATTTGAGAGTCACAGCTAAAATTTCCCTTATTTAATGAAAGACACCCATCCTCAGATCTGAGAAGTCCTATGAATTCCAAACAGGATATATCAGAATAAATGTGCATTTAGTTGCATTGTAGTAAAACTGCAGAACTTTGAAAAGCAGCCTCCTGAGAAGAGAAAGGTTTTGTACTTAGGAATGAGACGTGCTGCCCACATCCACTACTTTTTTTTTTTTTGGTAAAATTTGAAAATCTTATTCTTAAATTTACATGAAAATGCAGGGGACATAGACTAAACAGGCTTAAAAAAAAAAGAACAATAAAGTTAAGAACTTTAATATTACTTGATTCAAGACTTGGAAGAAAAGTTATGACCAACCTGGATAGTATATTCAAAAGCAGAGACATTACTTTGCCAGCTAAGGTCCGCCTAGTCAAGGCTATGGCTTTTCCTGTGGTCATGTATGGATGTGAAAGTTGGACTGTGAAGAAAGCTGAGCGCCGAAGAATCGATGCTTTTGAGCTGTGGTGTTGGAGAAGACTTCCTGAGAGTCCCTTGGACTGCAAGGAGATTGAACCAGTCCATTCTGAAGGAGATCAACCCTGGGATTTCTTTGGAAGAACTGATGCTAAAGCTGAAACTCCAGTACTTTGGCCACCTCATGCAAAGAGTTGACTCATTGGAAAAGACTCTGATGCTGGGAGGGACTGGGGGCAGGAGGAGAAGGGGACAACCGAGGATGAGATGGCTGGATGGCATCATGGACTTGATGGACGTGAGTCTGAGTGAACTCCGGTAGATGGTGATGGTGACAGGGAAGCCTGGCGTGCTGCGATTCATGGGGTCGCAAAGAGTCGGACACGACTGAGCAACTGAACTGAACTGAACTGATTCAAGACTTACTATAAAGCTATATTAGTCACTCAGTCATGTCTGACTCTTTGCAACCCCGTGGCTGGTAGCGCACTGGGCTCCTCTGTCTCCTCCCTCCATGGATTTTCCAGGCAAGAATATTCAAGTGGGTTTCCATTTCCTTCTCCATGGGATCTTCCCAACCCAGGGAGTGAAACCACATCTCCTGTGTTGGCAAGCAGATTCTTTACCAACTGAGCCACGAGGGAAGCTACAAAGCTATTAATATCATAATCAAGATGGTATTGCACAGCATGGAGATGGAAATTTAGATCCTTGGAAAAAAGTAATCCAGAAGAAACTGACTCGTGTAGGGCCAACTAATCTTTGCCACAGGTACCAAGTCCGTTTAATAAGACAAGGATTAGACATGGCTTTCTTAACTAAGAGAAACAATTCACAACTTATGAAAGAAAAAGGAAACTGAATTTTATCAAAATTAAAAAAAATTTTAAAAAAAGATAAGAAAATAAAGCAATTTGAAGTCTAGGGGAAAATGCTTTTCAAACCTGGATCTGAAAAAGCACTTGTACGTAGAAAGATAGAAGAACAGAGGTGAGAGCACTGAAAGTGGGAGCTCGATTTGGTGTCACTGAGGGGCGGATTGCAGAAACCTGGACATTGCCTGGAGTCATCTGACCACTTTCTGAATAAGATGGAGTCAGGCTGGTGAACAGGAGACCATAGGGAAGTCGAATGCCCAGCTGGGGACCACAGAACTCATTCTGCGAGCCAGGGAAACTATCTCTGTAAATTAAGGGTTTGAGATGGAAAGGTCTTCTGAAGTCAGGTGCTTATATCAGGACTGCCTAAGAAACTGATTCAGGGGCCGCTGAAGAGCCCAAGGCAGAAGGTTCTGGAAAGGAGCAGATGTCCTGGGTGGAGGTGTGTTGTGAGTCACGAGCCCTCCAGGAGCATGGCACAGCTCATGCCATGTTGAAGGATGTGTTGCAGACTCATGGCTTGAGTTCAGATTTCAACAAAGGGTAAAATAAATCCTTAGAGGTTTAACACTCTGCGTTTCATCTTTAGGGATTCCCAGGTGGCACTAGTGGTAAAGAACTGCCAATGCAGTAGATGTAAGAGATGTGGGTTTGATCCCTGGGTTGGGAAGATCCCCTGGAGGAGGGCATGGCAACCCACTCCAGTATTCTTGCCTGGAGAATCCCATGGACAGAGGAGCCTGGTGGGCTACAGTCCATAGGGTCACAAAGTGTCAGACACGACTGAAGTGATTTATCACACATGCACACGCACACGCAATTCATCTTTAAGGATATACGTTCATGGACACCGTGAAACTGGCAGGCTGTTGACTACAAAGGTGAATCCTGTTATAACAAGAGCAACCACGGCAGCTTGCTTCTGCCATGACATCTGCATAAAAGCCACACATGCATGGTTAGATGGTGGACCGTCATGGGAGAGATACAGATGCCCAGTTCTGGCAGTGAAGTCTGAACTGACACTTGAGTCTGGCTTGTAGGCCGTCCTCATCTTCCTCATGACAGCCACCACACAGGCTCTTCCAGAAATCTGTGTTTATTAGTCATGTGTGATGATAAAAATAAAGTGTTCTGATTCAGCTGGGGAGCCTATTTGTGGACATAAGATGGAGAGAGTCCCATTAGGACGATTCATTCTTAGATTATTATTTTCTGTAAGCTTTAGTGTTCCAAAAAGATTTTATTTTCATGTGAAGTGCCTGATTCTGCAGTCTTCAGTAAGGCAATAACTTTTCATTAACTTCATTTTTCATTTTTATCTTTCTTTGAGTGTTGCAGAACATAGCATATGATTTTGAATGTCATGTAATAACAACTCTCTAAAATTATCTGCCCTTACTTCCATTTGACACTGATATTTGATATGTTAAGTTAAGCAGATCTACAAATGTGGGTCTACATCATTTTGCCTCGGGTGATAATAAGGGCTGTCAGTTTTACATTTTCTCATTGAATTCATGTGGATAATGACTACTGATTTTTTTTTATTAAAAACTGTAAATGTATGTGTGTGTGTGTGTGTGTGTTGAGAGAGGGAGAATGAGAGAGAAAGAATTTCAATTGGCACCAAAAAAAAGGAAAGGCAGTATTTCATATTTTTGATTTGTTTTTAAAATGGTTTAGATTTTCAGGATGGGAATTAAAAGTGGCTTCTAATTTAAAACAATCTGCTGACTTACTTCCATTTTTAAAATTGATGTGGATTCACAATAAAAGTTTTATGCATTTAAAAATGTATATATTGTTTAGTCACCTTGAAGCAAACAATATTGGTACATGGTTTGGTAGATTACAAAGTAAACGAAGACTCATAGTGAGAAAAAGATTCCCTAACTCCTCCCATACTGTTTGCTCTCAAGGGAACCACTTTTAAGGTTACATCTTTAGTATATAATGTGTGGAGTTACTGGTTGATCTGCCCTTTCTGACACCAGGATGGTTTATCTGCTCTCACCCTCTCACTGTGGTTACAGCATGTTCTCTGCGACCCTCTGTAATGTGTCTTCATCCATTTCCTGTTTTCTCAGTGACAAACATCTCTTGAGTGCCTACTTTGTGAGAAGAGGGTCTCAGAATCCCTGTTCTTCTCTGTTATCCTTCCCTCCTTTGTCTTCCTAAACGTTGTCCTCTGTTATTTTACCTTTTAAGTTGTCAGGATTGGGATCATTCATTTACTGTTTTCCTCTAATTGCACTTGAATGCTCTAAGCTTGATCAGTTCAGTTCAGTCACTCAGTCACGTCCTACTCTTAGCAACCCCATGAATCGCAGCACACCAGGCCTCCCTGTCCATCACTAGCTCCCAGAATTTACCCAAACTCATGTCCATCGAGTTGGTGATGCCATCCAGTCATCTCATCCTCTGTTGTCCCCTTCTCCTCCTGCCCTCAATCCCTCCCAGCATCAGGGTCTTTTCCAATGAGTCAACTCTTCGCATGAGGTGGCCAAAGTATTGGAGTTTCAGCCTCAGCATCAGTCCTTCCAATGAACACCCGGGACTGATCGTTAGGATGGACTGGTTGGATCCCCTTGCAGTCCAAGGGACTCTCAAGAGTCTTCTCCAACACCACAGTTCAAAAGCATCAACTCTTCGATGCTCAGCTTGCTTTATAGTCCAACTCTCACTTCCATACATGACCACTGGAAAAACCATAGCCTTGACTAGACAGACCTTTGTTGGCAAAGTAATGTCTCTGCTTTTGAATATGCTGTCTAGTTTGGCCATAACTTTCCTTCCAAGGAGTAAGCGTCTCAATTTCATGGCTGCAGTCACCATCTGCAGTGATTTTGGAGCCCCCAAAAATAAAGTCTGACACTGTTTCCACTGTTTCTCCATCTTTTTCCCATGAGTGATGGGACCAGATGCCATGATCTTCGTTTCCTGAATGTTGAGCTTTAAGCCAGCTTTTTCACTCTCCACTTTCACTTTCATCAAGAGGCTTTTTAGTTCCTCTTCACTTTCTGCCATGAGGGTGGTGTCATCTGCATATCTGAGGTTATTGATATTTCTCCCGGCAATCTTGATTCCAGCTTGTGCTTCTTCCAGCCCAGCATTTCTCATGATGTACTCTGCATATAAGTTAAATAAGCAGGGTGACAATATACANGTTTCCTGAGTTGCAGCCCCTCCAGATATGTGTCTGCCCCAGTTATACCATGCCAGACCACCGTGGGGGTGGAACCTGCCTAGAGCAATGAAAGTGGATTTCTGTTTAATTGCACTTCTTTTTAATTCATTTTTTACTCTCATTTGAGCCCATTTCCCCTCTCCCTCTCTCTTTCCAAAGTCCCTAACATCGTAGGCATCACCTCCTCCCAAGTCCACCTCTCCTGCTCCAGGTTCTCCTTGAAGGCTCTGCCCTCTGCCTTGCCCTGGCTCTTTCTCTGGGCCTGTGCTGAAGCTGCCCTGCTGGGCTGGATCCATTCTTAGCAGCGAATGAAGTTTTCTTCTCTGTTTCTCCTTTGCCTCATTTTCCTAAGCAGAAATGTGTGCACTGCTCAACGTCATCCCAAGAGGCTGCCTTACACTTGATGGATAGTTCAGCTGGGTATGGAACTCTGGGTTGAAAGCCCATATCTCCTAGAATTTTGAAAGCAGTTACCTAAGATTTTGTTTATGAAGAGAAATTCAGCGATGGTCTGACTCATTCCTATGTAGAGAACAGTTTCTCTTTCTCTTCAGTGGGCTTTTGGACACCATTCTTGTTCTAAATTTTCAAAATAATATAATCTCTTGTTTCTTTAAAAACCTGCATGTAGGGCCAACATGTCACAGTCTCTTTCCAAACAGAGGTGAACATACATCAGCCAGAGGAGTTATTCCTGCTGTTCTTCAATTATTTTCTTTCTTCTTCAATCCTTTGAACAGGCCGTCCTTTCTTACTTGTTCATTAGGAGCACAGAGCAAGTAGAAAAGCTGGCACTTCTTTTCTACAGGCAGGGGTTTCCCCTCCCTCTGTGCTTCTTACTTGACAAGGCAGAGCTCCTTCCCCACCTCATGCCTCATCTGGCCCCACCCCCTGACTCAGTCCTGCTCCCCTTTCTGGTCCCTGCAGGAAGCTTGGAGACAAAGCAAGCCAAGCTTGTCTTTACAACCATGTTGACATTAGAATAGCCACAGATGGGAAGTCTGTGTAGAGTTCATGGTTTCAAATTCACATGGGGCCCAAGGTGGAGCAGGGTGATGAGCCTGTAAATATGAACATGAGAGCAAGGACGTGTGTGTGCATGTGTATGTGTGTATGCATTTGTGTGTTTGTGTGTGTATATATATGTTAGTGTATGTGTGTGTGTTTATGTGCATTGTATGTGTATGTATGTAGTATATGCATGTGTGCATGCTAAGTCCCTTGAGTCGTGTTTGACTCTGTGAGACCCTACGGACAGTAGCCTGCTAGGCTCCTCTGTCCGTGGGATTCTCCAGGCAAGAATAGTGGAGTGGGTTGCTGTGCCCTTCTCCAGGGTATCATCCTGACCTGGAGACTGAACTTGCCTCTTTTACATCTCTTGCATTGGCAGGCAGTTTCTTTACCACTGAGTACCTGGGAACCCCGTGTGTATACAGATGTGTATATATTTGTGTGTGTATGTGTGTGTGTGTGTGTGTATGTGTGTCTATATACATGTGTCTGTTTATAAATAAATATACACATGGGGGCTCAGTGGTAAAAAAAACCCGCCTGCCAATGCAGGAGACGCAAGTTTGATCCCTGAGCTGGGAAGATCCCCTGGAGGAAGAAATGGCAACCCACCCCAGCATCCTTGCCTGGGAAATCCCATGGACAGAAAAGCCTGGTGGGCTACAGTCCATAGGGTCACAAAGAGTCAGACACTACTGAATGACTGAACACATACACACATGCACCTCTATTTCAGCTGTGGTTTCCTTTTCTGTATATATTTTGAGGGTTTGGGCTTTAGTGTGGAGAAATACACCAGGCATGATAAACCCCCTTCACAAACAGAGAGAAATAAATGCTTCCCACAAAGTGAATCATGAAGCATACTTTCCCAGGAAGCTCCATTATTTTAAAAGCGGTTTTTTTTTTTTTTTCATTTTTATTCTGAGGGCCAGGCCAGCCAGGCTCCTGCTGTACCTCAGCCATGTGATGGCCATCCCTGCCATCACTCACGTCTAGCAGGGGCAGTGATGGGGGGGGGGACATGTCAAATCACCGTCAAGCCTAGTGGCCCTGATGCTCTGCAAAGGGGAGATGGATGGTCAGCTGGCTCCCATGGAAAATATTCTCCCAGCAAGCTCCCTGGATGCCAGATTGCTTCTGTTTCCTTCCTTTTTTTTTTTTTTTCTGTTTTAAAGGGAAACAATGCAATGGGCCATATTTCTTGAAAGTCACCATTTGTTGGCAGGTTTCACCAAGAGAGGTCCGACAGGGAGATGGAAGGACCCTCATGCAGTGTTTAAACCAGCAGGGGTCTCGCTGGTAGAAGTCACTGCAGTCCCGAGTTGTCCTGCCAGGTACAGAGGCCCGTTAAGTCACGTCATTTGAGGACAAGCCCATGGATGAATTGTGGGTCACTCATGTCCATTCTCAGGCTGCACTGCAACTGTCACGTGAGTGTGGAGAAAACCAACCAGACAGGAAGCAGCAGCGGGTGGAGGGAACTATCTTGTGGTGGCAGTGGTGGGTTTAGCTGCTCTGTCATGTTCGACACTTTGTGATCCCACGGCCTGTAGCCTGCCAGGCTCCATGGGAATCTCCAGGCAAGAACACTGGAGTGGGTTCCCATTTCCTCCTCCAGGGGATCTTCCCAACCCAGGGATCGAATCCGGGTCTCCTGCATTGCAGGTGGATTCTTTACCAGCTGAGCCACCGGAGAAGCCCATTTGTCCTGTAGAATAATACAAATCTGACTTAAAGTTGGCCACTCATACTTACTCTTTTCTCAGTCTTCCCGGAAAGTGGCCAGCCCCCATTCAGGTTTCTTCTGGATGAAGAGCAGCAACACCTCCCTGAAGCTTCTGTTTCATCTGTGTCCAGATGTCCTCAGCACCCAGCACGAAGCCAGCAGGGAAGGGTGCTCACTAAAGGTCACCTAATGAATGGATCAATTTCGGTTCATGGGAAGGTCAAGATGAGGCCCTTGTCATGAGTCTGAAAGTCGCTGGTGTCCCTGACAGCATCAGGAGGCAGGTTTGGGAAGCGCCTTTCCAAGTGGCAGCAGACACTGAGTGGGAAGTCCTGACCCCTCGCTTCCTGTCCTGATGGACACACGTGATTCACCCCGAGGCCCCTCAGTCTGGACAGCAGCCGGTTACTGACATGTAGGTAACAGCTGGGTCCTGTCTCTGTGGCTGCTGGCATTCACATGCCAGGCCTGGGTCTCAAGTCAGGATGCTCATCACAGATTTGGGAGTCACAGAGCTGGCTTCCTGGCAGGGCCACCAACTGCAGACGGAACCACACCAGCTGGCTTACCTCTTGGTTCATGTTCCTTTGAGAGCTTTGAGGGTCATGCTTTTAGTGAGGCTGAGGCTGTGACGACGTTTATCATAGATTTCTTATATGTATATTATAGCATAGCTTCTGGGAGCCTTCAGACTGCATAAAGGGAGGACAGGCCACCGGTTGTCCCTGTGCCATACATTGTATCCTGAGTTCCAAATGTCCCTCTCTCCGTCTTCCCCGAGAGGACCCCAAGGTCAGGGATGGAGGCTTGGATGAGCTGGCCACCTGCTCCAGGGCCAGGCAGTAGGATGGATTCTGTCGGAGCTGGGCTTCCAAGGCGCCCTGCACTGGGGGCTCAGCACACTGTGGCTGCACAAGAAATGCTACTGCCATCTTTATTTCTACTGTAACAGTACCCTGTGGAATTCCGATTCCTGCTCTCAGGACCACATCTTATTTTTAGAATCTTTCTCCCAAACAACATATGCTAAATAAGGAAATGGCAACCCACTCCAGTGTTCTTGCCTGGAGAATCCCAGGGACGGGGGAGCCTGGTGGGCTGCCGTCTATGGGGTCGCACAGAGTCGGACACGACTGATGCGACTTAGCACCAGCAGCAGCAGCAGCAGTCTATTTTTATTAAGAAGAGCAAACGTGGCTCAGTAGTAAAGAATCTGGCTGCCATGCAAGAGATACAGGAAACACGGGTTCAATCCCTGGGTTGGGAGATCCCCTGGAGGAGGACTGGCAACCCACTCTAGTAATCTTGCCTGGAGAATCCCATGGACAGAGGGGCCTGGTGAGCTACTCTCCAGGAGGTCATAAAGAGTTGGACATGACTGAGCATGTAAGCCATAAACAGACCATGTTACAGAAGTATATGCCTTTATATGTGGGTATTTATCACCTCCTGATCAACCTGAAAGACTGGTTTGAGCCCCCATGCTGTCTGTCCTCTTTGTTCGGGTCTCCCCAGCTCCTCCCCTCCTGAGATGCTCTGTGCTGGTTGCCCTGTGACCTCTGCTCCACGTGGTGGCAGTAGGCTTCATTTCTGAATACACTCCGGATGAGGGGCCTCACCCATGGGACCATCCTGCAGGCCCCCTGCTCCCCAATCCACAGGGTGCAGAGCAGCATCAACACTTCTGAAGGCCCCGTGCCCTGCTTCTCAGCTCCTGCTGCAGCCTCCCCACCTCCTCCGACTCAGCTCCTGCTGCAGCCTCCCCACCTCCTCCATGATGGCCCGTGTGTTCCTGATTCTTTCCTGAGAAGCAAAGACTGACTCGGCGAGCCTTGCATGTGATCTGCTCTGTGTGTTGGGGTCTCACGGGATTCTGCTGCCTCAGGAAGGGTCTTCTCCCTTAACCCTCACCTACTTGAGATGCTCAGCCATTGCAGTCTTGTAGCATCAGGGTCCCAGCTGTCATACTCTTTCGTTGTGAGGTGACACAGCTTGCCAGGCCTGCTTCCCATGGGGTCTGCCTCTCACAGGGGTGGGAAACAAAGAATGAAAGAATGATGGCTCAGTTTCAGAAACCAGAATCAGGGCCTGGCTGGCGATCACTTGAGGGCCCAGTCGTGCCATGTGGGGAATGACTGCCTCACCCCCATGGGCATCAGAGGCAGCTGTTCCCTTGTGCCTCGAGCTGCCACCGAGCCTCAGTTCTCCATTCACAGTGGACAGGCGTTCATTTCTTGTGTGTGTCTGCGTCGGTGAGCGGGTGTGTCCACCACGTGAGTGAAGAGTGAATGACACACGACGGTAGGCGGTGGGTACATCACAGCTATCTTTGAGAATACAAGTCCTTCCTAGTCCCCCTGGATGATCAACCCGGCACAGAGTGATACTCATCCAGCAACTTCGTGTTGGGGAACCGAGCCCACAGAGGTCCCCACCCTGGGAATCAGCCACCCTTGTTCAATGAGACAAGAAGCAGATGCATATTGCAAATTGCTAGCCTCTCCCTTCCACCAGGGGCACTTTCGTGGGGGCTGGATTTGCGGGCAGCCTTTCCTTTTCTTACAAACAGGGAGTTTCTGACCCAGTAGCTTGCCCACGCTGTCGTGCTACTAAATTCGAGTGACAGTCATGAAACGCTCCCATAATCAGTGACACGGGATGATTTTCTGCTGCTGACAAGCCCGCGTATTGAGTATGATAACAGTTACTCTGTCTTCATCCTCTGCTAGAGAATAATATCAATCCATTTGATGGTCCGGCCCAGGCAGCCCGCCCTTCTGTATCAATCTTCATAGGGTGCTGCCTGTTGTCTAAGAGAAAGCCTGAAACGAGGTCATTCCATCACTCTTTGCAGCTGCGATGCTCCTGCAGGACCCAAGCTCCAGTCACTGTCCCACCGCAGTGCAGAGAAGCCAGCATGCTAATCACAGCAGAAGCGCCCAAACACCCTCAGAACAGAGCCACCAACATACCACACACAGGAATAAAGATGGAGCCGGGTCCAGCTGCGGCATTTGCTAGCTAAAAGTGAAAACACTGTGTGGTGGAGGTAGAGGAGGGGAGAAGGGACCCTGTTCAGTGACAAGCATTCTCTAAGTGTCTTCTGCTGGGGCCACTATGATGTTTCCTGGATGGATGTTCACCATGCAAGGGAGCTTCTCAGAACGTTCAAATAGGGCACCCATTTCTGTGGTGGATGAGCAATTGCCTCATGAGTATCTTCTTGAGTTTCCCCTAAATTAATACCAAAATAAATATGCTTTTAAACCAAAATAGGAAGGAATGCATTGAATCTGAAATCAGCAGTGGTCGTATCAGAGGGGCGGCACACCTGTATGCACTCTGTCACCTCGTGTTTAAATCATCAGAACAGTGGGAAGGGAAAGAAGCTAGCATCTGTACCATGCTCCTTCATTCCTGCTCTGTCTTGAGAAGTTTTACCTCCCATGAAGGTGAGTCTCTCTGTGCAATCAAAAATAACGAAGACCAAAATGATACCCGCACCCACTAGAAACTTCTTCAACAAGACTGGGCTGGGCTGGGGTACTGCTCAGAGATGCGGAAATAAATTGTGGGACCACAGCTGTAAATCCACTGAGAGTGTCTGAGGGGTGTGTCCCTGGCAGTTTCAAAATGGAAATCTCAGCTTTTAGAATTCACTGAAGCACTTCAATTTCCTATGAATGCAAAAGGACCATTTCTAAGAATTAAGAGAGTGCCAGGTGATGGCTAGTTTACCAGGCTAGTGGGATCTATACTGACCTCCAGCGCCCTTGAGTCCAGCTCCTCGCCATGAAAGCTGCAAATGCGTTGTCATCCCCACGCCTACATCACAGCTCTTTCAGAGGAAGGGCGTATTGTTACAGTCATTCTCTTGAATTACTCTGGGAATCGCTCATGGTGACGTGGGGGATGAAGAGACTTTGTCATTTTCGAGGGATGTGCCATCCCGGCTGGCCAGTTGCCAAGAAACATGTTAATTATTTCCCTTAATACCAAACCTTTAGGCTTTAAATACAGTCTCTCAGAAACCCAGGAAACAGATGTTCAGCAGTATAATACACGTGAAGAGCCCAATCTGATATTATTTAGGTGTGCCGATGGGAATTCTGGGGTGTCGGGAGTGCGTAATAGGGCTTTTCGGCACATCTGTGGCTTAGGATCTGACCCCTGTTCGGCTTCTCATGTATCTGTTTGTCTCTTACTTGTAAGCAGCACAGGAAAAGCAACCTCTGAATTATTTCTTCCTCATTTAATTTGGGTGCAGTTTTTACACACACACACACACACGTTCTTGTTGCAATATTAGAAAGACACAAAGTAATATTAAAGGCCATAAAATTCATACCATGTGGGTGTACATGAGAGAAGATGCAGAGATTATTTTCCTGTTTTCAAGAAATAGTTGTCTTTTTGATGATATTAGAACCAAGTTGTGTGTCAGCTCATTAGCTTTTTTAAAAGGTAAGAGACCACAGGTAACAAATGCATCAACACTGCATTCATAAAGCACTCCTGGTTTCTATATAAGGTATGTGAACACAATTAGCCTCACTTCTAATCCACGCTATTCCTTTAGGTCCAGATGGAGTAAGGGTCCCTCTGCTTCTGAACATCTAACGACCAGTTTTGCAACGTCACCAATTTTTTCAACCATCCGAACACCACCAATTCAATTAGCTCATAAACTCCCTGCCCTGGTCCTTCGGACACGCAGCTCCACTCAGGAGAGAGGGGACGAGCTGAGCTGTCCCCGTGAGATATGGCTCAATCAAGAGCCAAAGTTTTCCGTGTCAGTTTTGATATATCCGATAATAGCTGCAGGTTGTTTTGCAATGTCCAATGTTCTGTGAAGATGGGCTTTTCATATTCTTTATTGTTTTTTACTGACAAAACATTGCCTGGACTTTTGCAGTTTTGTGAGATGAAACAGCGGGAAAAAAAACCGTATATAATCTCACTCTCACACACCTAAGTGGGCTCTCCCTTCCTGTGGCTGGTTTTCGTCAGGATATAATGAGTTCCTGTTCATTGATCCATCATAAGTGAGCCCGATGACTGAGCATGCCCCACAACCAGACGCCACAACTCACTTGGGCGCACGCGGACGTGCACACAGCACGCTGAACCGCAGGGCACTGTGACCCTCCCTCACCGGCCCTTGGAGCCGTGGACAGAGAGAGAAAAAGAGCCGGCCTTTCCAGAAGGTGGAAAGCCTACTCCGGCGTTTACTCATCTAGTGGACGGCGTGTTTATACGGCGGGTAACTTGCTTCATCCGAACAAAGCCTAATTCCTTCCTTTCCCTCACTGCTGCTGCCCAGCCTCAGCCTCTGGCTGGGAACCCAAGCCCGGCTTCAAGCCCTTGCAGGCCGAGGCCACTCGGGATCCGATCTCTCAGTCTGTCTCTCTGCTCCTCGACACAGCTGGGGGACTAGAATGTGAATCACTAGTTTCAAAGTCTTCAGATCTCTAGATTGTCTTTTCTCAGTCTTTACTGATAACTAGATTATTTTTAATCTAATAGGTAAGAGATGCTTTATTTTTTTAGCTGTCATTTCTCTCACTGTGAGAATGAACATTTTTTTTCAGATATTTTATTGCTATTAATTCTTCTCTTCATCTAATTGTCTGTTTATATCTTTAAGATTTTAGTTGTAAGTGTTTTTTATTTATGAGCTTTTTGTCATGTTTGTAATAAGTATACCCTTTAGTCTCTTTTCATTGTTTAGCCTATAAATGTTTCATAACTTTTTTAGTAGGTTCATTATTACAAATCATAAAAAGTAGAGGGTATTCTAATTCTATTTGAAAAAGTGATGACAGCTGTACATGTGTTTTCTATGAAATTTTGGAACCTTTGGTCAAATAGGTAAGTTATTGTAATAAATTATTTCTTAGCTAGAAATGTGCTTTCAATTTATCTAAATTATTCTGAAGCAATATGGAGAACTCATGAGGAGTTTTAAGGATTATACTAAACTTAAAAAAAAAAGAACCTAAGGAAAAATTTGTCACAAAGTAACACAGGATGCACCCACTGCAGCTCTATTTGAAATAGTTTCAAATGCCCAAGGGTTAAAATGGATGAGTGGTATAGCTGTCAATATAAAGGCTATATATTTGTACTATCATTGTTCAACTGTGCAAAAATACACATTGTATTAGTGAAGACAGGAAGGAAACATGAGAATAGAAAAGTGGGTGATGTTCTAGGATATGGGCATAGTTTTCTAATTCTCTTTATTTTTCTAATACCATTACTAGTGGTTCTAAAATTTTTCCTCATAAAATCTAAATGAAAATAACTAAAAAAAACAAAAAAACAAAAAAACAAAAGAATCAAAACTGAAATTAAAATTATTTTGGAAAGGGTTTTTTAGTTTAACTATGGGTGGTTTCTTGATTGCATGCAGAAGCTCAGACGTGAAGGAGCTGCACCCCAAAGTGTGTAACGAATGGAGCGGCTGGTTGGTATACCACTCGCCACTTGGTTTCCTGGAGATCACTGCTCTGCCCAAACTGAGTGTACTCCCAGAGTTGTTTTACTGCTGTTCGCTCAACATCGTGTAGTTGATACCATTCCCACAATGAATTAGGCTTCCCTGGTGGCTCAGATGGTAAAGAATCTGCCTACAAGGCAGAAGACCCAGGTTCGATCCTGGGATTAGGAAGATCCCCAGAAGAAGGGAATGGCAACCCACACCCGTATTCTTGCTTCGAAAATTCCGTGGACAGAGGAGCCTGGTGGGCTACAGCCCACTGGGTCGCAAAGAGTCGGACATACTGAGCCACTAGCACAGCTACAGCCTCAATGAATTAAAGGAGAATCCCTACTTTCAAGGAGCTTACTGCTGAAAGGCACAAAGCTGTAAGAATAAATGCACTCATAATAAAGTATTCATCCATATCACCCATAAGAGCTGAAGGTTCTAATTAGACCTTTAAACAGGCAGTCAATGTGACCAGGGTGTGAAGTGGTTTCAGTTACCGTTACAATTAGAACATTGGCATTTGCATTTACTGACTGTTTTGTGCTCAAATTGGTAATCTGAACTTTGCTTTAACGAGTTTTTGTGTTTAATTTCTTCTCCATTTTTTGAAATAACAGAAAGAAACAGACAGTACTTAATAGCGTTTGCATTTCAATAGCCTGCTTGGGCTGGGAAGTTACTACCTTGGTGAGCTGAGCCATGGAGGGAGGAAGACAGGCTTTGCTGCCAGGGCTGGTTTTCTACTCTTGCTGCAGACGGTTGGGTTTTGTTCTGTTGACTGAAAATTTGCAACTGAAACCTGGAGACTACTTATTTCTAAAAGGTTTGAGATCTGACAAGTGAAGGACAAGAGTGTAAACACTGGAGTGAAAATATTAAAATAGCACTCCTTCCCTAGATCAAAAAACACTTTTGAAATTGTGGAGAAAGGGTCTAATTATTGAGTGGCTGATGGCAATGGGATTGGATCAGGGCAAGTTGTCTGAGTCCAGGTGCCGCTGGTGTTAGGAGAACTTCAACAGCAGCGTCCAACCGACCAGAATCCAGGAAGGACCCGTGCACTAGATTGGCTTGAGTTGACAGCTGGGCTGCTCTGGTTCTGTTTGGATCTTGAGAATCTCCATCTGGGGATGTGACCTGGTGAGTGACCCTGAACCAGACTCCAGCTGGGGGCTCCTGGATCAAACTGGCCAGAGGAGGTGGGTCTGGGGCGGGTGTGGCCACACCCAGGGGCGGGCTCCCCTCCAAACCCTCCACTTTTTGCCTCTGTTCCTGCGGCCTTTCCTCTGCCTCGAAGCCCCTCCCTTCTCCCCCTGACCCCGCATCCTCTAGGGCCACACAGGGCCCCGAGGAGCGGGGGCCGGGGAGGGGCAGCTCCGGGTCCGTTTTGATGCTGCTTCTCGAAGTTTGGTCCTCAAGGAGCTAATGTGGCAGCTGCCACTCACAGCACTGGACATACTTGGGGTCCTGACTGCATCCCCCCGCCAGGGAACAGGCCTCACTGTGGGTGTGGGCTCAGCCTCTGCTGGCCGGGCCTCGGACCTATGGCCTGGTAGGGGTTTGGAGGGAGAGCCAGGCAGGAAGAAGGGAGAGGAAGACGTGCAGCCTGTGAGACTTTCCTGTGCCTGCTCCGTTGATGGGGGAAGGGCGGGGCGTGGTCTGGGAGCTCCAGTCCAGGTCTTGGAGAGCCTCTTAGTTTCTGGATGTGTGGGATGGAGATGCTTCTGCCATGCTGACCTAAAACAAAAGTGCGCAACGTGGGAGCTGAGAATTGTTATATTTTGGGCAAAAGGAGGACTGTAGCCCAGAAGACAGCACCTCAGATAGCTCTGAGAAATTGCTCCAAAGAGGCAAGGGGGAAGGTTAATATACATGTGATTTTGGTGAAGGGGTGTGTTCAGTTGCTCAATTGTGTTAGATTCTTTTTGGCTCCATGGATTGTAACCTGCCAGGCTCCTCTGTGCTTAGAATTCTCCAAGCAATGGAAGGGGTTGCCATACTCCAGGGTATCTTCCCAACCCAGGGGCTGAACCTGCATCTCTTGTGTCTCCTGTGTTTTTAGGTGGATTCTTTACCACTGAGCCACCTGGGAAGCTCCTTGGTGAAGGGGGAGTGCATGCAGACAAACACATATTTTTGTAGAAGGTTTCTCCCATCATGAGGTACAGTCATCACTGTGAACGATTTTAGTGCTTTTCTAGATATGAGGAGATGAAAGAATTGGGCTCAGAAAATCAGCTCCTGAAAATAATTATCTGAAAGGCTGGTCTGCTAGTTTTTCCAGAGCACAGAGCGCCTCATTTCTGCTCTCTACCCTGCACTCCCTTTGGGGGAGGGGGCGGGCGGTTTGAAAGTCAGTAGCTGCAGTAGCACGTGATTTAATCCCTGCAGAGGCAGATGGCACGTGCCAGTTTGTAGTTGTTGCCGGGCCTTGAGCATGAGAAGGACAAACCCAGGCTTCAGGCTGTGTGGACAAGTTCAGCCCTGGGCCTCTCATTACATGGGCTTGCTCCTGCCACCGACCTGGGATGGACTCATTCTTCTGGTAGGGTCTGTGATGGTTCCCACTGGAGCTTTTGGGGGGCATCAAGCAAGCCCTCGGTGGATTCCTGGAAAGAAGATGGGCATTGGCTCTGTAGGCAGAAGCCTGAGTCATTCTGTGGTTTCCTAAGTTCCAGTTTTGGAGGAGAGTGAGTTCCAGGACCTTGATGCCTCTGACCTGTGAAAAGAATAGTGTTTCCTGCCCTTGGATGAGGCTCCGGGGAAGTACTCTTTTAATAAAAAGAGCCCTAGAAACTATAACCCATGACTATTCTATGCCATTTATGCTGCTGGAGGAAATTTCAGAAGGTGTAGTTTGTGATCTTCAGGCCCTGCAGGGAAAGCTTCAGGGAAGTGTGGACTCTGGTTCCATGCAACCCAGTGGGCAGAGCTGGGACTGGAACCAGGGTGTCTGCACCCAGTCCGTTCCACTTCCTTTTCAGACTCCTAAAGGCTCTGTCTTTCCTGGTGGCTCAGTGGTAAAGGATCTGCCTGCCAGCCAGGAGACCCAGGTTCAATCCGTGGGTCAGGAAATCCCCTGGAGAAGGAAGTGGCAATCCACTCCAGAATTCTTGCCTCAGAAATACCTTCGACAGAGGAGCTTGGTGGGCTACAGTCCATGGGGTCACACGCGAGTCAGACACAACTGAGTGGCTAAACAAGATTTTTAAGAAGAGTAGAAGTTGGGGAAATACTAGGTTTTCATTTTAAAAAAGGACCTTGAACCTTACTAAATTTCAGATTAGGTATGAAAATATCTAGAGTGTCTATTCTAGTCTAGTCTGGGCTTAAGTATCATTGGAAGGTCATATCTGTATGTGTGTCCATCCACTCCATCATGTGTAGTTTTGGGTGTTTTAGACTTTTAGCCTGCAATTTCTGTACCTAGTTGTAATAACACTCCGCATACACATATCTTTTGACATGAAATATTACGCCTTCCAGGAGCATTGCATAGTTTTCCCAGCCACCCAAAACCATTGTTTTAAGAACAGACACCACTTCATAGCTGTACCATTGTCCAGTGTTGATCACCACTCAGAACTAATATAACTGATGCTTCAAGCAACTATTATATACTTTACACTAAGCTTAAAAAACTGAACTTCTAATTTACTTTATTTAAATAAAAATTTAAAAATTGAACCTAAGGATAATTTTGAAATATCTAAGTAATCAATTGGGATCATCTCAGCTTCTTGACAGGGTTAGGGTTTTAAAAAATAATCATCCAGTTTTGAATGGATCAGCCTTAAATAGTGATGCACCTTTCACTTTCAACTGAGCACAGATTATGAGACACTGAAATCCTGTGAAATCATTGCAGCAACCAAGAGGCACATTAAAAACTGGAATTAATGGGTCAACTTTCTCCATGAGGCATCAATACAGTCTCTGCCCAGCCTCCCTTTTTATCTGGAAATTCCTGTAGCAAGGTTACCATAGGAAAATATCCAGATCTGATTTGTTCCAATTCTTCTGGGATCTTCAGTTGGTACTTAATGTGAACTAATGTGAATTGCGTGTGAAGACACCTTACCCAGGGTGGCAGATCTCCGGGTAAATTATCCGTGCTATTGAGAACTCGCAGGCCGTTGACTATCCCAATTTAATTTGGGCAGGACAGGACATTTCTAATAATTAATACTGTAATAACACTTAATGATCTGCACTCATGCAATCTGAAAATCCAGCTAATGGTGCAGTTTTTAGTGATTGCACAAACAGCAAGTTTTAAATGTGTCAAATGCTGCTATTTCAGCATCCCAGTGCCATGCAGGAGACCTTGCCTGTGGGCCTCCCACTGACCCTGACCCAGAGCCTAGACACGGATGTGACAAGTGATGGGCTTGGTCTCCAGGGAGGGGCTATTTGTTCAGAACTGGGTCCAAGCAGGAGAATTTGAGGGCGCCTTTGCTTCTTCTAGATGGAGGTACATTTCAAAGCTCTGATGAGTTGCTAGAGAGGTAGCAAAAAATTGGAGAAAAGGAATAAGATTGCAAAGACTCTTCTACCAACTTCATTTCCTTCTCCAGGGGATCTTCCTGACCCAGGGATTGAATCCAGGTCTCCTGCATTCCAGGCGGATGCTTTAACCTCTGAGCCACCAGGGAAGCCCAACATTTAGGAGGACTGCCTAGCAGACAGTGATGTCTTTCTTCATCACCCTCTGCCAGCCTTATGGTTCTGCCTGGTCTAACACAAAACCCCTTCTGAAAGCTCTTGTACAAACACAGACACTTAGGGTTTTTCTGGAAACTTCCCCTTTCTGGATCTAAAGTTGATAACTTTGTGTTTTGTTGAGGTTTGTGGTATTGTTCTGTTTTCATTTTCTTTTCTTTTTTTCTTTGATGGGGAAAATAGTAAATGGTATACCATCCATTACTTTCATATGAACAGAAAACAGTAAAACTGAATTAAAAAATGTTACTGAAATAATTGTGGTAGTTGTCAGCAGTGCCATAATTAAAATTTGCTATTCTACTACACACATCCTCACTAATGCTTCCATTTCAGGATTCTAATCACCAACTTTTTTTCTTTTAATAGGAAAGCAAACATCAAGGAATATGTAAGAAAACTGCACTGTGACACTAGACCATTTAAAATCCTCTTTTCCTCCTTTGCAATGACCCAAGACTGTAGGAGATCTCATCCTTCTCATAGCGTGTAGATGAAATTCCATCCACTATTGGCTGGCGGTGTAGATTCACCAGCAGAGACATCTTGATTCATGCAATGTCTAAAGCCTCCAGTATTTAAAGCACACTTCAACAAATATTATTCATTCAAAACTGCATCAAAGTATTTAAAGATTCATTTTAGTTTATATTCTGCTTTTACACAAAAGGAACAAAATGAGATCTTTCTAGGAGAAAATAAATTGTAGTTATGACTGATACTGTCAATGATTAGATTTTTCTTTTCTTTCCTACTTTAACTCCAACATATTTATGCTATCTTTTTGTTGTTATTTAGTTGCAATTGGATAAGTCCCTGGACTAGAAACTTGTGCTCACTGATTGGCATTAGTAGAGTCCATTAAGAAAGTCTGTTGGCTCAGAACATGAGGAAACAGATGAAGTCTCAACACTGAGCAAAGTAAAAAGAGGGTTATGAACTCAGTGCTCTGACAGAGAACCTACCAAGTGGGGCCAGTTCTGAGTTTTCCAGAAAACCCTATCCCTCTCTGAGAAGTCTTTCTGCCTCTCCACATTCTGTCCTCAGGCTTGCATAAGAGGCAGGATCTCATTAAGAACAAGAATTAAATTAACTCTTTGGGAAAAAGTCAGATTCATTAAAATACCATTAAAGGTGCCTCCACCCCCAGAAATTAGAGATTCCCTATGAAGACTTGAACCCTAAGTTTGCCTTCAGTTGATCAGATGTGGCATTCCAGCTCCAGTTTTGTCTACAGAGGGCTTTGCAGAAACATCAGCTAAAGGATTCCATGTGGACCTACGTTCAGCTGGGTGAGATTAAACCCCATCCATTCCATAGATGGAATGGAGAAGGGAATAGCAACCATTCCAGCATTCTTGCCTGGAAAGTCCCATGGACAGAGGGACATGGCAGGCTAAAATTCCTGGAGTCGCAAAGAACTGGACATGGCTTTGCAACTGAGCATGAGCATAGATGGGTAAACCCAAGTCAATGAAGATAGTTATGCACTTTGTTCAATCACTCGGTCACGTGTGACTCTTTGCAACCCCATGGACTGCAGCGCACCAGGCTTCCCAGTTCTTCACTATCTCCCAGAGTTTGCACAAATTCATGTTGTTGAGTCAGTGATGCCCTCCAACCATCTCATCCTCTGCCACCCACTTCTACTTTCCTCAATCTTTTCTAACATCGGGGTCTTTTCCAATGTGTCAGCTCTTCACATCCTGTGGCCAAAGGGTTAGACCTTCAGCTAGAACATCGGTCCTTCCAAAGAATTTTCAGGGCATTTACACAGCCCTAAAAAGGAACCAGCATCTGGAAACTATCCCAGTGTAGCCCTGAATTGTCAGTGTTCATACTCCAACTGGGAATGGGGTCACAAACAATCTCAGCAGCAGGATACACTGTCCCAGAGGAAGTTACAAGGATGGGTGCCCGGTATTTTCTGAAAAGCAAAGCTTCAGCACCTACCCACTGAGTACTTCAACTAAACTAGTTTCCTAGGCAATAACTGAATGTTTCAGGTAAAGTACTTGGCTCTGTATGCCACACAGAGGAGCATGAACTACCTGGGAGCATCAATAGTGATGAGAATCACTGGTGATGAAGATCACTGATGAAGAATATCACTGAGGATGAGCATCACTGAGGAAGAGCATCACTGAGGTGAGCATCACTGAGGACGAGCATCACTGACTATGAGCGTGACTGAGGTGAATGTCACCGAGGACGAGCATCACCGAGAACGAGCATCACCGAGGACAAGCGTCACTGAGGACGAGCATCACTGAAGACGAGCATCACTGACTGAGCATCACTGAGGTGAGCGTCACCGAGGACGAGCGTCACTGAGGTGATGAGCATCACTGAGGTGAGCGTCACCGAGGACGAGCCTCACTGAAGTGAGAGTCACTGAGGACGAGTGTCACTGAGGACAAGCATCACTGAGGTGAACGTCACTGAGGACGAGAAAGACGAGCATCACTGACTGAGCATCACTGAGGTGAGCGTCACCAAGGACGAGCCTCACTGAAGTGAGAGTCACTGAGGACGAGTGTCACTGAGGACAAGCATCACTGAGGTGAACGTCACTGAGGTGAACGTCACTGAGGACGAGCGTCACTGAGGACGAGCATCACTGAAGACGAGCATCACTGACTGAGCATCACCGAGGTGAGAGTCACCGAGGACAAGCATCACTGACTATGAGCGTCACTGAGGTGAGAGTCACTGAGAACGAGTGTCCAACGAGCGTCACTGAGGACAAGCATCACTGAGGTGAACATCACTGAAGACGAGCATCACTGACTATGAGCATTACTGAGGTGAACATCACTGAGGTGAACGTCACTGAAGTGAGCGTCACTGAGGACGAGCGTCACTTGTTAAAGAGATTGTCTTTTCTCCATTGTATATTCTTGCCTCCTTTGTCAAAGATAAGGTGTCCATAGGTGGGTGGATTTATCTCTGCTCTTTCTATTTTGTTCGACTGATCTATATTTCTGTCTTTGTGCCAGTACCATACTGTCTTGATGACTGNGCATGCTGTGATTCATGGGGTCGCAAAGAGTTGGACACGACTGAGTGACTGAACTGAACTGAACTGAACCGATTTATTGAAGAGATTTTCCTTTTTCCATTGTATGTTCTTGGCTTCTCTGTGTTAAATTCGTTGTTTATACATGAGTGGCTTTATTTATGGGCTGTGAACAGTATTCCATTGATCTGTCAGTCTTTTTCTGCAAATGTTATGCTGTTTTGAATACTATAGCTTAGTATATTTGAATCAGGGAGTGTGATACTACCAGCTTTGTTCTTTTTTATCAGAATTGCCTTGACTATTCAGGGTCTTTTTTGGTCCCATGTGAATTTTAGGATTTTATTTTATTTATTTATTTATTTTACTCTATTTCTGTGAAAAATATCTTAGGGATTTTGACAGGGATTGCACTGAATCTGTAGATTGCTTTTAAGTAGTATGGACATTTAACCGTGTTAATTCTTCTAATGCCTGAGCAAAATGAGCAATCTTTCCATTTCTTTTGTGTCTTTTTAATTTTTTTCTAGCAATGTCTTATAGTTTTTAGGTCTTTCACCTCCAGAAGTTCTGGGAGAGGATGGAAGTGATAGAGAAATAGAGAAAGAAGCTTATATGTATATCTATATCTATCCAATCTTCCCAGATCACTCAATGGGTAAATAATCGGCCTGTAATGAAAGAGCTGCAGGGAGACGTGTTTGATTCCCGTCCAGAAGATGCCCTTGAGAAAGGTATGGCAAGCCACTCCAGCATTCTGGCCTGAGAAATCCCATGGACAGGGGGGTCTGGTGGGGCTACAGTTCATGGGGTCGCAAAGAGTCAGACACTACTGAAGCAACTGAGCTTGCATATCCATCTGTCTACCTACTTACCTATGTATCTGTCTGTATATACATATATACATATGAAAACAAAAGCAGGAGCAAAAAGTACGTATTAAAAATTATAAATACTTTTCTGAAATAAATTAAGACTTATACAATATTATGTCTCAGAGAAAATTTCACAAGCAGCCAAAAATCAAGATATATTTTAAAAATTGACCTAAGCTCAGCCTACTTTCACAAGTGAATTGCTTTAAACAACTTAAAGATAATCCCAGTATTACTTAAACTATTTTAAAGGGGAAAAACTTCAAAATTCTTGTTACAAGGTGAATGTAATGTTATAAAATCTGATAAAGACTGCACTACAGGAGCCTACAAAATCAATTATGCGGGTGATTATCAGTAAAAGTCTTAAATTTGCAAATTTAACGATTGCAATAAAAACATCTTTTTATTTTCTTTAGATACAAAAGTTAACTATAATATTCCTTTGAGAAACAGAAAGAAAGAATAGTTAAACCAATAAACCATGAACAGTATATTCTAACCCCCCCTCCATATGAAGTGTGGTTTATGCCCCCTATATTAAGAGAGTTCGATATCGTAATATACATGGACCAAAATACAAATTCTGAAAATAGACAAACTTGCAAAGAAAAACTTAGTATATTACAACCACAGCATCAGATATCAGCTAGCAAAAAATATTAATTATAATTAGTAGTGTTGGAATAACACCATAGCTGTATGAAGAAAGGACAAGAAGATAACTCCACACTACAAGTATCAGGAAAAAAGAAATGTATGAATGCACATACAGACTTGAAAGTAGGGCAAAGTCCTAACTGTGATTCACAAAATAGAGTCAGTAATGGATAAAATTAATAATGCTATTTATGTAATTTGCCTAAAAAAGGACAAGAAGATAACTCCACACTACAAGTATCAGGAAAAAAGAAATGTATGAATGCACATACAGACTTGAAAGTAGGGCAAAGTCCTAACTGTGATTCACAAAATAGAGTCAGTAATGGATAAAATTAATAATGCTATTTATGTAATTTGCCTAAAATATATTCATGACAAACATTATATCAACAAACTGACAAACCAGTAAAATCTATTTTCGATGATAAAAGTTTAAATGATGTTACATCTATTCAATAATAAGAATTTTGAGATGAGATATATTTGAGATATAAACCAAGCCAGATATTCAGCTATATCCTTATTATCTTTTTTTATAAAGATAAGAAAAGTAAAGTGTCACTTTAGCAGCACACGTAGTAAACTTGTAATGATGCTGAGAGAGCATGGATCCTCATGAAAAATTAAGTGTTCCATATTTTTCTATATACTTAAAAATGATTGATATTAATCTTACGTTATATATGGGCTTCCCTGGTGGCTCGGAGGTTAAAGCATCTGCCTGGAATGCTGGAGACCTGGGTTCGATCCCTGGAGAGGGAAGATCCCCTGGAGAAGGAAACGGCACCCCACTCCAGTACTCTTGCCTGGAGAATCCCGTGGAGGGAGGAGCCTGGTAGGCTACAGTCCATGGGGTCGCAAAGAGTCAGACACACTGTAGTAAACTTGTAATGATGCTGAGAGATCATGGATCCTGTGGAAAGATGACATGAAAAATTAAGTATTCCATATTTTTCTATATACTTAAAAATGATTGATATCAATCTTATGTTATATATATTTTACCAGAGTAAAAATAAATAGCCATGAAAATATAAATGAAAAAATTTAAATAATATGGCGAGTAAAAAGACAAGGACATTTTAAACTCAGTGATCCTAACTTTTGTAAAAATATTATCATTCTAAATTAATATTAATATTGAAAAATGAAGAGGAAAATCTAGCTAGTTAGAACAAAATTGATCCGCTTTCTANCAGATATAAATGAAAAAATTTAAATAATATGGCAAGTAAAAAGACAAGGACATTTTAAACTCAGTGATCCTAACTTTTGTAAAAATATTATCATTCTAAATTAATATTAATATTGAAAAATGAAGAGGAAAATCTAGCTAGTTAGAACAAAATTGATCCGCTTTCTACAATAAAATATATCTTACAGGAAATAAATATAATGGAGCTCATGTGAAGTGACACAAAGGAATACAATAATCAAAATCTGGAAGGTGCAAAATTATTATATAATCAGTGCTCCTGTTTTCTGTATTGAATAAGTTATAAGAAAAAAAGATGGGAAGCCTACAAATTAAAACTGAACTACACTAATAAAATACAGTATGCACTGTTTCCTGATTCACACACACTTATTGCAAGTTAAAACTTCTATAAAGTATTGGAGGAAACATGAAAAATCTTCTTTACACCATTAAAAGAGTTGTAGTTAGTTACTTTAAGACTAATGAAAATATTAGAATCATGAGTTGTAAAGCATTTTAAATACATACATACTGAAGAACCTATGAATGCAATAATTGATATCTATGATTTGACTGAAAAAATATCTAGGGTGAAGTCTGAGATGGAGTTTAGGTATAGACTTAGAGAAAAACTGACCGATTGTATTGAAATTGGGTATTGGATCCACGTGCGTTCACTGTCTGTGGGTCTCTGGGTCCTGGTTGGCCCAAGGTTTGTCTGAGCCCTCTGAGCATCTCTGGTGGGTGTGGGGTTTGATCCTAAATACTGTTTTGCCCCCCCTACCTTCTTGCTTGGGCTTCTTATGTGCCCTTGGACATAGGGTACCTCCTTCACTGAAGAACTGATGCTTTTGAGCTGTGGTGTTGGAGAAGACTCTTGAGAGTCCCTTGGATAGCATGGAGATCCAACCAGTCCATCCTAAAGGAAATCGGTCCAGAATATTCATTGGAAGGACTGATGCTGAAGCTGAAACTCCAATGCTCTGGTCATCTGATGCAAATAACTGACTCACTGGAAAACACCCTGATGCTGGGAAAGATTGAGGGCAGGAGGAGAAGGGGATGACAGAGGATGAGGTGGTTGGATGGCATCATGGACTCGATGGACATGAGTTTTGGTAAACTTTGGGAGTTGATGATGGACCATAGGCCCTGGCATCCATGGGGATGCAAAGAGTCGAACACGACTGAGCAAATGAACTGGACTAAGGCTCATTATGTTACTTTTTTCTTTTTATATGTATATTTTACATAGTATTTTTATGAAGTACAAGCACTGAAACCAGAGACAAACTATTAATGAGGGAAAAATTGTGTCAAGTTATTGACAGGACTATGACTGAAAAGGAACCTTGGGAAAGAACCTAAGCTTATACATACTTGTATCGCGTCAATCCACTCTCCAATGGGCTCATGCTTCCTTATTTTAAAATGCGTGTGCTTGGACATGTGGGAAAAAGTGTTACAAATTCTTTTGTAATAAAGTAGTATGTCTTGACTTTTTTTTTAACATAAAGTATCTTAAGGGTTAGGCATTACTTTTTAAAGTACATTTTTAAAGTACATTTTAAAGTACATTTTTAAAGTACTTTTAATGTACTTTTTAAAGTACATTTGCTATTTACTCTTCATGAGAGAGAAATTTGACCTCATTCCATGTTTTAAATAGCACAATAGTGCCCTGGTGATTAGTATATCAGGGCAGATGAGAGAAAAAAAAAA
>SJYX01004430.1:81508-107473 GCA_006410675.1 Oreotragus oreotragus
AAGCCTCCTGCTTCTGGTTTTCAGTTTTATTTTTACAGTAGCCTCAAGACTTCTCCATCTATACAGCACCAATGATAAAACATCTAGGTTAAAGATGAAAAGTTTCTCCACATTGAGGGACACCCAGAGAGGTTCACTAAGTTACATGGAGAAGAGAAGAGGGAGAGGGGAGTTAGAGGTGACTGGAATGAGATGAGGTGGAATCAAAAAGAGGAGAGAGCAAGCTAGCCAGTAATCACCTCCTTATGTGTGCTCCACAGTCTGGACTGCTCAGAGATGTTCACGGAGTTATACAGAGAAGAGGAGAGGGAGGAAGGAGACAGAGGTGGCCAGGAGGATAAAGGGGGGAATCAAAAGGAGAGAGACAGATCCAGCCAGTAACCAGTTCCTTAAGTGTTCTCCACCATCTGGAACACACAAAGAGATTCACAGAGTTGGGTAGAGAAGAGAAGGGAGAGGGAGGAGATAGAGGCGACCTGGTGGAGAAAAAGGAGAGTCCAAAGAGGGAGAGAGCAGTCAAACCAGTAATCTCGCTCCCAGGTAAAAATCAGTATTGAAGATTGGGTTCTTAAAGGTACAAAGTTGATAACAAATACCAAAAAGCAAAGATTAAAAATCTAGAGTAGAGGTTGGATTTTCAAAAATACAATATTAAAGAAAAGAAAAGAAAAGAAAAAAAGTCATAAAATTATATATATATATAGATGAAGTTTGCTTTAAAAAGTAGGGTCTCTTTTTTTGGCAAAGTAATAGTAGGTTATAAAAATGGAAATTAAAGCAGTAATAGAGGACTTAAAAATTTTAAAAATTAAAAAAAAAGAATGATAGTAAAAATATATCTGGGATTTTCGCTGGTGTTGTTGTGGGCAGTGTGGGGTCAGTTCATTTTCAGATAGTTCCTTGGTCTGGCTTATATTTCTCAAGATCTATAGGCCCCTTCCTATGTAGTCGGTACTAACTACAAGGTTTTAATCTATTGCATCTGTCACTTCCAAGGAAGTTCTCTCTGTTTTAGCTTCTTCTGTTTGCTGGTCTCTTCACTGTCTGATTTCCACGCTGACACAAGGGGGCGGTGGTGTTCATCACCCCTTTTTTTAGGCTCACTTGTTCAGTCGCGCTGTGGGGAGGGAGGGACTGTGCTAACAAATAACACTGGCATGTGCTCGCAGTGTCTCAGCCACACTGGGCCTGCCCCCGCTCACGGCGCATGTGCTCTCCCTGCCCACACTGCTCAGGCTCTAGGTTGCTCTGCCGGCAACCATCTGAGGCAGCCCTGGGCTGCATGCACCTCCCAGGTCTAAGCCGCTCAGGTTCAGGCACTTGGGTAGTCCTCAGAGGTGCAGACTCAGTTGGGCCTGCGTTTTGTGCCCTTCCTAGGTCCGAGCAGCTCAGGTGATGAGGCGTTTGGCGAGCGCGGTCACTGCGACTTATTGCCTCCCCTGTCCCTGCCGCTCAGATTTCTGGGTGTACAACCAGCACACCTTCTCAAGCGGATGTTGACCGTCCAGAACCCCGAGAAGTCTTAGTTGGCAAAGATGCCTGCTTGCAGTTTGGTAAATAATGTCTCTCTGGGGCTGCGATTGCCCCCTTCTGGCTCTGGATGCCTGTCACCGGAGGGGGATGATTTGCAGCGGGCTAGCTCTAGTCAGTCCTTTGTTCTGTGAGCGGGCCTGGCGGTGTCTTAGGTTAGGGCTTTTCGCGTGGTAGCTATCCCACAGTCTGGTTTGCTAGCCCGAGTTAGTTCCCTCAGATTGCCCTCAGGGCATTCAGGCCTGGTCCTTACTCTAAGCAATGCAGCCTGCGCCTCCCTGCCCAGCCCCCGCTTGCTAGTGGCGGGTACAGGCATCTGCGCTGCTTCTCCACTGGGGGAGTTACCGTTGGCACGTAATCTGTGGGTTTTAATTATTTATTTATTTTCCCTCCCAGTTATGTTGCTCTCTGTGCTTCCAAGGCTCGCCACAGACTCTGCAATGAGAGTGTTTCCTGGTGTTTGGGAACTTCTCTCTTTTTAAGACTCCCTTCCCGGGAGGGAGCTCTGTCCCTACCTCTTTTGTCTCTTTTTTTTGTCTTTTATATTTTTTCCTACCTCCTTTTGAAGACACTGGGCTGCTTTTCTGGGTGCCTGATGTCCTCTGCCGGCATTCAGAAGTTGTTTTGTGAAATTTACTCAGCGTTTAAATGTTCTTTTGATGAATTTGTGTGGGAGAAAGTGGTCTCCCCGTCCTATTCCTCCACCATCTTAGGAGCGACCCCCCTTCTTCTGTTTTTAAATTGAAATATAGTTGATGTTCAGTGCTGTTCCATCTGCTGAACAGCAAAGTGATTAAGTCATACACACATATATATTCTTTTAAAAATTCTTTTCCGTTATGGCCTACCCCAGGAGATTGGGTAAACTTCCTTGAAACCCATGAAATCACCCTGGGTGGCACTAACTAGCACCCAGATGGAGGGGGCCGCAGACCAGCAGTTGGGAGCACGTGTGGAGGGTCAAGGGCAGATGTCCCTGGGTCTAAGGGGACTTCCTCTACACAGTAAGATTTAGTGACTTATGACTGACACTTCTGAGTGTGCAGCTGTGCTTCAGACCCCACTAGAGTGGCCCCACAGGGCAGGCACCCTTTGCCTGATGCTACAGACGAGGAAAGGTGAGGCTGGGACAGGTAAGTGGGTCATCAAGGAGTAGACTGGTCATGGCCTCCCTGAACCAAGCACCTGCCCTCGGCCCCTCTATTCCTTCCCCTGTAGAAATGGAAGGGAAAGCCATAAACTGAACAAAAGCAACAGTGGGCTGGAAACATCGGAACCATTGGCTTCCCCACTGTCCTGATTTTGACATTGATAGCCGGGAGTTACTCTGACCCAGTGACACTGGGATTGTTTATTTATGCAGAACAACTTTGCTAACTTCCAGCATTAAGGCTCAGTTCTGCTATGCAGTTAAAGACTTCAATCACCCATCCAGCTACTTTCCTCTGCTTCTGACTGATGCTGGGTGCCTGGGGAGGGGACCCTGGTGGTTTTCTGCTGGCTGTGCCTCCAGAGAGGGTGAGGAGCTGGCCTTGGAGTCAGAAAGGACCTCAGTTTTCCCAGTCATACCCCAAGGCTGTCAAGGATTTTTTCACGAGAGGCTCTGTGTTCATGGATTTCAGTCTCAAGTGGAAACACTAGACAATTTAGGGCTTCCCAGGTGGCTCGGTGGTAAAGAACTTTCCTGCCAATATAAGCAATGCAGGAGACTTGGGTTTGATCCCTGGATTGGGAAGATCCCCTGGAGAAGGAAATGGCAACCCACTCCAGTATTCTTGCCTGCAGAATCCTATGGACAGAGGAATCTGATGGGCTACAGACCATGGGGTCACAAACAGTTTGACAGGACTGAGCATGCACACACTAGACAATTTAAAATTAATTTTGAAAAGGTTGACCTTGAAAAGAAGCAATCAGGTTGCTTTGTATTGACTGTTGCCCCTATACCAATATCTTTTCTAGAAACTCATGCCTCTGCCCTGATGCTTTTTCTGCTTTGTCCCAAATTTTCCATCTGAAACAGGAAACTTGGCCCATTTCTGCCCAGTCTGGACCATGGTGGTGAGCTCCTGTCAGCAGCAGCAGCAGCACCAACTGCCCACTCTCGCTGCCCGGATATTCCTGAGGCTTCCTCCAGCTGAGGGGTGCAGGGGGTGCCTGGGGGCATAGACAAAGAGGGTTCTTTCCTGTTCTCATCGTGTAGAAGAGATTTCCAATTCTAGCAAAAATCCATGAGCTGAATTTTTAGGACTTTGTTTCTTGGGCCTCAATTTGCAGACCAGAGAACTGGACCATATCACAGGTTTTGTAAGAAGCAGATGGACATGTCTCTGTCAGACACTCTAGCTCTGTGTCAACTACCATTAAAAATTTAAGAAATCAGAACTGTTAACTGATGTGTTGATTCACCCGAATCATGAGCAGATGGTTTGGTGAAACAGAACACAGAGGTGGTTGAGGAATCGAGGCCACTGTACCAGGGAAGGCTGTCATTGTATAAAGAGGCTCTGCCTCAGTTTAAATAAAAACAAAATTAAAGCACAAGAATTTTCTTTAAGAAATGAGGAGATGCATACAGGAGAATATATCGATTTTTTTAAAAAAGTAGAAACTGTTTTTGTTTTGCTGTTAAAATACAAATACAATATTTGAAGCAATCGTATTTATTTTAAATCCCAGAATGAGCTCATTTACAAAATAAGCTACTCTGCTATGAGAAAACATATTATTTTTAGATCCCAGACAACTCAGAGAAATCATAATGCATTTCTAGCATAGACATATCTCAATAGATAATATAATTTTAAATTTGCAGCTGTACCTTCTAGCCAATTAAATTTCAATACATTTAATACAATTTCTTGCATTATGAAGCTCATTGATTTGTGCTAACATTTCTGTAATAATATTGATATACTTAAAATTCTTCTCTTTCAGTAGATGTATGTTTGCCCAGACATTTATAGGCAAATTGATGTTGTCAGGCCCACTAGGTTCACACATTTGTGTCAGTGGCCCTCTAACAGCTGTATTTAAAAACATTCGTTCATGCTATTCTAGTTAGGCCATTTTCTTTCTCTTCTTAAGGGTGATTTATCCACAGTCTTATTAGACTAGAACATGAAATGTTCAGTACCTGTAAAAATGGAGGTCCGAAGGCAAAGGAGTGATTCTCTCAGAAGCAGGGTGCCTACTATAGACTGTTTTTTTCTTTTTCTCTTTTCTCCTTTTTTGAAGAATTCTTTTCATATCCTGCCCCTTCCAAATATGCACTTGAGATTCTGAATGCCAGAGGGAAGAATACTCATCAATAATAATATACAAATAGAAAATAAGAAGCCTGGTGGACAAATACATATGTTGACTGGCTGGTGGGTTGGTCAATATGATTTCTGAGAATAAACAGTATCTGTTTCTATAGAAGACACTATCGATACAGGCATGGATTTAATCGAGTGTTCTTTGGATTAGAAGATGCTACTTGTCAACTTATTGATTTTCCATGTGTTTATAAGATGTTTCCTGTTTTATCTTAACATTAAAATGTGAAGTTTCAAATGCTTGCTGAAGTTTATTTGGGAGAAATGTATTTTTCAAGCTTCATGCACAAACAAAAAAGGTGCAAGAATTTTCTTCCAGCCTTCACATCAGGAGCCGCTTATAATGGCTGCCTTCATGTAAGCTTATTTTTAAGTAACATTTTAAGAATTTTTAAGGAAAGTTCGGTCTTGGATGAATTACCCAACCTGGAGAAGCCACATTATAAACAAGAAAGTTATCTTTGAAAGACTGACAAACTCAGCTATGGAGCTTTAGAAATAATCTCTCTTCTAAAAAGGACTTCAGTTCACATCAAGCCCTTTTTCCATTGTTTTCAGATTCCTTTCAAGGTTAGATCAGAAAATTAGTAATTATAGCTAAAACTAATAACAGGAGAGTGTCAGATTCTGTAGAAGAGACTCTCCGAAGTGGATAATTTCAGAGCTCCTTTGTAGTAAAGATTAAACCACAGTGATTTTTCCCCCTGGTGTTTATCTGCTAAAAATAATGTCTTAAGAACAAATGAAAAGAGTGGTAATGTAAATATAATGAACCTAAATGTCATCAGGGAGTGTCAGTAGAAATCTGACCATTTTGACTGATCCTTTAGATCACGTTCTTGCTTTTTCTTTCAACCTTGACATTTCACCCCATATTTTTTTCCAATAGACTTTCATTTCTTGTTGTTTACAAAAACAAACATCTTTATAGGTTCAGATTACTCATATTAAGATTTTGGTGCATGTTCGATATAGAATTTCTGTGAATGTATAGCTGGGGAAAGCAAATGTAATTTCCTTTATTTAATTCTGGGCTTAGTTACTTATTTTATTGTTTTTACTTATTTTAGTTAATTCTGGGCTTAGGTTGAGCCGCTGAATGATGTCTGGCCAGGATTTCTTGCCTGTTTTGCTGGCCAGCTTTGACATCCAGTTTGGGAGTGTTTGGGTGTGCAATGTTGTGTGTAGTGTGTCAGGCTGGTTACAATGGCCACCCCAACCTCACAGGAGGACAAGCAGATGCCCCAGGAGGAGGTGTAGGTCTTGGCATCCTGCCAGTTGTCTTCATAGTGAGGGCGTGCTGCACACTCGCCCCGGCCTCTTGGGGCCCCTCCCCCATGTCAGGGAGGAAGAGCCAGGGGTCCCTGCTGGGGGCACAGGGTGCAGTGTGCCTGCCCTCAACCCTCACCAGACCGGTGCCAGCTGCTCCAGCACCTGGAGTTAAGGGCCCATGGCCACTACCCAGGTGAACGCAGGGAACGTGGTTGCGTCCTCTGTGGGACCCCTGCAGGCCTTCTCTCAGGGCTCTGGCCCCAGGGCGGGGAGGGACTGGGTGGGCTGGTGAGACCACGCAGAGGGTGTTCTACCCTGGAGACGTGTGCCCCGACATGCATGTCACCTTGTTCAACCGTCCACATCCCGGGGCTGAGGTTCACATGAGGACCTTGGAACCTTGGTTCCAATTTACATGGAGAATCTTCCCAGTGACGAGGGACTGGAAAGTGAAGGTGTCTCCAGACTGGAGTGTTGTGATCTCTAGAGGGGCTTTGCCTGTGAGTTGTATGGCTTGTGTCCCCAGTTCTAAAGCTGGGCTTGACCCCGGAGATGACTAATCCTGACTATGATTAATCCAGTTTGCTTTTCTAATGAGAAACGTTGAGGGCCCCACAGACCATGCATTCTGCTCTGCCATTAGTCTCAGAGTAGAGCTTGTAACACATGTTTCCTGATTTCCGGCAGGACTCGTCACTGGCTTCAGCTGGGTTCACTCGCTGAAACGCGGCACTGTGGGAGCCTCAGGGATCTGGTCCTTTCCGGGCTCTCGGTCTTCCCATCACAGAGAATGATCTTTTGTTCTTCCTTGAAGTGTGGGGAAACCTCCCGATGATCATAACTGGGCTGTTTCTTGGGACCAGTCTGCCACCGTGTGTAGGTGTCAGACAGATTTGTGAGAACTTGTGGGTCCCGGGCAAGGCCTGGCTGGAACGTGCACACACAACCCATGAAATAAACTCCTGAGGGCTCGGCCGCCGTCACTGGTAGAGAGGACTTGGCATAAGCCCAGGGAGGCTCTGACTCACGCCAGAGCCAGGCTGCCTGTGACGTTTGGCTGGGGGAAGCCCTTCTATCTTAAGGACCTACTAGTTTCTTATTTTTACCCCATCTACAGTTTCTGCCTGTGATTAACTTTCCCTTTGAACTGGGAAACTTTGGAAAGTAACATACCCATCGGTTCTGTCCACAGGTATCCTCATGACACTCATGAATTTAGGGTGTGTTATCGTATTCCTGGTTTTCCATACCAATCACTGATGTTGCCTCAGCACCCTGGATGCCCAAACTCCTGACACCCTGAGGTTTAGCTGTGTAGAGACTGATCATTTTTCATAACCCTTGTTTCCTTGTCAGCACGTCACAGCCAGTAAACAGCTGCCGGCTCCATGCACACGTGTAAATCTTTTCTCAGCTTCACCTCGCTGCTATTTAATGCCATTTTGCTTGGCCACTGTGCTCAGGAGCTTAAAATACCTCGTGTTGTAAGGAGCTCGTGCTTACTATGATTATGGAGGAGTTTGTGTGAGATTTCCCCCAGCACAGGCTGACAAGCCGGCTGGCACATTGTCATTTGTCATTGTACACCAGATCTGTCAGCGAGAGAAACAATTTCAATAAAAAAATTCTGCATGAAATTACTTTGCTGGAGAACAAACTGGTTCTGCCTTCCATGCATACTGCTCTGTGTCTCTGTGTCATTTTGTGTGTGTGTGTTTTTTTTTCTTCTTCTTTTTTCTTTTTTAATTTTGGCTGTGAAAGGTACTTAATGTACCAAAAACAATTTGTACAGACATTATTTTACCAATTGAAAGCGTATACGCCTTGCTGAGGTCCCCTTATCTAACTGTTGCTAATACATTTTCACGCTGTGCTCTTACGGCTTCATTTTACAGTTGAGGAGATCACCCACTCCATGCTGTGCTGGAAATGGGACCCTCGTCACTTGGGTCCACAGAGTGCAGTTAGCATGTGAACAACAAGCGGAGGAAAGTTGGAGCATTAAAGTGTCTTCGTTCCCTTGTATTTCTTGCTGCAGACGTGGCTTGTTTGATCTCTGGTGTCTCAAGAATCAAGGTGCAGCCCCTATGAGCGCCAGGGATGCTTGCGTGAGGAGGGTCAGGATGTCCGGGACCCTGGCAGTGTGCACACAGCCAGCTTCATGCAGGTACCCTGGCCAAGCTCGCCATCCAATCAGCCCTGCAGAGAAGCATAGATCATTTCTGCGGTTCACCGACAAGCCCTGATTGTCCTTGGGTTGGTTTGGTTTGTCGTGTGAGCCCAGTAATGAGGGAAGACTGGGAGGTCCACAGTTGGTAGAACCAGCCGGGGCAATAATTGCTGTGAAATGATGTCCTGGACGGCTGAGCGGGGAGACCGGCCCCCACGCCCTTGTTTTCCACTCCATCAGGTTTTCACCCAGCTATGGATTTGTTGTCATCGGCTCCTGATGCTGCTGCTGACACCCCTGTCAGAAAATGAATTTCTCAGTCCCCACTTGGTTGACTCCATTCCTGGGGTATAATTCTGTCAAAGAGTGATGCTCATGAACCTGCTCACTTATTCACGTGTGGTTCTCAGCCCTTCGGAGATCATCCTGCTGGGTCATCCGGCTGTGGTCCCCACGTGGAGTCAGAGAGAAGGGATGAGCTACTGGTGCTTCTAATCCAATGAGAATCACAAACAGCCACGACAACAGTCAGGATCCGTGCAGAGTATTTATATAAAAGAACAATCGAGGCTCGACTGAAATAAGGCTTTGGATACCAATCTTAGGTCTTGTGCAGCTAGAGGCTTTTAAGTCAGTGAAATACATTCGCTCTCACCTGTAATATCTGATTGACCACTTGTGCAAAAAAAAACACAAAAAACAAAAAACATGGTGACCATCCATAGTGAAGACTTGAAAATGCATGTAATGATTTTTTTCCCTAGATTTATACAACGGGAACAAAAATCTTAGGCTTTAATTGCTATATGGGATGGAGATACGAAAGGAAAGTTATCAAACAAATTTGTTTTCCCTGCAGTGTTTGATGGATATAGTTATAAGGACTAAGAATGCAACTATAAACAAGTCAAAGTAGCCCTGGGTGAGCAAACGTTATGCTGAGCCTAATTTATCACTGAGACACACACAAAGACAGTGGTGGAGGCTCCCCAGAGATGCATGAGATGGGAGATGGCCTGTGCTGGATGCAGAGCTGTATCACTCCTCCAGGGATGCCTGCAGGAGGACCATTGTCTCCAGGTGCTGTCAGGGCTGGAGGACCACCGCCTCCTGGGCGCTGTTGGGGCTGGAGAACCACTGTCTCCTGGGTGCTGTCAGGGCTGCAGGATGAGAAGCATCAGGGACAGAGTCTCTACAACAAGGGTCTGCTGGCCACCAACACCCAGAGCCCAGAGTGAGGCTTCCTGAATGTTAACACAGCCTCCAACCACCTGCAGGTATTGTTAAGATGAGGGTTCTAACTCGGCAGTTCTGGAATCCAGCTTGAGATAGTCTCCACAATCTTCCAGGTCAGGCACTTCTTCTTCATGAGCCCCAGTTAAAGAAGCAGGGTTTCAGGCACTGGCATTCTAAAAATATACATTTCATTTCTAGCTGGTCTGGCTGACCACTGATTAGATATCTTAGATGTATGCTTTACCCAATGGTCAGTCATTGAAAAATGAGACAAGATCAGAGCAAGGTAACTCTGGAGCTTGTTGAGAATGCCCTCTTCTCTCCTGCACGCTTGCTTTCCAGAGCCCACTTGCATCAGGTATCTCGTGAACTGTCATCTGAAGAAGTTCCTCAGGGTGCTAATGATATTCTTCTTGAAGTTTTAGTTTATTCTATAGGGCAACACGTGTCTACTGAACAGAGACTCAGTGCCAGCCTCTTGCAAGATTCTGAGGATTAAATGATGTTTAAATAGACAAAGTCCTTATATTGTGGACAAATGGTACAAAAGGATTTTAAATCACAAGAAGCTCAATGAACCAGAGCATGTGTGGAGAGCAAAGAAGTCCAGGACCCATGTGGTCTGGAGAAGGCATCCTGGAAGAAGCAACCCTGCAGTGTCCGTCTCAAGATCGTCCCAAGATGAGCTCTTTCTTGTGCTTCCCATTCGCTCTCTGGAACAACCTTCTCTGGAGTCCGGTGCTTTATGGCTGCTAGAGTCCAGCTTGCTGCCTGCACAAACGGCACCATCCCTCACCACCATCCTCAGACTCTGTCTGGTCTGCACATCCTGCAGCTCAGGGCCATAGAAATCAGCAGATTTACCACCATCCCTGCAAATCAGGCTAACAAGACTCAGGAGAGTTCAAGGACTAAGTACCCAAGGATGATTTCTGAAGCCAGAGCAGCAGGTGGATCTGAGTTGAACATGGGAGTCTGAGAACAATCAGTTCAGTTCAATCACTCAGTCATGGCCGACTCTTAGTGACCCCATGGACTGCAGCACACCAGGCCTCCCTGTCTATCACCAACTCCCAGAGTTTACTCAAACTCATGTCCATCAAGTCAGTGATGCCATCCAACCATCTCATCCTCCGTTGTCCCCTTCTCCTCCCGCCTTCAACCTTTCCCAGCATCAAGGTCTTTTCCAATGTCAGTTCTTTGCATCAGGTGGCCAAAGTATTGGAGTTTCAGCTTCAGCACCAGTCCTTCCAATGAATATTCAGAACTGATTTCCTTTAGGATTGACTGGTTGGATTCCTTGCAGTCCAAGAGACTCTCAAGAGTCTTTTCCAACACCACAGTTCAAAAGCATCAATTCTTCAGGTCTCAGCTTTCTTTATAGTCCAACTCTCACATCCATACATGACTACCAGAAAAACCATAGCTTTGACTAGACAGACCTTTGTTGGCGAAGTAATGTCTCTGCTTTTTAGTATGCTGTCTAGGTTGGTCATAACTTTTCTTCCAAGGAGGAAACATCTTTTAATTTCATGGCTGCAGTCACCATCTGCAGTGATTTTGGAGCCCAAGAAAATAAAGCCTGTCACTGTTTCCATTGTTTCTCCATCTATTTGCCATAAAGAGATGGGACTAGATGCCTTGATCTTAGTTTTCTGAATGTTGAGCTTTAAGCCAACTTTTTCACTCTCCTCTTTAAGTTTCATCAAGAGGCTCTTTAGTTCTTCTTCACTTTCTGCCATAAGGGTGGTGTCATCTGCATATCTGAGGTTATTAATATTTCTCCTGGAAATCTTGATTCCAGCTTGTGCTTCATCCAGCTCAGTATTTTGCATGCTGTCTCTGCATGCAAGTTAAATAAGCAGGGTGACATTATACAGCCTTGACATACTCCTTCCCTGATTTGAAACCAGTCTGTTGTTCCATGTCCAATTCTAACTGTTGCTTCTTGACTTGCACACAGATTTCTCAGGAGGCAGGTCAAGTGGTGTGGTATTCCCATCTCTTTAAGAATTTTCCACAGTTTATTGTGAGCCATGTAGTCAAAGGGTTTATTGACTATCGACTAATAGTTTATTGACTACTGAGTAGCCAATAAAGCAGAAGTAATGTTTTTCTGGAACTCTCTTGCTTTTTTGGTGATCCAACTGATGTTGGCAATTTGAGAACAAAGGCAAGTCCAAATGCAAAAGAGTCAGTGCAGATGATGAGCTGGTGAATTCCACCGTCTGGGGGCCGCACTGAGTACCCCAGGGTAGCAGGTGTGGACTGGGCTGTGTGCACCTGCACGGGCTCCGTGAACCTGCAGGGGCTCCATGGTTGGCAGGAGGTGGGGCCCATACTGGTGGTCTGTGCTTGACCTTGGATCCTGTGCAGACTCATGGACTTCAAGACCATTTCTGTTTGCCCAGCATTTCCCTCAGTGGGTAACCAATTCTGTGATGTGAACATGGAATGATGAGTCAAAACCCAAGATGAAAACATCTGGATTTGAAATCAAATCTGGGCAGAAGGATGGATGGAACTTTGTAAGAAAGCTTCCTTTACATGTTACCAATTCTATGGTCTCAGAGTCTGCCGCTGCTGCTGCTAAGTTGCTTCAGTCCTGTCCAACTCTGTGCGACCCCATAGACGGTAGCCCATCAGGCTCCCCCATCCCGGGGATTCTCCAGGTAAGAATACTGGAGTGGGGTGCCATTTCCTTCTCCAATGCATGAAAGTGAAATCACTCAGTCATGTCCAACTCCTAGCCACCCCATGGACTGCAGCCTGCCAGGCTCCTCTATCCATGGGATTTTCCAGGCAAGAGTACTGGAGTGGGTTGCCATTGCCTTCTCTCAAAGTCTAGAAGGTTCTAATCTGTAAACTGAACCATTTATGCCCAGATAGGGTGGGATTCAGGGTACAAGACTTCAGCTTCTAACAGCTATTCCAGTCCCTGCTAAGCTGTTTGCTCAAATTGCATCTACCAGATGCAGAATAACATATAATTAAAAGACTCATATAGGCTCTGCTGGCCTGAAAATTCAATAGATTTCTTTTTACAGTTGTCTCATTAAAATTTGTGAAAAGGTAATGCCAAAAGTATAAAATAATAAAAAAGAAAATAACAATCATTTAATCCCTACCATCCAGAACTAACTACTGTTTATATATTTATATATTTACTTCCAGTCTCCTGTTTCCTTAGGAAAATCACCCTTTTGTTTTTATAGAAAGCAAGCATGCATGTAGTTACAAACAATTCAAATAAGGCGTAACAGTATATAAGTATAATAAAATGCATAAAATTGTAATCAGAAATAACATTTATAAACATTACTGATTATTGTAGATATCACTCTCTGGATGTACATAGATAGAAAATGCATGGTGATACTTTTATGAAAATAAGGTAATACCATAGATTTGCAATAAGTGGAAATAATTTTATTTGAATTTAAATAAATGGAAGTAAGGTAAAGAATATAGTAGATTCAAATATTTTTTTTACAAGAAAGAATTGCAAAAAATTAAGAAATGAAACTATGACATGCAGTAAAATAAAATAATAAAAAAACATTGATTGCCTTGCTTTGAAAAGTAAAGAAATAGGTATTCTTATATGACTTTCTGCTCAACTTTCTCCTATCTTCCAACTTCAGGTGTTTATATTATATTATGGAATATATTATATTATGCAATATATTATATTACCTTGTTTTGTTATATTACATTATATTATGTAATATATATATCCTACTCTCCCCAGAACTTGGTAGCTATTGTGCATCTTCTTCTGGTATCTAGGGCATCCGAGAGCCCCAAGCCCCAGTGGGGTCCCCAGAAGCTGTGACCTGCTGCTGTCTGTTTGGGGGCTTGCAGAGCTCTCTGCTCTTCCTTGGTTCTCCCGGCTTAAGTGTGTCCACTGACTGCACAGTGGGTGCCATGTTTTCTTGGAGCACAGTGCACTCTTTGAATCCAAAATATTTTCTTTCCTTTCAGTCCATGAAAAGAAAAATGTCTCATATCAATTAAAAATAAATGAGTTTAGATTTGTCTCCCAAGGAATACATATACATGTTATTAAAATTTAGACAGTTTTAAAGGTCGATAATAAAAACACAGCATATCCCATGCTTGTTTATGGCTATCGGTGGAGAGGTCAGCAGACTCTCCCCAAGGGCCATGTCCAGGCCGCTGTCTGATTTTATAAACAATGCTTTCTGAGAAACAGTGATGGCCATTATTTTCTGCATTAGCTGTGCCCACTTTCATGCTCTAACATCAGAATCGATCACTTGAACAAAATCTAAAATATTTACCTTCTCTGTCTTCACAGAAAATTTGCCAACCTCTGTGCTGGAGGAAACCAGTTTCAAATAGTGATGTGGCTGTTTCATCTCATGTTTATTTTCTAACATTAAGTGATATTCTTATACTGTTCTCTGTTTTTAGTTTAGATATTATCAGTTTATAGAAATGAATCTACCTGTAATGCAGGAGACCCAGGTTCGCTCCTTGGGTAGGAAGATCCCCAGCAGAAGGGAATGGCAATCTACACCAGTATTCTTGTCTGGAGAATCCCATGAGCAGAGAAGCCTGATGGGTTATAGTCCATGGGGTATCTTAAATCTTCCCACAGACACAAAGCATGTAAGCTTCCCTTTCACCTGTCAAATACGAAATTCAGTGATATTTTTGTTACATCAAAATTGAACATAAACATCACAATGCAGTTCTGCACATTTGTTTCCTCCTGAACCTCCTGGTACTTTCCTTTTCTGTGCAAATGTCTTTTACTCCTGGAAACTGTATTGGTCTTTATGTTAGCTCAGTTTTTCACACATTCATCAATAACTCAGTGCTCACATTCTGATAAACTCATGTATCTTTTTAATATGGTCAAATTGATGGTGACACATCAGTGCCTTTGAAACATTTTTTTTAAAAATTGTCTGACCTCTGATCTGCTGCCCCTGGCTGGTTGCCTGTGGCCACCCTCATTCTTGGACTTTCTTTAATCACTTTGTTGAAAGTTCTCTTTGCCCCTCTTCTGGGTTAATAGCCCATTTCTTTCCCCTTTGGGTTTATTTCTGAAGATGCACAGTTTAGTGAAACACCTTATGCTCATATGTGAGCTGGGTATAAAATTCTAAGCTTTCAGTCATTTTTCTTTGGGAATTTTGGGGGATTTTCTCACATCATTTTAGTTTCTGCTGCTCCCTTAGAAACATTTGGTTTTCTTCTTGCTCCTCATCTGTCCTCTCCATACATCTCCAGGGCCTCTTGCTACCCCAGGTGACATATACTTTGTGATATGCGTTCTTTTGTTCACCATTTAGAATTCGTTTTCCTGAATGGCTTATATGCCCATGTGATGTCTTCAGTTCTAGATTTCCTTTCTTTCTTTCTTTTTTTTGTGAATTTCCATTATTTTACTGTCCTTCTTGATTTTGAATGTTTCAGTTTTTGCATTTTTCAAGTTATTGCTCCTCATCTGTCCTCTCCAGACATCTCCAGGGCCTCTTGCTACCCCAGGTGACATATACTTTGTGATATGTGTTCTGTTGTTCACCATTTAGAATTCGTTTTCCTGAATGGCTTATATGCCCATGTGATGTCTTCAGTTCTAGGAGATTTCCTTTCTTTCTTTTTTTTTTTGTGAATTTCCATTATTTTACTGTCCTTCTTGATTTTGAATGTTTCAGTTTTTGCATTTTTCATGGAACACGTGGGTTCTGACTTTTGCTGTGTGCTTTCAAAGACATGGAGGTGGGAAGCTGCTTGATGAGGTGAGGAGCTGGGGACACACATGGACTTTGGGGGTTACACACACTTGCTGCTCCCTGAGGTTGGTGGTTTTCAAACCCACTGGGATCCTGAGCTTGGAGTGAGCTGCCTGGGTGGCTCAGTGTGGTTTCCTCAGTGCCCACAGCTGGGGTTTTCCTCCCCTCCTGGCCCCTCATCCTCATCCCAGGCCTGGAGCCCCCGGGAATCCTACTTCCAGTCAGTTTGCTAGGCATCATCATGATGAAAACCGGCTCCAAAGAGAGTAAGAGGCGCAGATTGTGCAGCTGGCAGTACCCCAAGGGAATAGGTTCCATGGAGGAAATAACTTTTTAAAATTGCTATAAAAATATTCAGTTTAGAGCAACATAATTTCATTAAAAGCTCAAGAAGATCAACACTAATATGTTCTGTATTATTTCATTTTCAAAAGGCATTTTCGTTTCTGTTTTCCTAAGTTCTTCTTAAACTTCAAAGCAACTATGGGGTGACATTCATCATAAATAAAAAACAGACCTGAAGGAAACTGCAGTTTACAAGTCTTAAGTGAAGCAAGTGTTTTAATTCTCCTGCTTTAATTCGATTACTCTGCTCTCTTGCTTTCAGTGGTATGTGAATTGAGCTTCATCTCCTTTTCCTTTTTATTGTTCAACAAAATCTGTATTTGGAGAGATGGAAGGTGAGATGGATGCAGTCAGAGACTTGTGTCTCTTCTGGCTTCTCATGTTCCTTTGCTGCGTCCCTGTTTGGTTGTTCTGAATGGAAGGTCCCTGCTCATTAAACCCACCCAAAGTGCATTAATTAATGGCTTTTGGCTAACTTAGAAGGAAGGCTCTAATTTTGTCCTTTTGAACTCTATCCGCAGCCCTGATTTATTAATAATATACACAGATTTTATCAGAAATCAAAAGATGTACTCATCAAAGTTTTAGATGGTACCTAGACTGGAGGCTGCTCGTATCACAAATAATGATTTCAGTTTTAAAATGATCTCTACAGGGACTTCCCTGGCCATTGACTGGTGAAGACTCCATGCTTCCATTGCAGGGGACATGGGTTCAATCCCTCAGCATGGAACTAAGACTCCACACGCTGTGTAGCTTGGCCAAAAAATAAAATAATAAGGATCAAATTATTTCTACAGACAATATCAGTATATTGAGGGTGAAAATGCAATACTTGAAATAGATGAAACAATGCTTAAAAATAACAAATGTGCGAGATTGAAACTGCCTGGAAAGATTCCACATGCTGTGTAGCTTGGCCAAAAAATAAAATAATAAGGATCAAATTATTTCTACAGACAATAGCAGTATATTGAGGGTGAAAATGCAATACTTGAAATAGATGAAACAATGCTTAAAAATAACAAATGTGCGAGATTGAAACTGCCTGGTATGCAGACTTCCAGTAAGATACAGGCTAAAGCTGGATGGAGGTAGGAGGCTGGCCACACCAGTAGCTGTGTGGACAGCTAACCTGGCTCTGTCACCGGAGTGACACCCTTTATAGCGCTCAGCTTCACTCTGCTTTATCTCTGGGTTTGTCTGCACTGCCTGGTGGGACAGCGAACTCTTCCAGCCTTGTGCTTGCTATAGCTATTTCCTCCTGCTCCTGCGGGGCCTTCTTCAGTCTTGGAAATTCTCCTCCCACGTGCTCTGTTCAGCCCTCAGCTGAGGGCGAGTGGTGCCCTGGCGGTGAAATGGAACAGAGAATTGTTAAATTCTAATGTGAAGACAGCTTTATGGCTGGAGTGCTAACCAGGGGGTTTTTGCATCAATGGATAAGTTTCAGAGAGTCTGTAAAGAGTCTGCAAAGGGCTTCCCAAGTGGCTCAGTGATAAAGAATTTGCTTGCCAATATAGGAGACATGAGTTCAATCTGTTGGGAAGATGCCCTGGAGAAGGAAATGGCAACCCACTCCAGTATTTTTGGCTGGAGAATTCCGTGGACACAGAACTCTGGTGAGTTACAGTTCATGGGGTCACAAAGGGTCGGACATGACTGAGCACAGCACAGTAGTTTTTGAAATTATACACAAAATTTTGCATCTGCGGTCACAAATGCAGTTTTCTAGGTTTGAAGCTCCAAAAACTTTTACTATCATCTCCTAAGCAATGTGGACCCGATGACGTTAAACCCCAGTCCCCTCTGTGCCTTGTGTGCTTATTTCTTTGGTTCCCCACATTGATTTTCTCCCAACATATGTACACCCATGATTCTGGATTCTATCACCATTGACAATGATATTATTAACTCTTCTTTCTCACTGTCAATTTATGTATAATTTCCCTTCTAAACCACACATGAATAATTCCAAAGAAGCAAGCAACCATAAAGAAGATGTTTCTTCAGGGTTTGAAATTCCAGTGTTCTCCTCAAATACTGAGTCATGTCTGTTGAAGTATTATCTTTATAAGTGCAAATATTGCCTTATGCTTGCAGAAATGTCTTGTACTTCATTAGCCCAGAAAAAATATACCATAAACAGGCATTTAGGGGATAAGGGAGATTCCATGGGCCAGAAAGAGAGTGTTTAATATGAACAATATACGTGTCATCACAGTGCATCTGTTAGGACAGGAAGTCTCGTGATCATCTGTTTTACAAGCCTTCTCTGGAATTATCTTTTGGATGATTTCATATAAAAGATAGTTTCTGGTAAATCTGACTCAACAATTAATATGCAAGTTGTGATTAGAAGGGTTGAATTGGAAATGATAAAGGTTTAAAAATAGAAAACAGATGTAACATTTTAAATGACATTTTCTTGGTACTGTATTTATTTCTCCCTTTCAGTAATTAGTAAAATGTTTTCAGTTTTTAGAAAGAGCTTATCACTGTGAGCACAATAAACCCATATGTGTAAAAAACAAAAAAGCTGCAAGAAACAGATGATACATACTTTGGGTTCTGTGNTGGTTCCCCACATTGATTTTCTCCCAACATATGTACACCCATGATTCTGGATTCTATCACCATTGACAATGATATTATTAACTCTTCTTTCTCACTGTCAATTTATGTATAATTTCCCTTCTAAACCACACATGAATAATTCCAAAGAAGCAAGCAACCATAAAGAAGATGTTTCTTCAGGGTTTGAAATTCCAGTGTTCTCCTCAAATACTGAGTCATGTCTGTTGAAGTATTATCTTTATAAGTGCAAATATTGCCTTATGCTTGCAGAAATGTCTTGTACTTCATTAGCCCAGAAAAAATATACCATAAACAGGCATTTAGGGGATAAGGGAGATTCCATGGGCCAGAAAGAGAGTGTTTAATATGAACAATATACGTGTCATCACAGTGCATCTGTTAGGACAGGAAGTCTCGTGATCATCTGTTTTACAAGCCTTCTCTGGAATTATCTTTTGGATGATTTCATATAAAAGATAGTTTCTGGTAAATCTGACTCAACAATTAATATGCAAGTTGTGATTAGAAGGGTTGAATTGGAAATGATAAAGGTTTAAAAATAGAAAACAGATGTAACATTTTAAATGACATTTTCTTGGTACTGTATTTATTTCTCCCTTTCAGTAATTAGTAAAATGTTTTCAGTTTTTAGAAAGAGCTTATCACTGTGAGCACAATAAACCCATATGTGTAAAAAACAAAAAAGCTGCAAGAAACAGATGATACATACTTTGGGTTCTGTGGATAAGGAAAAATGGTGAAAGAATAGGGTATCACAAAAATATAGGGCCCCAAATATAAATAAATAAAATAATTCAAACAAAAAGAACCAATATTCAAGCAATTCTTTGAGTCTGTCATTTGAACATTTTTTAATTTAATTGAGCATGAATAATTTATGTTGTGGTGAGGAAGATTATAAATCCATAAATAAATTTTATTGAGGATATTACAAAATGTGAATAATTTAAATATTGAAAAAAAAATCATCTACAGTCTTGTCTCTTATCTCCCATGATGGCATTCCTTAGAGTCCAGCATGACCAGCTGGAAGTCCAGAGAGTGCTTGGAACCACCTGGAGCCATCAGAAGTGGAAGCTACTTCTTCACCCCTGGATGTGCCCTGTTGGCTGGAGGGCATTCAGGTTGGTGATAGTTACAACATTCACTGGGCTGGCTGGACAGCCTTGAGCTTCGAGATGCTTGTAAGAACAAAAGAGACCCCGGGTATCTTACATGTTTGAGAATTTTCTGGGACTCTTCACTGGATAATTTCCAGAGCAAATTTCTTGATATGTTTAAAAAAGAAATGACATTGCCAACTTTATTTTAAGGTATCAACTTGAATTGTTTTATTTTGTGGTTTAATCTTTGAGTTTTGGTTCCAGTGAGTGAGGTTTTGCTTTAAGCCAATTGTAGCCCTAAAACCAATTACCTTTTTATTGACAAATTAAAAGAAAATAAATAGTAGAGTCAGCAGTTACATTCTTTTCTAGGGGCGTTACTATTACCAGGCAAACCTGGGGCGGTGTGGCCAGGGGTGGGGCTGACCTGGCCCAAGTAAGGGGTGGGGCTGCTGCTGCTGCTGCTAAGTCACTTCGGTCGTGTCCGACTCTGTGTGACCCCATAGACGGCAGCCCAACTGTCCATGGGATTCTCCAGGCAAGAATACTGGAGTGGGTTGCCATTTCCTTCTCCAGGGGATCTTCATAAATCTCACTGAACAGGCAGATGAAGTTGGTTGTGCTGGCCGCAGAATTTTCTGATAAAACTTTCCTTTTCTGCTCTCCTTCCTGGAGGAAGGGTAAATAGCTCGGGAGGGGGCCTGGTGACAGACGTGACCACAGGCAGCTGGACACGGGCACCTGGGCCTGGAGTCTCGTGCTGGACAGAGCTGGCCCTGCCAGCCCCTGACGGGGTGGCGGGGGCACAGCTAGGAATGAGGTACAACAAGGTTTTAGGGCCAAACAGTGAATTTTGGGGGGCGTGTTTTTTTCCTTTCAAATCTGATATTTATTTAAAATAATTATGTCGGGGCCAGTACTTTTGCTGTGCTGACTTTGAGCCTCTATCTGGCAATTACAGTAAAACGGTCTTAATTGAAGCGTGAAATGTGGATTTCATGATAATTCACATTCACATTGAAAGAGAATCTTGTTCAGGTCCTTTAACAATGTATTTGTTGAGAATTTCCCAGTTACAAGATCCTGCCAAGCGCTGAGGAGCTTTATGAGAGTGGACACGTGATTTCTGACCTTATCTCCTCAAAAATCTCAGGGAGACTAAAAATAATTTTAAAATTCAGATTTATGACACTGTATAAAGTGTTTGTTTCCAATAATTGAGTTCATATTTCATCTTATTAACACTATATTCCATAGTTATGTCTTTTAATATTCAAGAATAAAGCAGCTCAATAAAAAATCTGAAAAAAGCTAATCACCATTTTGTATGGTTGTAGGTTTGTAAGTTATAGGTTGGTTGTAAGTTATAGGTTTGCAAGTTATAGGTAGGTTGTAAGTTATAGGCTTGTAAGTTATAGGTAGGTTGTAGGTAGTTTCACTCTGATTTCCACTAGGTAACTATTTACAGGAGTGATAGTATAGATATTGGTGACAAGGGTTATGCTACTTGGGGTGTTCATGATTAAATATTAATGGTTATCACAAAATTGCTTTAAAAATCAAGCCCATTTATTTAAGGAGACAAAGTTTCATATAGGTAATGCCCATGTCTCTGGAATTTTTTGATGCTCTCCAGAAAAACATCTGTTAGATCTCTCATCAGTGAGTTAGATCTCCTACCACTTAGAACTAACATCAGTTAGTTCTTCACACCTGCTCATCTCCAGAATCTATACCCTCTCCACTCCAGGGTGGCTGCTCAGTCCAACCTCTGGTCAACACTTGAACAAATGCAGCATCCTTTCCTCTGTGGTCCTCCTTGAAGATGCCAGGCCGTTCACCTACCACCAGTCCTGGTCCCTTCCTTCTTAGCACAGCAGTCGCTGTGACGTCCTGGGTCTCCAGCTCCCAGTTGCTAAGTCACTTCAGTCATGTCCGACTCTGTGCGACCCCATAGACGGCAGCCCACCAGGCTCCCCCATCCCTGGGATTCTCCAGGCAAGAACACTGGAGTGGGTTGCCATTTCCGTGGATCTCAGCATTTGCGAGGCTCATGTTGAGGCTTCTCCTCCTCTCTCATGTGTGTCATCCAGCCCCTGAACACTGAACATACCCAGTTTTCCTACTGCTTTCAGGCAGGGCTACCAACACCAGCAACCTTGTGAGGGCTGCCTTTCAGAAGTGAAGGTGAAGGAAAAGATTGTTTCAGATAAAGAAAAGCTGAAAAAAAAAAAAAAAAAACTTGTCACTACAGAACTGCACTTTGAAAAGTACAAAAGAAATAAAGTAATCCCAACTGGAAACATGAGACCTGCAAGAAGGAACAATGATCACTGAAAAGAAGACAAGATGGGTAGTAATCTTGAGCCACTGACTTCAGATTCTACAGAAATACTTATATAGACTTACTCAAAAGCTCTTCTTATCTTTCATGTGTAATTACATTATGGGCATATTGTTAACTGCACTGAAGTGATAAAAAGTTAAAATTTCACGCACTTGCGTTTGCCACAGTGGAGGTAATGGGTGGTCGCATCAGCAGTTTTGAACAAACACTAAATACGATACAACCTTCGTAGAAAGACCTGGAGCTGTCATGAAGTCCCCAACCGTGTGCCTCTGCTAAGGCAGTGACTGCGCGAATGATTTTGCCTCTTGAATAAATCGGAATTGGAAAAGAGTGGCAGCTTGAACTGACGTGCACTCGGCCGACTCTCTGAGTGATTAACTCCCGTTGTCTCTCTGTGATCCGACCTGACCTGTGGCCATGACATGCGGATTCTCAAGCTAGTTGGCGTTCCTCCTCATGTGACCCTTTTCCACGGAGGAGGAACCAAGGGAGTTGCCCTGCAGTGGGGTCAAAGCAGTGAACTCACAGAAAGGGGCTTGTCTGAAAAGAAAGCCCTGATCCTACAGTGAAAGATTGTATGTTCTCAGTGCTAACTTTATCGCTATATTACTTAGTAATATTTTCAGATGACCAGCTCTCAGTAATTTACAGTTGATTCACATCTGACTTTTTCTTCCAAGTGTGCCTTAATGCAAATTTAACTTTCACAAATTCAATTTTTGGAAATTGAAGTATAAGACAACAATTGAGTAATGCAGCATTTTCATTGCTGGTTAAGAGAACACTCCTTCTTCTTTTGTTTCTAAGACTGACCGCAGATAAGGAGGACTGTGAGACTGTGTGGTGCTTTACAAGAATTAAAACACTTGATCTCAACTGTTATATTTCCCCATAGGTGGATGTTTGGCTTACTCACCCCTAAACATCTTTTCTATTTACCCTGGCCCCCAGGTTCTTGGAAATTAAATGTTGAGCAGTGATAACTTGAGATGTGCTAGACTCACAACACAGGTTCAATCCCACCACTTTCTGGTTCTGTTCAGATCTCAGTGGGTAATTGGATCGTCTGATCCATCTGGTATTCTTCCCCACAAGCTATGGGGGCTGGGTGCAGTTCAGGTGGTTTTGTTCATCAGGAAATTGCTTGAAAAGATAGTCTGGAATTCACCCAACACCAAATTATCAACCTTCAGCCCCAGGACCATGATGTGTGCAAAGGCTGGAGGCAGGATGGCAGCCTCTCACCAAAGTGATGGATGGCGAGGGAAGAAAGGGACCAGTTGTGCCATCTTTTCTGAAAAGAATGCTCTTTGCAAATGTACAAACGGGACTGAATGCAACATAGCAGGGCAGAGCTATGTCGAAATACACTTGCAGAGAGCCCTGCAGCCAATGGCTGGGCTTGTTTTTATTTCCTGCATTACAATGTACTAACACGAGGTCCGCACCCCACACGCACAGGTGGAAGTGTGAGCATGAGGGCCATTGGAGCCGTGAATTTTCCCAGTGAACTACAATTACGGAACCGTGCTGCATAATTTGAGGCAGATTCATAGCTGAAGAATTCTTGAAGGAATGCCTACAATTACACCTGTGCCTCATTAGCTAAATTGATATTTGCCACGTTGGAAGGAGAGCAAAACAGACTGGAAAGGTTCTTCTGTTAGAATCCGAAAAGAACACAGAAAACGCTCATCAGACTAGGGAAAATGTTCCAAATTCTCCCAAGTGGTGTAAAGAGCAAAGACTCCTGCAGGTTTGAACCCAGGAGCCTCCGAATCACAGTTGTATGCTGTCAGTAAGTCTTGCGTGTGCCCCTCCCGCGCTGGTGAGCATGGTCTCAGAAATGTGATGATCCGAGTGTTGTAGATCATTTCTCACCTAAGATATGTTCGCACATCTTGTACCTCTGTGTGTGTATAAGTTTATTCACTCTTCGTTTCCAAGTAGCAAAAACCACATCCCTTTTCTAAATTTGAAAGTTTAATAGCAGACTGGCTGAGGCTTGACAAATGTTGATAGAAAGTTAGCCCAGTGGTCCAGCAGGGATTAAAAGTTGCCATTAGAGGTTAGCTGGCAACTCCTTATACTAATAAGTTTCGCTACCACCTTTTCAGGTAAATTTCATGCAGGAGGGATGAGAACTTACTTCCTGAACTGGGACCTTTCAAAAAAGTAAGAAACATTATATCTCAGAAAACTGCATCTAGAAAAGGTGTGAAAGTGAAAGTGAAGTCGCTCAGTCGTGTCCAACTCTTTGCGACCCCGTGGACTGTAGCCCACCAGGCTCCTCCGTCCATGGGATTCTCCAGGCAAGAGTACTGGAGTGGGTTGCCATTCCCTTCTCCAGGGGATCTTCCCAACCCAGGGATCGAACCTGGGTCTCCCGCATTGCAGGCAGGGGCTTTAACCTCTGAGCCACCAGGGAAGCCCAGAAAAGGTTTAATTTCCTTTAAATACATTGTTGTATCACTGCCTAAACGTGCCATCTGTTCTCTTCCACCAATACTAGATTCATTCATTGTCTGTGTGGACTAACAGCAACCATGAGGAGTCACTTTTTCCCTTAGTCAGTCTGTGCAGGTTGCTTTAACAAGGCACCCAAGATCGGGTGGCTTATAAACAGCAGACATTTACTCCTCATAGTCCCAGAGGCAGGAAGTCAAGGAGCCTACGGGCTTGCTATCTGTGAGAGCCCTCCTCTTGGGTCAGTCCGAATGACGTCACTCAGAAAGCAGATGCCTCTGGGCAGAAGAGCACCTGAAAAGCAGGTGGAGCCAGGTGAGATTGACAGGGCCGGGCCCGGGATCTATTCTGTCACGTGCTTGACATTCAGTCTTCACACCTGGGCTGCAAATGTCTGTCTGCTGACTTATTGGTACAGAGAATGGAAAGATGAAAGAAAATGATGCCAGCAATGAATGACCCAGAGAGTGGAGGAAAGGTGAGAATTTACATGAACTGTTAGCAACCTGCAACTCGTTTCTGGGGATGCTGTGTAGAAGGAGAAAAACCTCTTTAGAGCATTAGCTGTCCCAGAGCAAGTCATTACTTCTTGATTTCTAATTTGTTCTCAGACTGTGAGGTAAATTTTCCACCTACACTGGAAGAGGGCACTGGATCTTACATGGTGCTCTCTGCCCTTTTTGCTTTTCATTCTTAGCTAGAAATGAAAATGAGTTTCCTGGTCGGAAACTTGGTAAAGAATACACACACAGAATCACTCAGAAAGATCAGCCTCAACTGAATCCTTTTCACATTTCTGAATATGTGGGAAACAATCCACTTTCAAAAATACCTCAGCCTCACAGCATTTACAAAAACCAGACTATCTGGTCAACGTCCAGCAAAACTTCCTCCTGGGAAGTGAGGTCTTACATTAGATAGCAAAGAGGAAAACATGTTTTTCCACGTCTGAGATAGCATTGAGGAGCTGGAGAGTGGCCACTGCTCATCACGCGCTCCCTGAGCCATGCTGGGCGCCTGTGCGGGGAGTGGCTTCCCAGGTGTCACTAGTGGTAAAAGGCCACCTGCCAAGCAGGAGGTGTAAGAGATCTGAGTTCCATCCCAGGGTCGGGAAGATCCCCTGGAGAAGGACACAGCGACCCACTCCAGGATTCTGGCCTGGAGGCCTATGGACAGAGGAGCCTGGCGGACTACAGTCCATGGGGTTGCAAAGAGGCGGACACGCCTGAGACTTAGCACGTGCAGGGAGTCACTCCAGGGTGACAGGAGCCCGGGGGCAGAGAACACAGATATGGGCCTGATTACGTTTCCTGGGGCCCACTCTTCTTTCTGATTGCCACGCGCATGCAAGACTGACAGCTGGACTCCATCACCTGGCTTAATGGGTTAAAACTGGACATCTTTTTAGTATTTTAGGTTTTATTTTCCCTATCAGCCTGACTTTCATGCTGAGAGTGCTCTCCCCACAATATTCCTTTAAAAGTACACTTGTCAGGCTCCATTTGCCACCAGCCCCTTTGATGGTGACATCGGTGTGCCTGCGGTTTACCTTTTGACCTTATGGAGGCAGCAGATGGGTCCAGTAATAAATCCCGGTTATTAGTGAAGGAGCCGATCGCTCGGAAAGGCAGAAATAAAAGTCGGGCAGTTTTACACCGTGACTCTTGTTATCTGCTCTGACATGGAGTTGTGAGCCCTGTCAGGGGGGTGATGGGCGACTCAGACTCGAGTCCTCCTCACGGCCCCCCCCCCCCCCCCCCCCCCCCCCCCCCCTTTCCCCCCCCCCCCCCCCCCCCCCCCCCCCCCCCCC
>SJYX01004430.1:114105-207734 GCA_006410675.1 Oreotragus oreotragus
GGCCGTCTATGGGGTTGCACAGGGTCGGACATGACTGAAGTGACTTAGCAATAGCAAAAGCAAACCCAGAACCAAACGAAACACCTGCAAAATAGGTACAGTCTCATTTTATAACACTAAAAAATATATAAAAACGGAAATCCAGCTCATGGCAGGCAGCATTAGCAAACACTGGAATTCACCTGTCTCTTATACACATCTAGATGTGTATAAGAGACAGGTGTTAGTGTGGAAGTGTGTGTGTGTGTGTTTAAACTGTGCATGCTTTTTGTGTAAATACCTAGGTTTTAGTTTCATTTTTTGTTAACATCCAGGTGTTTCGTTTTGTTTTGTTTTTTCCCTTTTGCAGAAACAAAAATAGCAAACAAGCCGAGGGCTAAGGTACTAATTATCAGCGGCTGCACAAACCTCCCCAAAGCCTGTCCTCTATAACCCCTGGAAAAATTCTGACATATTATAAACTGTTTGAATTAGCGTCAATCAGTAAACAGCGAGTTGGTGCCAGCCCGATCGCAGAGCAGCGAGGTGCATGCTAAGTGCCTTGGTGCAGCGACACCCTGAGCACACCACACACCTATTCTGCTCACTTCAGAAGCATCACCAGGTCCCCGGGGTGCAGAGCAGTGAGAAGGGGCTCGGGAGTGCGAGAAAAGCAAATGCTCCCGTTCCTGGTCGTGTGTGTGTGTGTGTGGATGCGTGTGCCTACGACCTCATAAAATACACAGATAGACACAAAGGCAGACGACCACAGGGGTACAAGCAAAGCCATCATGTTTTATTTTTTCATATGTTTAGGAATAAGCGCTTTGACTAAAGCATGCATATAGTCAAGCTACAATTACTTATCATAAGCATTTTTCTTGACCTATACAGGGAAATTAGGACATAAATCCATATTCATATTTATAAAGCATCTACATTTCTCTCTAAAAACATCTTTTCTTTAAATTTAAACCTGCTACAATGCTGGAACTTTCTCTCAGTAACAGAAGCATTTGACCAATTCCATTTTTATGCCCCCCAGCCTCACATACATTTCAAATTATTTCTGATAAAAGCAATTTGGTTTAAATATCTCCTGAAAGATTCAACTATGAAATAACCTATGATAGCTTTAAAAGCATTCACCAAGTGTTGTTCATCCTTAGGCTGCCATTGTCTGAAACACGATGGGTGCCGGATCAGTTGCATGGCATTGTCGTACGTTTAATTTGGGGCATGAATGCTGGAAGAGAAAAGAAATATTCCTAACTCTCAGGTAAGTTTGCAGGTAGACTATTTCAGTGTTCTTGATCATGTCAGATTTCTTCTTCCCTAAATATAAAAACACTTCGGCACTGACAGAAACTGCTCAGATTTCTTTGTCTTTAATAAATTAACAAAATGCTGGGCAATGGGAAAAGTTCAGAAACATACTAAATGAGAATTTACAAATGAATGGATATGTATCCTAAGTGTTAAATGAACACAATCTGTAAAAAAAAAAAAAAAAAAAAAAAAAGATGGGAGAATGTTTCTTAAAATTGCTAAGCTCCTTTGTTAAAGGAATTTTAATATTCATAAAATAAGACCTTTTCCATTTTAAAAGACTTGGGAATATGTGACTGTCACAGAAGAGAAAGGACTCACTGGCTCTCCAGAATCCACAGGGCCTGGACGTGTGTAAAGATTTGTGGTACTTAAGAGATGATGATACCAGACATATGGTTTAATCATGATGTATTTAAGCTTTTGCTTATCTGCTTAAGAATTTATTTGCCTCTAATTCCATTCATTGTTATTCTAATTTGAGTCATAGTTTGTTTTCTTTAAAAGGAAAAATTTATATATATTAATATAGCAAATCTAATTTTTCAAAAAGACCCGAACAGGAGCTGAGAATGTCTGATGGACTTCGAGCACAGATTGTCCATTTTTGACACCGTGTTGACACGTGTGTCCATGGGCAGAGTCTCCCAGTAATCCTTAGAGGAAAATAATGAAACGGCAGAAGGACTCTGTGATTTATATCTTGACGTTATTATGTTTGTGTCCGTTCAGTTCTCTTTATTTCTCTAAAACTCTGCCTTTATCATCAGCCCTGACAAGTCCCTTATTTTTAGAATAGATTGAAGTGAGCGATAGGAACTCGGAAGAGCAGGGCTGTAAGCTGTTTCACTAGATTTCTGTTGTTTTGAGCGTTAGCAGGATCTCGTTCATATATGCAAACTCCGTAGATACGGGTGGCTACAGTCCCAGCTGGGAGCAGAGGCAGAAAGGCCATCTGGAAGTCCTGTGCAGCTCCACGTGAGGAACCAGGTTCACTTCCTGAAAAAACACGCACCTTCCAAAAAGAAGCCAAAGCTGGTTTTATTTTTAAGAGTAATGACTGTCTGCAAACAAGACAGCTCACAGGTAATCCCACAGGAAAGACAGTTTCCTCCATGGACTTCAGTCTGAAGACCAGAAGCAGAGATGATACGTGAGGAGAGGACAGACTGTCACCTCTAAGAGCTGAAACCTGTGAAACTGCTGACACTCTGCTATGATCCTGCTGACCACCTCTGACCTGAAAAAATAGCTCTTCCTGTGGTTCAACCGAATAGTTTAAGACTTTACATCTCAACACTGCAGGGTTTTCTAGCTCAAAAGTGCAACGTCAGATGCTGTTTCCCTGGACCACAGTGACCACCAGATCTGGGGCGATGGGGCCAGGCGGGCTTCCTTTGATGTGCAGAGCAGAGCTTGTGATGCTGGTTTCTGCCTCAGGATTGAGGTGTTGGCATCAAGTTTTGGAAACACTTAGGGGAAGAGGCTGGCTTGCAGGGAGGGGACATTCAGCCAGGGCTGGACACAGAGCCAGGAACCCTCAGCAGGACAGTGCCTCTGAGACTGGGGGGCTCCCTGGGGCAGCTCTGGGAGGCCGTGTGGGCTGGGAGAGCCATGGGCCAAGGATGGATCTTTAGGGACCAGCGTTTACAACATGGAAGAATGACCCAGATGGAGGCTGCAGCAGGAGCCCACAAGCTGCCCTCACTCTCCAGGGGGCTGGACCCCAGAGCACCTGAGCTGGCTTCTGAACACCCTTCTTCCATGAACTGCTCATCACTAGCCCAGGAGAAGGCCAGAATTCCAAATGACAACTACGGTTACTGCTGACCGGCTGTCCCTGTCACACCATTCCGAAGCCCACGAGTCCTCAGCTGAACCACCGTTCAGTCGAGCACAGTCTGTATCACAAAATGGTCCCCACAGAGAGTACAGCCACTATCCATTACCGTACGTGGTTACAGCTTGCTTCTTGTAAAATGATTATTGAACGAATGCAAGGATGTCACAAAATCATTAGATCCAAAAAGGGTTTGTAAAATTTAAACGTGCCAGCTACTGGGTGTGCCTAAGCAAACACAGAGAAAGCAATGGCACCCCACTCTAGTCCTCTTGCCTGGAAAATCCCACGGATGGAGGAGCCTGGTAGGCTGCAGTCCATGGGGTTGCTAAGTCAGACATGACTGAGCGACTTCACTTTCACCTTTCGCTTTCATGCATTGGAGAAGGAAATGGCAACCCACTCCAGTGTTGTTGCCTGGAGAATCCCAGGGACAGGGGAGCCTGGTGGGTGGCCGTCTATGGGGTTGCACAGGGTCGGACATGACTGAAGTGACTTAGCAATAGCAAAAGCAAACCCAGAACCAAACAAAACACCTGCAAAATAGGTACAGTCTCATAACACTAAAAAATATATAAAAATGGAAATCCAGCTCATGGCAGGCAGCATTAGCAAACACTGGAATTCACCCCCTAGTGTAAAACACATAGAATTTGTGTGTGCATATCTGTGTGTGAATGCGATATGCACAGGCAGGTAGCCAGGGACACACAACACACACACACACACATTAAGAAATACATAATGGAAGTAAGGAAAGGGAACCCATCCGGAGACAATCAATAGGGGGGTTGGGTTCTAGAAGCCTTACAGAATACCAGGACCAGATGGGCCAGAACTGGGCTGAAGGCACCACTGCTGCCCAATGGGCCCTCGAGGCTGAACCTCCTGCAGGACAGATGTGACCAAGGCCAGAGAGGGCCGGAAATGCACCCTCAACAAACAGACCCCACGGCACAGGCGTTGACGAGGAGATGACCTGAGCAAGGATGAGATCGCTATTTTATGGGACTGCCCAGGTGGCTCGGTGGTAAAGAATCCGCCTGCCAATACAGGAGATGCAAGAGATGTGGGTTTGATCCCTGGCTCGGGAAGATCCCCTGGAGTAGGAAATGGCAACGCACTCCAATATTCTTGCCTGCAAAATCCCATGGACAGAGGAGCCTGGTGGGCTACAGTCCATGGGGGTCACTGTTTTATAAATTAAAACCATTTTGGATGTTTCAACCACATAAGCTTCACTTATCTGTTAATCTTGACAGAACTTTTTTTCACTAAAATAGTATAAATGTCTTCAACATGTAAGGTTTCAAAGAGAAGCAAGCTAAATGTTATAACAGACACATCAGGTGAGGCCAGCTCAGGTGATGTGGACAATCGCATGTCAATCAAGAATTAGGAGCAAATCTATCCGGGTGTTTATTCATCTCTTCCCCAACTCAGAGCACCACCTCACTGTGCGAATACGTTATGGACTGGACGTTATTTATATCTTTCACCATCAACATTTTCAATAAATTTCCTCCTTTTTACAAAGAGTTCTAGATTTTATAAGGCAAAAGTAAATGTCAAGAAAATAGCTGACGTTTGTCTTTCCTCACGTACAGAGTAGTTTAAAGCACGTGTGTGTGCGTTCAAAAGAGTAAAGCATGGAAGTGAAATTCAAATGACATGGTCGTGCTGCTCGCCAGACAGCCTGGGAGTTCAAGGTCAGGGATTCTTTGGCTGGGTGACTGTCCCCACTGTCCATCAGTCACCCATCCGCAGCCACCTGCTGGTCAGGCAGGAACCTGGACTCCAGGGGCACCACCAGCCCACTGCCTGCAGCTTCAAAGGTCAAAAAGTGTCCTCAGGAGGGACACCTATGACCAAGGTCTTTCCTGATATATTTGGATCCTCTGAATTCTGAGAGCAACTCTTGGCATCAGTGGTTAGAGGGGCTCAAGACGGTACAGACTGTCGAGTCTATAATAGAAACGGAGCCGTGCATGCTGCCTCCTTCAGCTGAATCACAGTTTATCATACTTAGATCTTCTTAAGTGGTTTCAGTATTGACCGATTGATTTCAAACTCATTTTATGGAAATCTTGCTGTTTAATTAGATGGCTTTTCAGTGCCTGGCAGTCCTGCTTTTCATTAATAACAAGTGGTGTCCTGGTCATCGGAGAGGCTGTTATAAGTTTTAAAAGCCTACTTCATATATAGTCGATCAAAAGCCGGAGACAGCCCAGCCCGGCTGCTGGATCCACACACGTGGCCGCCTCATCAATTAGGAGCAAATGGCCAAGAAAAGATGTGTTCTTAGCATCTGAGTAAATAATGGAGACGGATAAATGAAATTTACTAAATCAAGATGAAATACATTTCTGAGCCTGTGTCAGCCTTGCTCTCAGTCAGAGAATGGGAATAAAACTGATCGACCGGCCACGACGCGGGAGCAGAGGTCTCCATCGGAGGCAACTTATACTTCAGTTAATGGCGTGTTTTAACCATAGGACAAGGGCAATATTATCTCCACGGCATCACCCGAGTTATTTTTTGGTTCTAGACTGGTTCCTCTCCTCTCTCTTTCTTCTGACAATATGCTGAACGTCAGGGTGGAGTCAAAATCAAGGGTTTCTTAAATATCCCCTGAGACATATCAAACATAATCTTTGATTGGCTCAAAAAAAAAAAAAAAAATTTGTCCTCATGGGATGCTTGGGTTCTGCACGTATATATCCTGAGGAGAGGTGACCATTCCCCGTATCCACTGGTACCTTGGCATGGCAGCTCCCATCCCAAACACCTCGTGGCTCCAAAGCTTCACATACACTTTCCATTTCAGTGACGACAAAACACTTTCTCTGTATCTCCCTAAACTGGGATTTTTTGATGGCAAGAAAAAGAACAAACCAGGGCGACCCTCTAAGCACCATGAGTCAGCCTGGTGCAGGCCTGTGGGCTCCTGGTGTGGGTTTCTGCAAGCGCTCATGGCCGGGCACCAGGCAAGGGCTTCTCGCTGGTTACTTCCTCTGTGCCCAATTCTGGGCACCGCCAGCCTCATGCTGCAGATAAGGAAACCGTTTTCCTTATGCTTTAGAAGCCAAGAATAAAGGTGCAGGAGACAGCTTCACGGCAGCAGAGACAAGAACATTCCTACAAACCAGAGTCTGGATGAGAGCTCTGGGCTGAAACTTCTGCTTCGGGCAAACCAAGAATGTAATGTGCGGAGGAGCTGTAAATAGAGTTTGTGCCCACCAGTCACGTGAACTGGATGATCATTGCCGATGAACTGACCACTCCGTTGCCAAGGGGCAGCTGGGGATGAGGGAGAGGTCGAGGAGCTGTCCCTACTGGTGGCAGAAAGCCAAGCGTGACCAGAGGACCTGGAGAGTGGTCTGCAGACTGTCCTTTCCTCTCCTGCCCCCCGGCCCTGATTCTCGCGTGAAGGACGACCTCCCACCAGACCTACCCTGTGCTCACGGCTGGCGCCTCAGCGGTGCGGGCTGGGGCCTTATTAAAAGATTCTAGTCTGGGCCGCGGGCACTCCGGGTGCCTCCGCAGGCACTCCGGACAGCAGACGAAGCGCCTGTCATCCCCCAGGGCCGGCGTCTGGCCGCCCCATGAAGAGCCGGAGACCAGGCTCAGTCCTGCCCCCGCCAGGAAAGAGCCGGTACTGCAGCCTTGGCCTCTGCACTTTCTGAGATTCACAAGGCTTTTGCCCAGGTTTCCATTCATTTTTTGCTTCAGCTGGATTCCTTATGTGAACCACAGAACGCAGAAAAGATTCGAGTAGCTGCTTCTCAAGTCCAGCAAGGAGCCGTTTTCCCTGCGCAGAACTCAGCTCTCACCAGGTGCTGGGAAGCCAGAAGTCCTGCGGCGGCCCCTGAGAGTTCTGCTGAGGGCTGGAAGCACAGCGCCCGGCCAGAACCAGAGTCAGGGTCCGAGTCCAGGGAAGGAGCAAGGGAGGCTCTGGGGGAGGATGTGGCCAGCTGTCAGCACGTTCCGTCTCTTTCTTAGGTCTCAAGAGCTTCACTGTCCGACTCCCCTCACTTCACAGCGGACCCGCTTCTCAGAGGAGAGCGGGAAGACCGGGGTCCTCCCAGCCCGTGCCTCCCGGCGGCAGGTGTTGGAGCTGGGATAAGGTGCGCGAGGTCCACGTGGGCGCCGCGTCATCCTGCCAGTTCTACCATCGCTGTTGTTTTCAGGATGGCCATCACCACGTTGGAGAGGAAGGGGGAGGGGAAGTGAGGTCCCCAAGGGTCCCGATGAAGAGGCGGCCAAGGAGCGCTGGCACGTCCCTGGCCCTGCGTGTGTGTGGGACGGGAGATGCTCCGGAAGGAAGCGTGAAGGGCATGGGAGGGTGGAGGCTACGACGTCACCACGTCGGTGCAGAAGAGACCTTCACAAGTCCTGTTCCTCCATCGCCGGGCAGTGCGACCTTGTGTAACCTACCGAGCCTCTGAAAGCCTTCGTTTCGGGTCACAAGGATCGAAACAGCACCTCCTTCTGCAATCAAGCGATGCTGCAATTCATCCACCCCTACGCACCCCCTCCCTCCTTCCCAATCCCTGTGTCTCCCCCGCTTTCCGTGGAGCGGCGGGAGCCGACCCGCACTGGAGGGACCTGCGGAGGGAACTGCCTTTGCTGGGATGACGGCATAACCTCGTCGCTAAATAAGACCTTCTCAGCTGCTCCGAGGGCCTAACCCAAACTCCCAGCTCTCGACCACGTGTGAGATCACACAAGTGTGAGGCGAGTTCACCCTGACGTTAGGTGCAGAGTGAGAGCCTCGGCACACATCCTGGGACCCAAACACTTGTGCTGAAAACAGCTGAAGTTCTAGGAGATAAATGTACGAATGCCTAAGAGAGAGAATTTTCTTTACATGTTATTTAAACAAATACAGCTTTCCATATATGGGGATGCCTCTGTTTAGAAAGGGCTTCCCTGGTGAATCAGTCCGCAGTCTGTCTGCAATGCAGGAGACTTAGGTTTGCTCCTGGGAGGGGAAGATCTCCTGGAGAAGGAAATGATAACTCCCTCCGATACTCTTGCCTGGAGAATCCCATGGACAGAAGAGCCTGGTGGGCTACAGTACCTGGGGTCACAAGAGACAGACACCACTTAGTGACTAAGCCTATTTAGAAAACAATTTAACCCTTTAACAGCTCCATTCTGGGTACCGTATTCATGCACTAAATATCAGAGAAGTAAGCCTTGGTGCCATTTTGTAATGTTACATTCAGCTTTCAACAGGAAAAAGGCAAAAAGAAAGTGATTTCAGCTTATCTGAACTTTATTAATCCAGACTTCAGATGACGTCCTCTCAGAAGATGTGGATGTAGAAAGTGAGCCATATTCAGAGGGAGAAATGTGCCTGGCTCTTCTGAGGTGGCCTGAGGGATGCTCCCTGAGTTAACCTCAATTTGTCCAAGGGAGCTGGGAAGACCGGGTGATGCCAAGAGTCTGCTCTGCCCCTAGAGCTGCTGCTGGCCACGCTTATGACACCTGGGCCACAGCGAGAGTCTGAAGCCCCCCAGAACTGGGGGCTAGCCTGTCGCCAGGTTGCCCTGCCATTTATTAAGCGTTTTAACCAGAGAGGAACATTAAAGGGGACTTCAGATTAGGAACACAATTGAAAAACCTCTAAGAAAGGAAATATCTTATTAATTCATTAAGTCAAACTGCTTGTATCTACATGCGTATGACTGGAATTATGGTTCATTAACTTCATTTCTTTATATGAGTTAATTAGCTCAGAGGAGGCCAGAAATTAATTACCAGCTTATATAGTTTGTGCAGAATGGCATTCTGTTTATTTAGTTTCTCCTATTAACTTTTAATCTCTTCAAACAATAAAAGAGGTAATTAGTATTTTATAAACAAAAATGAATACAACAAAGGCAAATAATTTCCCCAATACTGAAGCTCCTGAGAGGGCCCTGATAGTTGGGTGGTTGAAGTTAGAAACCTTCTCAACGTTAAGTACATGCAGAAGGAGAAGAGGCTTGTGGGGGTCCCTGGGGTGAGCACCCATCCCATCAGGAGAGAAGGGACCCTCAGAGCTGCATCCTAGAGCCCAAAGGGAACCTTGAGAGGGCTCTCACTGGTTGAAAGAATCTCCCATGTTCTCAACTATGGTGTCTGTGTAAGTCCTCCACAGACATTCAGACACACTTACAGGAGACAAAAGGCACACAGGTGAACTCTGCTTAAATGTAGGATGCGCTTAACCCTGTATTTACTATGTTGTCACTGAGATTTAAAGTCTCAGGCTGGCTTGTCTCATTGCCTAGAATATATCGGTTAATCTAGTTGCCTGAGATGTATTATTGAGTGCACAGTATCCCTAAAAAGCCAAAATGACCCCAAATTAAAGTTGTGACTTATACTGAAATTGATCTGTCCCAATGAGTAAGCATCGTTGGCATTTCATAAGAACACAGTACTTACAAAAACCAACCACGATGGAATTTTCACTGAAGTGTGTCCTCTGAATTTACAACTATTCTGTCATTTCAAAACTTCCAAGCAGATTTTCATGGTATGTGTGTTGAGCCACTTTCTAGCAAGATGTTTAATCAATGACAGGAGTTGTTGAATCAGTGTATTTTGTTAGCATGACATTAATATTAATCAAATGTTCATTAAAAAGAAAAAAATGGATCCTTAAGAGCCCCAAACCAAGGGCTCCAAGTGCACTGCCATTGAGCTTCCGCCTAGCAGGTGCTGCCTCCCTGGGAAGCTTCGTCAGACAAACTTGTGTTAGTGGAAAATATCCTACAAGTTCTTGGAACACACATTATTTCCTCCGAAATAATAACTTGAACTGAAAAGGTCTACTGTGTTCGATTTCTCCTCCACTGAAAATGAGAACATTTTCTCCATCTCCGTAGATCAGCTTTGCTGGGTTGTACATATGTCTCCTCAATCCTGCCAGATAATGGAAGGAGAAAAAAAAAAATTAATGTACCAGATCTTTTCAGTCTATACATAATGTCAAAGAGAAAACTCTGACTCTATCCTTTTTCTTTTCCCTGGGAGGAACAAAAAGTAAAATTGGGACTTTTTAATAAAGGAAAATTTTAACTGAGATGTGAGGGTTTTCCCCTTTTATCAGTTGAAGAATCCCATAAGGAAAAGGTTTTCAAAGATAATCGATGTATGCACTGAATTCCAGAGCCAGTTACATTAATACCAGTAAAACACTGTATTTTCCACTGGCTATGCAGGGAGCATTACATTCTTCATTAGAAGGGTTTGAACCATCAGAATTGATTTTAATCTGCGCAGAATAGCCTTCTTCTGCCTAGCTCTGCCCTGCGCTTTCCCCACTTTGTCTGCGATGCGACACCCTGCCACCTTCCCCTGATTAGCAGGCAGGGTGGTACTTTATTGCCAGCATTAGCTTCCCAGCACAGATCCTGGGGCCTTGCGGAGGCAGGGGCGCTCCCGTCTGCTCACCATCACCAGCATTTCGAACAGCCCAAGTGAGAGCAAGGACTCCTGAATGGGCTGGCCCCAGACTCTTGGGGAGGGGGACCCAGAGGATACATTGTGTAGCTCCCATAGCGTGATGCTTTCTTGCATTAAAACAACGTGGGAACTTCACGAGTGTGTGTGTGTGTGTGTGTGTGTGTGTGCATGTGAGAGGGCATCCAGCTGTGTTTGTATAAGATCCTGTCCCTGTCCAGAGAAAGAGCTAGTGCCTCCCCACATGGAATAGGAGAAGGTCCTACTGTACTTTATCCGCAAGTTGCCTCCACCAACCACGGCCCCAGTGCAGACAAGCGTCGAAGGTGAAGTGGGATGCTCACAGGTGCCTTAGGGATGCCTGCTCACACTGTGTCATCGCCTTGCAGATTAGGACTCCACCTCTGCTGTTTCCATGCAAGGTTGGGGCACCCCTCTGGCCTGAAGCCTCCTTCTTCCCACTGTTCTCAGCTTTGAGACATAAAGGAACATTTTTCTTTGTTGAAAGTCCCACGTCTGTCCCCAGTTGTCCACATCCTTCTCCTCTGTTCTTCTTTTGTGACTCACTTATTCCTCTGAAAAATAACCATGTTTTCTCACTATTTAAGGTGGCTCAGACAGTAAAGAATCTCCTTGCAATGCAGGAGACCTAGGTTTGATCCCTGGCTCAGGAAGATCCGCTGGAGAAGGGAATGGCAACCCACTCCAGTACTTGCCTGGAGAATCCCATGGCCAGAGGAGCCTGGAGGGCTACAGTCCACGGGGTCACAAAGAGTCAGACATGACTGGGCAGCTAACACACACACAAGGTCAGTGTGCCCACTATCTCCAGTTCTCTGAGGGACCACGTATCTCCTTTCCTTGTCTGGACATTCGAGACAGACAGATGTCTGACAGACATCACAGAATCAAAGACCAGAGAAAAATGAAAATGAAATTTCTCATAGAACCATCTTACGTTTGTACAGACTTATTCCTCAGGAGAGGAGAACACTTAATGAATGGTCATTTATTTCTGGGTTACTCCACATCGTGCCATTTTCAAAGGTGAAAACAGTTTTAACTTAAAATCCTCAGTCCAGGGGAGGTGATGAAAAATAAGGCCATGTGAAAACAGATGTATTTTAATCAGAATCCACCTGAGGCTCTGTAATTTGGGGGTGGAGTTGTAAATAGATAATTTTCTGTGATGATTTATGCTCTGGGATTTTTCCAAATTCACAAAAGCACCTAGAGCATAGTCTGTCTCCCAAGAGGAAAAGAGTTAAGGCCATGGGGTCAAGGTTAGACCTGTCACTCCTTGTGACTCAAGGAAATGAATGAGCAACTGACAGTGAACCGGAGCAAATAAAAAGCATCGTATGGAGCACACTTCACCTAGTTTCTTCCAAGTGCGCAGACCCCAATATAGTGTTCTAAATGAAAGTGAACAAGATGGTGTACTTCATTACACAGACATGCTGATCCATGGTGGGTGTGAACAAGATGGTGTACTTCATCACACAGACACTCTGGTCCATGGTGGGTGTGAATGAGATGGTGTACTTCATTACACAGTCATGCTGGTCCATGGTGGGTGTGAACAAGATGGTGTACTTCATCACACAGACACTCTGGTCCATGGTGGGTGTGAATGAGATGGTGTACTTCATTACACAGTCATGCTGGTCCATGGTGGGTGTGAACAAGATGGTGTACTTCATCACACAGACACTCTGGTCCATGGTGGGTGTGAACGAGATGGTGTACTTCATCACACAGACACTCCGGTCCATGGTGGGTGTGAATGAGATGGTGTACTTCATCACACAGACATGCTGGTCCATGGTGGGTGTGAACGAGATGGTGTACTTCATTACACAGACATGCTGATCCATGGTGGGTGTGAACAAGATGGTGTACTTCATCACACAGACACTCTGGTCCATGGTGGGTGTGAATGAGATGGTGTACTTCATTACACAGACATGCTGGTCCATGGTGGGTGTGAACGAGATGGTGTACTTCATCACACAGACACTCCGGTCCATGGTGGGTGTGAATGAGATGGTGTACTTCATCACACAGACATGCTGGTCCATGGTGGGTGTGAACGAGATGGTGTACTTCATTACACAGACATGCTGATCCATGGTGGGTGTGAACAAGATGGTGTACTTCATCACACAGACACTCTGGTCCATGGTGGGTGTGAATGAGATGGTGTACTTCATTACACAGTCATGCTGGTCCATGGTGGGTGTGAACAAGATGGTGTACTTCATCACACAGACACTCTGGTCCATGGTGGGTGTGAACGAGATGGTGAACTTCATTACACAGACATGCTGGTCCATGGTGGGTGTGAACAAGATGGTGTACTTCATCATACAGACACTCCGGTCTATGGTGGGTGTGAACGAGATGGTGTACTTCATCACACAGACACTCCGGTCCATGGTGAGTGTGAATAAGATGGTGTACTTCATTACACAGACATGCTGGTCCATGGTGGGTGTGAACAAGATGGTGTACTTCATCACACAGACATGCTGGTCCATGGTGGGTGTGAACGAGATGGTGTACTTCATCACACAGACACTCCGGTCCATGGTGGGTGTGAATGAGATGGTGTACTTCATCACACAGACATGCTGGTCCATGGTGGGTGTGAACGAGATGGTGTACTTCATTACACAGACATGCTGGTCAACGGTGGATGTGAACAAGATGGTGTACGTCATTACACAGACATGCTGGTCCATGGTGGGTGTGAACGAGATGGTGTCCTTGGTCGTGGTGGGCTCTTGGTCAGTGCAGTTCTGCCTTAAGCTTCTTGTGAAATAGATTGGCCCCTCTCTGGCCTCCGACCTTCCCTTTCTGCCCGTGGTCACGTGGCTCGTCCTGTTGTGCACCTTGGAATCTTGAGTTTCCTTCACTGTCTTATGAAATTATTCCTTTCCAGGACAACAGCATTCCACTCTGTGTTCTACTTTGAGTTCTGTGCTTTTCTTTTTGCTCTGCCTGCGTTCTGCAGAATGTTGGCTTTCAAAGGCATCTGTGTCTGAACCCTTGGAGCCTGTAAACAGGTTAAATTGCAGGGTGAGGGGATTAAGGCTGCAGATGGAATTAAGCCTCTAACCAGATGACCTTCAAGTAGGGACACAGGCTTGGATTATCTGAGTGGCCCAACATAATGACAAAGGTCCTTCCTAATGTGAGGGGGAGGAGGGGTCACTGTCAGAGAGATGCTGGGAAGAAGAATGGGACTCTCGTGCTGCCTTTGCAGACAGAGGAAGGGGCCGCAAGCCGAGGAGTGCAGGCACCTCTAGAAGCTGGAGTAAGAAGTGGATCCCCCCTCCCCTGCCCAGAACCTCCAGAAGGAGCCCAGGCTTTCAGACACCTCGATGGCAACCCAGCCAGACCCCCGGGGGCCCCTGAGCTGCAGAACTGGAAGATACTCGGTGCTTGTCACTGGAAAACACCAAGTTTGTGGTGCTGACAGCAGTTAGGCTATGAACGCAACACCTCTGTAGCAACTGCTTCTAGGTTACTGCCAGTCCTTTTTAATCCCCTTGAATCCACCCTGTGTATATTTAAATTAATGTTTTAAATAATGCTGTTCATATGCACTGGTCAAGGGCCTTCAGTGACCTCCCATGGGCTCTTCGGTACAAGGAAAATGTCTTCATCATAAAAGGGGGCTCCTAGTTTAATATGAACCACGCAGCTGCGCTGAAAAGTCTGTTCTTGTCCATAGACATACTTCCCCCTCTGCCTCACCCTCATTCGTAAGTCTCCCCAGTAACTCACCATCAAGTCCCATAGAATCTCCTTCATATTCCATGGAGCATCTCTAACTTCTCCCACCTAAGCAGGGGGCTGGTTATGCTTTCATGTACATATACACACTTATAGGAAAAGCTGGTCTCTGCCTGGTGCTGCAAGCCCAGCAGCGGCTGCTTGCTGAAGATATAAAACAACCAGCTACACGACTATGGCAGCAGTTTGGAGGATGTAGAAAGAAGAAACCTGTGTTCTAGGGTCTAAGCCCAAATTGCACCGTTATTAAGAATCCTTTACTTGCGTGTAACTTCAAGTGATTGCATTTTGTGTCCTTTGGTGATCACAGTTCTGAAAACATAACTGTAACCACGTGCATCTGATTTATTTTGCTCTGTCCACCTCCACCCTACTATGTGTACATCACGGTGCATACACACGTTCGTACAGCACAGCAGCGATGCGTGTTTTGTATATCCAGCTAATGACCAGAGCAGTCGGGCACCTTGGTGGGGCAGGACCGCCCCTTCCCACAGGGAGCTGGTCTTCTCGGGTCTCTGTCAGATGCTCGACTGTTCCTCCTCCATCCTCGGGAGGTGTCGCCTTGCACATCAAGGCGATGAACACCAGTAGGTCCCTACCGTGGATGTGGGAAATGATCCTTCTCTTTATCCTCACTCTTGACCAAGGTTATTCTCTTTATCATGCGCAGATTTTATTGAGTGGTGCCAAGTGAGATGAATAGGAGCAAATAATGACAGTGCCGCAGTGATGAAGTGTGGGGCTGGGGTCGCCCAGGCTTCACATGGAACAAATTGAGTCGCATCTACGGCTCATCCATTATTTAGGGGTGATTGGCCAGGCTTGGCTTCTATAGATCCGATCATCATTCAGATGTCCATATTTAATATGTAACATAAATTTCTCATTTGGATGTCGATGGCTTGTCACTGCACAACAACAACGCATAAAAGGAGAGGTAATGTATGGATTCTCAGAAATATTTGACATAAATAAATATGTAAAAGGGAGATAATAAAATCTGTGTCTGTCTGCCTGCCAGCGAGCCTTCATGTCAGACTGGACAGCTCCATCTAATACCGCGATTTTATGCAGCTGGATCCTATGAATATTGGCCTGCACGCTGGAGATTAAGGCACAGCAGATGTTTCTCTGCAGGCTAACAAATATATCACCCCTGATAACGGATGACAAATGTTGTTCCATATTGTGTCAGACAAAACCGGGGCTCTTGTAAAACAAGTGTTACAGCTGGAATGGGGTCTTTTAACACAGTTACCTAAGGAGAAGAAGCGCAGACGCCACCCGCCCTGAGCTGCTTCCAGCACACCCAGTGGCGGTGGCGGCCTCCCCGCCGGCCGGGGGCAGGGATGCAGGGCAGAGGTGCTGGTAACTGAGAGCAGGCGCGGCTCCCAGGCATGCCGCCCGCCCCCCACGACCAGGGCTCCCAAGCCCGACTTTGCAATGAGCTCCCCCCGAGTGAGTCATCCGCGCAGTTCTTTCCACGAGGGCCCAACAGCAGAGACGGGGCGCACGGTGATGTGAGGAGGGTCGTGGAGGCGGGGACGCAGAGCCGCTCACACGCGCTCATCGCTTATTCACTGTGCCGGTTCCGCGGCAGCGGCTCGGTTTACAAGACAGGGAGAGTTAAATGTCACCCGGAGAAGACAGACACAGGCACGCCGGCCGGGGGCAGGGATGCAGGGCAGAGGTGCTGGTAACTGAGAGCAGGCGCGGCTCCCAGGCATGCCGCCCGCCCCCCACGACCAGGGCTCCCAAGCCCGACTTTGCAATGAGCTCCCCCCGAGTGAGTCATCCGCGCAGTTCTTTCCACGAGGGCCCAACAGCAGAGACGGGGCGCACGGTGATGTGAGGAGGGTCGTGGAGGCGGGGACGCAGAGCCGCTCACACGCGCTCATCGCTTATTCACTGTGCCGGTTCCGCGGCAGCGGCTCGGTTTACAAGACAGGGAGAGTTAAATGTCACCCGGAGAAGACAGACACAGGCAGCGCCGCCTGTGTATGAAATACGACACCAGGGTAATCAACAAGCTTCGTGGCCCCATCCCGCATCTCCTTTTGGTCACTTGGCCTTCGGACGCTGCCCTGGTGTCCTCCACCCGCATCTCAGCTGAGTCGGGGAAATAGTGACTCCTCCCTCTTTACACATTTGTTGATTAATTCTGTGTCTTTTCTCTCTATCCTTCTGGCAAAAAAATAATGAATTCTGTTCTATAACTTTCACGACAGGCAGACTTCCATGCAAGTCAGCAAGGCTGGAGTTTGTCTTGACATGTTTCTTCATTGCTTTCTCCGGACCATCCACCCACCATGCCAGGAGTCTTCTCTTTCACTTACGAAGATGCTGAGGAGGACCCCCGGGCCCGCGGCCACGTCTGGTTGCTTCCCGATTCCTCCATGAGCCCCCTCCACCACCCCACTCCTCACGGAGACCCTGCTTTCCAGACTCCGTATTTTCCCCGAGCAATTCCACACAACGAGATGGTAACAGTTGTTTGTCTGATAAAGCACGTACTATTTAGAACACAGATGTTTGATTATTATTTATTTCTCTCTGAAGCCCACTAATTCAGTCCCAAATGATCTCTTTTTCCCTTTTGCTTAAATTTAATTTGGAATGTATGTTGTTGGTAAGTGACAGACAGTTTAATTATTAATAGGATCCTGGAATGTGATGCACCGGCGTTTTAAATTCTTTGGGGGCCCAGCCACCACCACCTCCTTCCTGCCGTGTGCTTCTGGGACTTGAGGATGAGCACAAAGGTAATTACCAGGCAGAGACAATTCTACGTGGTTCCTCGTCTGCATCCCGCCTGCGACTGTATCAGGAGCCTCTCACTGCACGTGAACCAGGGAGGCCTTCAGCGTGTTCCTTTCTCAGGGGCAAGGGTGTTTATCAGTATGTGTGTGTCTGCCGGCTTCCACAGGCAGGTATAGCCTGGGTATAGCATCTGGAGTCACAGACAAGTTCAAGGAAAATCGCCGCCTGCCTGCGTACCTCCTAGAACATTAGCAGGGAAACCGCAGGACAGCAGGTTCTTAGAAGGAACAGAGTAAAGAAGAGGGGAAAAAAAAAAACCCAAACGGTGGAGAGGGTCCCTGAGAACAGGGCAGTCAGTCAGCTGGTTTCCCGGGCTTGTTAGCGCCTCTGGAGCTGGTGTGGTGAAGCGACTCCAGTTTGATCCCTGTATGTGCCAGTTAGTCTCACAGTCTGCCTCTGGAATGGCAGCCAGCAGCCTCGCAAATGTTCACCACTGGTCAGGGGAGGCCGGGTCCCAGCAGTGGTTAAGAGGCAGCCTAGCTCATCCTCCAACAGGGTGGGGAAGCAGAGCCCGAATCTGCTGCAAGGGGCAGGGTCTGGCCACTGGTGGAAGGGCAAGCCCCCCGTGTGGGTGGGCAGAGCCTTTCAGTCTGCGGATCGTCACAGAACTACAGCTTTTTAAAAAATTTTCTTGAAATATAGTTGATGTGCAATGTTGCCTTAGCTTCAGGTGTACAGCATCGTGCCTCGGATATGCGGGTATGGATTACTGTGTCTCTTCTGTTATCAAGGAAAATCGCCGCCTGCCTGCGTACCTCCTAGAACATTAGCAGGGAAACCGCAGGACAGCAGGTTCTTAGAAGGAACAGAGTAAAGAAGAGGGGAAAAAAAAAAACCCAAACGGTGGAGAGGGTCCCTGAGAACAGGGCAGTCAGTCAGCTGGTTTCCCGGGCTTGTTAGCGCCTCTGGAGCTGGTGTGGTGAAGCGACTCCAGTTTGATCCCTGTATGTGCCAGTTAGTCTCACAGTCTGCCTCTGGAATGGCAGCCAGCAGCCTCGCAAATGTTCACCACTGGTCAGGGGAGGCCGGGTCCCAGCAGTGGTTAAGAGGCAGCCTAGCTCATCCTCCAACAGGGTGGGGAAGCAGAGCCCGAATCTGCTGCAAGGGGCAGGGTCTGGCCACTGGTGGAAGGGCAAGCCCCCCGTGTGGGTGGGCAGAGCCTTTCAGTCTCCGGATCGTCACAGAACTACAGCTTTTTAAAAAATTTTCTTGAAATATAGTTGATGTGCAATGTTGCCTTAGCTTCAGGTGTACAGCATCGTGCCTCGGATATGCGGGTATGGATTACTGTGTCTCTTCTGTTTTAGATTCTTTGCATTACAGGTTATGGCAGGATGTTGAGCAATGTTCCCTGTGCCACACAGGAGGTCCTTGTTGGTCACCTGTTTTCTATATAGTCATGTGTGTATGTTCCTTCCCGTCTCCTCATTCATCCCTCTGCCGCAGTAACTGCCGTTCTGACCCCTCCCATGATCTTTGTGCACATTTTCAGAATCACAGGCACTCCATCTTCTTTTTGGAGACAGGAGCTCCCAAGACCATCTGACTGCTCCTCTCCATGTCCCAAGCCCACCCACGTCCATGCCGAGGCTGCCCTGGGTTCCTGACAAAGGCTGTGACATTAACGAGCGCCCGGATGATTGAAGAAAAACCTGGAAAGTTGTTCGTGTCTCCACAGTGGACCTGAGCCTCACCGTTGCCCGTTTCCCTTGAAGCCGAGGCCGTCTTGCTCACCAGGGCTCCGGCCTCAAGCAGAGACAGGCACAGCCGCTGGAGATTTGAACGTAAGTTATGTGAAGATTTTGGGTGTCTTGAGGACAGTGGGGTCCCTCGTGGCGAAAGGGGCATGAAGGGAAGAGAGGGGGATGGAGACTCGGAAGTTCAGTCTTGTTTAGACTGTACGGCAAGGAGTGTGCTCAGGAAGATGAGCTCAGGATGACATCACCGTTAAGCCAGGAGCCTGAGTGGTTCTCTGGGGGCCTGGGCTCCCAGAGGAGACAGAAGCCACAGAGGAGAGGCTCCAAGGGGCCCTGAGCCCAGGCCTGCCCGGGCATGAGGAGAAGGCAGGGTGGCCTCCGACAAGAGTGACCTGCTCTCCATCCAGCTGTCAGCGCTGGGGGCCCCGCGTGAGGTCAGGGTCAGCACCGGGAGAGCATGTTTGTTTGTGGACCATCCATGTCCTCCCGTTCTGCCCTGGTGAGTGTGGTCACCTGTGTGACCTGCTCAATTAAACACTTTGCATAGGTGTTTTGGGTGAGGTGAGGTGAGGAGGTGAGGTGAGGTGAGGTGAAGTCACTCAGTCGTGTCCGACTCTTTGTGACCCCGTGGACTGTAACCTACTAGGCTTCTCCATCCATGGGATTCTCCAGGCAAGAATACTGGAGTGGATTGCCATTTCCTTCTCCAGGGGATCTTCCCGACCCAGGGATCGAACCCGGGTCTCCCGCATTGGAGGCAGACGGTTTAACCTCTGAGCCACCAGGGAAGTTACTTAGGTGTTTTACAATGTAAAATGCCCCCAAACTGGCAGCCACTCTTTGCAAATGAGGACTCAAATTTCAGTCATATTTAAACTCTATAGATCTTGGTATGACATCTTTATACCACTGAGTCTTTCTACTTTTATATTTCCTAAATATCAAAGTATGAAATCAGAGAGTGAGTTTTTCTAAGGGGTCCAACTGGAAAGTGGCACGGCATGTAGAAAGTGAGGCGAAAGGGCAGAACTCTACAGAGATGTCAACCAGGGGTTGCAAAGAGTCGGACGTGACTGAGCGACTTCCACGACAAAGATGTCGTATTTGAATGGCTGGCGTCTTCCTACTTGCAGGAAAATGCTGTTCATGACTCACGTTCATGTCCAGTTTTAAAAAACTTCCTCTGGCTTCCAGCCTTCAAAGGTCAGGTGTGCTATTCCTTTTCCGATTCGTTTCCTCCTGTGGGAATGCCCTATATGCCTTTTTTTTTTTTTTTTGTATTTATTTATTTTTTTACACGAACTCCCAAACATGAACCCCCCTCCCACCTCCCACCCCCTTTTAAACTAATAAGTTTAAAAGGGAATCTGTGGCATTCAACAAGTTTAACCTCTGAGCCACCAGGGAAGTTACATAGGTGTTTTACAATGTAAAATGCCCCCAAACTGGCAGCCACTCTTTGCAAATGAGGACTCAAACTTCAGTCATATTTAAACTCTATAGATCTTGGTATGACATCTTTATACCACTGGGTCTTTCTACTTTTATATTTCCTAAATATCAAAGTATGAAATCAGAGAGTGAGTTTTTCTAAGGGGTTCAACTGGAAAGTGGCACGGCGTGTAGAAAGTGAGGCGAAAGGGCAGAACTCTACAGAGATGTCAACCAGGGGTTGCAAAGAGTCGGACGTGACTGAGCGACTTCCACTACAAAGATGTCGTATTTGAATGGCTGGCGTCTTCCTACTTGCAGGAAAATGCTGTTCATGACTCAGGTTCATGTCCAGTTTTAAAAAACTTCCTCTGGCTTCCAGCCTTCAAAGGTCTGGTGTGCTATTCCTTTTCCGATTCGTTTCCTCCTGTGGGAATGCCCTATATGCTTTTTGAAGTAAGTTGCTTTGAATGAGAGAATAGTACTAACGTAGTAATTAAAGAGCCCACTAAGCCGGGGGTGAGGGGTGGGGAGGGCAGGGCAGGCTTCTCAAAGAGCTGTACCGCCCCCAGCTTGAAGAGGGCACCTGGAGTTCTTGAGCTGGGGGTTTTGAATCTCGGAGAAACTTGCTGTGTTTACCAGGAACGAGACGCATCCATAGGAACTTAAGTGTAATGTCTCTGTGCTGTGACTAAGGTCAGGCGAGGTCTGCCTGTTCTAAAGTGTTCATTGTTTTTGCCACTGGTAGTTTGATTCAATATACTTTTCCTAATGCTGCTAATTTTTTTGTTTACTTCTCCTGGTTAAAAAAAAAAAATCCATGAACAAAGAAAGAGCAATACTCTTTAATGAGCACCTTCTTATTAAGTAATGTTTGATTATGGAAAAAACCCAGAAAACACTAACTGTATTCTGGAGCCAGAGTACCCTGACTTTGAACACAAAATATGGTGAGTTTGACTTTACTAGAACCACGTGAGAATATTTACTTTTACTTTTTTCTTTTGCTAACTACCACGTCTAAGAGAGTTTACAAATATCAGGTTATTTTTAAATCCTGTGTAGATGTTCGCATAGCTGGGAAATGGTAAGCCATTCCTTACTAAGAAGTCTGGGTCACACTCTTTTGAACCCCAGAATCTCTGTCAGCAGAGACGGGAGGTGAAGTCACTTGGATGGAGGTGTCTCTACAGGTACCATGGAGCTGTGGAAGCGCTGGCGACATGTGTGGTTCCCGCCACTTGCTAAGACATTTTCCCAGGAGCCAGTCTCTCCCCGAAAGGAAACCTGATTTGAAGAGTCCCCGTGGGAGCCGAGACGCTGAGTGGAGACCACCCAGCTGCAGTGTGCCTCAGAGACCACCTGTGTCTCGGGTAGGTACCCTTGTGATGGATGGAGCAAGCGCTACAAGAACACAGTCTACCTCGAAAAGTCACTACAAATAATCAGAGCATGACAGCAGAGTATAGAAATTCAAGGGACGAGCGCATGATAAGTCGATAAAATGTGTAATATCGTGTTTTAAAAATCTCCACATCTTTTATTCTTGTTCAGCTACATTACTTTAAAAAACTTTCATAGTCTCATAGCTACTTTAATTCACATATCGTCATGGTCGAAACATTACTGAGACTGACTTGAAATGCTATGTTATGGTACGTGCTGGTTTGCTTCTTTTTTCCTGAAGTTGAGGAGCTACAGTTTGGTGATCTCTACAAAGGATCTTTGCCCAGGACTTACATTCCCTTCAGTATGTGTCTGGGATGGTTTTGAGGAGCTGTCTAGTCACAAGCTTCCACGAGAATCGCTCCCCAGAATGACAGACTGCTAACATCTAAAGCCATTTCCCCACGAGAGACCCCAATTTTCCAGTTTGTTGTGATCCACACAGTCAGTACACTTTGGCTTAGTCAATAAAGCAGAAGTAGATGTTTTTCTGGAACTCTCTTGCTTTTTTGATGATCCAGTGGATGTTGGCAATTTGATCTCTGATTCCTCTGCCTTTTCTAAATCTAGCTTGAACATCTGTTAGTTCACAGTTCACATAGTGTTGAAGCCTGGCTTAGAGAATTTTGAGCATTATTTTGCTAGCATGTGAGATTAGTGCGATTGTGCGGTAATTTAAATATTTTTGGGCATTGTTTTTCTTAGGGATTGGAATGAAAACTGACCTTTTCTAGTCCTGTGGCCACTGCTGAGTTTTCCTAATTTGCTGGCATATTGAGCTCAGCACTTTCACAGCATCATCTTTTAGGATTTGAAATAACTCAATTGGAATTTTATCACCTCCACTAGCTTTGTTCCTAGTGATGCTTCCTAAGACCCACTTGACTTCACATTTCAAGATGTCTGGCTCTAGGTGAGTGATCACACCATCATGGTTATCTGGGTCATGAAGATCGTTTTTGTACAGTTCTTCTGTGTATTCTTGCCACCTCTTCTTAATATCTTTTGCTTCTGTTAGGTCCATACCATTTCTGTCCTTTATTGTGCCCATCTTTGCTTGAAATGTTTCATTGGTATCTTAATTTTCTTGAAGAGATCTCTAGTCTTTCCCATTCTGTTGTTTTCCTCTATTTCTTTGCATTGGTCATTGAGGAAGACTTTCTTATCTTTCTGTGCTATTCTTTGGAAATCTTCATTCAAATGGGTATATCTTTCTTTTTCTCCTTTGCTTTTCATTTGTCACTTTTCTCAGGTATTTATAAGACCTCCTCAGACAACCATTTTCCTTTTTTTATATTTCTTTTTCTTGGGGATGGTCTTGATCAATGTCTTCTGTATAATGTCATGAGCCTCCATCCATAGTTCTTCAGGCGATATGTCTATCAGATCTAATCTCTTGAATCTATTTGTCACTTCCACTGTATAATCATAAGGGATTTGATTTAGGTCATACCCGAATGGTCTAGTAGTTCTCCTTACTTTCTTCAATTTAAGTCTGAATTTGGCTATAAGGAGTTCATGATCTGAGGCACAATCAGCTCCCCATCTTGTTTTGCTGACTGTATAGAGATTCTCCATCTTTGGCTGCAAAGAATATAATCAATCTGATTTCAGTATTGACCATCTGGTGATGTCCACGTGTAGAGTCGTCTCTTTTGTTGCCAGAAGAGGGTGTTTGCTATGACCAGTGTCTTCTCTTGGCAAAACTGTGTAGCCTTTGCCCTGCTTTATTTTATACTCCAAGGCCAAATCTACCTGTTATTTCAGGTATCTCTTGACTTCCTACTTTTGCATTCTAGTCCCCTATAATGAAAAGAACATCTTTTTTGGGTGTTGGTTCTAAAAGGTCTTGTAGGTCTTCCTAGAACCATTCAGCTTCAGCTTCTTCTTTGACATGATGGAACTGTATATATATTTAAGGGCCAGATGTGGTTACCCTTTTAGCTTCCCGAATAGTTACATGCGGTCGAGTGCTCTTTAACTTATGGTGTGGAGCTGCTGCTGTTGTTCAGCCACTCTTTGTGCCTCTGCGTCTGACTCTTTGTTACCCCATGGACTACAGTATGCCAGACCTCTGTGTACCTCACCATCTTCTGAAGTTTTCCAAAGTTCATGTCCATTCCATCATTTTATTCACTACATTGGTGACTGAAGAAAGAGACTCAGAACAATGGAACAGTAGTTTTGCCCAGTTTTCCATGTGCAGAGTTGGACACGTATAGTATTTGGTACTTCCTGGGTTGGGAAGATCCCCTGGAGAAGGGAGTGGCTACCCATTCCAGTATTCTGGCCTGGAGAACTCTATAGTCCATGGAGTCACAAAGAGTTGGACATGACTGAGCAACTTTCACTTTCACAGAGTGAAAGCCCAGTTTGAATAAAAACCATGAGAGCTGGTGGCGTTGGTGTGCTACAGTATTAAACCTGGAATCAGCTCAATCAACTTGGATTTCCTGGCTTTCCATATTGTTGCTAGAGTTCCTTTGTAGAACTGAATTTCAGTGTCTTCAGGTTTTATATATATAACATCACACAAACATATCTGTTAATTACTATACTAAAAAAAGACTTCAAAAATGTAGTTCATGGTGACAGTGTTCAATACATATTTGCTGAATAAAACATGGTGACAATGTTCAATGAATATTTGCTGAATGAATCTGAAATGGGACCAGGCTTCTCCAGGCCCCTCACAACTTTTTTGAGATTACCAGAAGTTCATACAAAAGCTAATTCTGTACACACTGTGAGATTATGGGCTCACAATTTACCGGTGGAAACGTTACCGGGTGTGGTACACTGGAGAGCACTGTGGGTCAGCAGCCACCTGGGATTACATGTGTGGCCTTCACCTGACCCTATTCCCGTAAACTTGAAGGCCACCTACTTCTGCCTTACTCAGTTTCCCCACTTGTAGATGTTTGTGGAAAAGTGTAAACATGATGGAATTCTCAGTATAGATTAGACATTGTGTTTCCATGGAAGGAGATGTGAGCTAGGGCCTCCAAAAACCTAAATCCTATTAATAGTTCATTTGACCAAAATGTCATTTCTCTAGGACTGTCTCATTAACTGTGAAACAGGTTTGTGTGTTCTTTGGTTGTATACAAGGCATTGTGTAACCACAAAGGTGAATAAGGCATGATCACTGCCCCTTTATTGACTCTCCCTCTAGTGAGGGGAGAACTAACCAGTCATGACTAAGTGGGAACAGCTTCTTGGAGGCAGATAGTATGTACACTGGTGACACTGTGAGGAAGTGGTTAACTGTGCCTGAGTGGATCAGAGAATGTTTGAGAGCAGGGTTTTCCATTAGTAATAATTGTCTTGCCTTCCCTTCCATGTCCTTGTAAGGCTAAAAGGTATGTGAAAGAGCAACACTGTCAGATATTAATAATAATAATATATAAGTGATAATAAATATCATTATTATTCCATTATCAGTCACATTCAGATATTATGCTTTTAGGTATTCAATTGAAAATAAACTCCACACTCCTGGTGAATCTCTTACAGGGATGTTGATTTTCTCCTTTTGTATTATAAAGGATCAGACTCTGGGTTCATAAAATAAGGGGATGTGGAATCTGAGTCATTTGGCCTTGCAGAGGTTTTTTTTTTTTTTTTTTTAAATTCCAAAGTCCTGGGGGTCTTCTGTTGTTGCTGTTGTTTTTTCTCATTCCATGAGTTGACATCTGTCTTCACCTACCTGTTTTAATTACTGATTTAGGCGATACATATTTAGTGAACANGTGGAATCTGAGTCATTTGGCCTTGCAGAGGTTTTTTTTTTTTTTTTTTTAAATTCCAAAGTCCTGGGGGTCTTCTGTTGTTGCTGTTGTTTTTTCTCATTCCATGAGTTGACATCTGTCTTCACCTACCTGTTTTAATTACTGATTTAGGCGATACATATTTAGTGAACACTTTGTATGTATTCAAGGAATATAAATACAATTAAATGATACAATCAAATCTGAAAGGCATGCTATATTTTACCCATGATAAGTGCTCAGTGGAAACAAATGATGAGTGCAGTGAATTGAAAGAGAAGAACAGTGAGTGGACTGAAGATCAGAAAAAGCTTTGGGGAAGAAGCCACATTTGCACTGGCCCTGAGCGCCCTCTGAGGCACAAGAGTGGTCTTACCCTTGCCGTCTTACAAAGACGTGAGAATGTGAACGAGCCTGATATCTTGAGTGGGATTGAAAGGTCCATTTCATTGAGGAAAGATTGATAAAGTAAGAGATAAAGCTGACAGTACAATATTTTGCATGTAATATTGACTCAGGTATCATTTTTACCCATGTGTCTTATTTTTCCTATGAGCACAGAATCTACCTCTTTCTTATCTTCTTATCCATCAGAGTGCCTTTCATGTAAGAGTTGTTCAGTAAATATTTTTTAAATTAGTGTTGCTGAGTTATTTTAGATATAGCTAAAGACTTCATGGAATTTGAAGAAAATAGAAAGATATAATTTTACTAAAGGTTTTACCTCTAAAAGTGGGACATGAGTGGCATCAGAAATAGTTTACACTCAACTCAAAAGCCTCAGTTGATTGGGTATATATTGAGCTAGAAGACCCCATGATAAGCATAGCACAGTCATGTTCATAATATTTTTATCTAGATCGGATGGATGTCTACTTGAGTGTGTTAGGCACTCTGGTGGGTTGGAATGTTCATCTCCAGAAGGATGGCACATGTGTTTCTGTTAAACAGTGTCCCTCAATGCTTATGCTCTGCTCACTTCCTTGTTTTGCAGCTCTACAGCTCCATGGACTTTGGAAGACGGTGGCAACTCATGCATGAACGCATCACACCCAACAGGTTTTACTGGTAAGCCCCATCCACAGTCTCACCACTCTCTTGGATAGAAATCAGGCAACATGGCACTCTGGCAATTCCTGGACACTTTCAGCACTTGAGGTCATTGTGTGTCCTAGCCCTTTGCTACTCAGTTTGGTTCATGGACTGGTAGCAGTAGCATCACTTGGGAAGTTTTAGAAATACAGAATCTCGGGGCCCATTGAAACTTATTAAGCAGAACTCTATATATTAAGCAGAACTCTGGTGATTTTATGTGCACATTGAAGTGAGAAGCCCTGCACTAGAGAGCTTCATGAGAAGGTCATGACGGGGTGCTCTTAGCTATGTATTGATCTCCCCTCTTTTAGTAAAAAATAGATATTTTATGAACCTATTCTAAAAAGCAAGCATTTCCTAAAACGTACTATGAAGCACACTAGTTTCACGCAGTGCTTCTCCTTCCAAAGGCGTTTCTGGTCACATAATTTTAGGTAACAGTTATCCACCTCTGCCCTTGTGGAGACTCAGGATTCACATTAGGATATTAGAGCCTCTGAGAAATGCAGAGTAAAGGAAGCTGCCAAACATGAAGTCACTGATTCCCAAACTCACTTTAGTCTAGAATCCCTTTCTCATGTCATAGCTGATCGTCTTTTAGAACAACTTCTGTGGAGCACATTTTGACAAGTTTTTCAAGGAGTGAATACATTTCAGCTGGAAAATTCATGCTTTATCCTCTGAGCCACCAGGGAAGCNCATGAAGTCACTGATTCCCAAACTCACTTTACTCTAGAATCCCTTTCTCATGTCATAGCTGATCGTCTTTTAGAACAACTTCTGTGGAGCACATTTTGACAAGTTTTTCAAGGAGTGAATACGTTTCAGCTGGAAAATTCATGCTTTATCCTCTGAGCCACCAGGGAAGCCCTTACTCTATTCAGAAAGTGTTATTAACTGGTATTTTTTATACACAAATTCTATTGTTAACTTGGTTGTAGCAGAGTAAACTTGGGTTGGTATAATGTTTACTTTTTACTCTTCCTAGCTATATGAAATGCTTCTAACATGTATCATGCTTTCATTTCTGCAGAAGCAAAGGCCAAATGTATCTAGGAATGTATGTAGGAAGCATATACCAAAGTGTATAATATGCTTAATTATGTGCACTATTGTTAACTTGGTTGTAGCAGAATAAACTTGGTTTGGTATAATGTTTACTTTTTACTCTTCCTAGCTATATGAAATGCTTCTAAAATGTATCATGCTTTCATTTCTGCAGAAGCAAAGGCCAAATGTATCTAGGAATGTATGTAGGAAGCATATACCAAAGTGTATAATATGCTTAATTATGTGCTTAATTAGAAATGGAAACAAAATTAACAGTACTTAAAAGTAGTACCTATTCCATGTCTCATATTAAATACCTTAGTTCAGCTCTCTTAAAGAGTCATGAGATGACCCTTCATGCCTTCCACAAGGTGGGGGTGGGGTGAGGGGGGCAGTGGGAGGATGTACATATATGCTTCTTTGAACATATATATATACAACCATGCCAGCATCTTTGGAAGCAACATTTCACCCTATCCCCTCTGCACCTACAAAACTATGTTCAGAATTAAAATGATGATTGCTGAAGCACACTGTGAAAATCAGCTATGTCTTATTATATACAAAGACTTCAGAGAAAAAAGGAAACTGGTAGTACTGCTTTTACCTCAATGCCTGGACTATTCCAAGTCACTCTTCCCTTTGCAGACCAATTATTATTTGTTCTATAACTACTATTTCAATTATTATTTGGTCTGTATTTAGAAAAGATTTTTTCAATAGACTGAGACAGAAAAAGGAAATATTTGTTTTTCGGATGTGCTAATATAATTACTGCTTTTTGCTCAGCTAAGATGGACCAGTTTCTCGGTGTACCATCACTCAAAAAGAAAGTGAAAAGTGAAAGTGAAAGTTGCTCAGTCATGTCTGACTCTTTGCAACCCCATAGAATGGTGCATGGAATTCTCCAGTCCAGAATACTATAGTGGGTGGCTGTTTCCTTCTTCCAGGGATCTTCCCAACCCAGGGATCGAACCTAGGTCTCCCACATTGCAGGCAGATTCTTTACAAGCTCAGCCACCAGGGAAGCCCAACCATCACTCAAAAGTCCCTAAAATAAATAAATAAATAAATTAAAAAAACAGCCCTCTGCTATTTCTGGAACAAATTCTTGAGATGGTAAGGCAGTTAGCTGACTAGGAAGTCCAGTTGATGAAGAAGGAAAGTACAGTAGACTGGATAAGCCTTGTCATCATTCCTGAAGGAAATTAAATTAAGTGGATGAAGGGTAGCATTTTCCTATTTGCAGAGGGCAAGAAGGGAATGTTCCAGCTTCTGTCTGCCTTCCCCCTTCCTTTAGAGTGCAAAAAGAGTAAATCCCCAGATCCTGATAATTAGGTTTCATTTCTTTTCCGCCCTGTGCTTCTTTCATATATGCCCCCATGGGGAAATATAAAAGTTAGTGCCTGTGCTGGCTAGCCAAGTAGTAGCTGAAAATTCCATTTTTGTAATTATCACTTCTCTGTTTCTGATATATAATTGCCACGGTTATTCTTTTAGGTGTCACTGGAGTTGTAGAGAAAGAGCTCATTTTACATAGACCTTTTTTTCCCCATGGATAGAATCATGATTGTGGAAAGCTCTTATGCTGAAAAGACTTGGCTTATATGGGTTAGGAGTGGAAATATCGACTCGATACCTCCTTGAGGAAAGACAAAGTGTGCATTAGTCAGGGTATAGAACACAGCTTTGGTTAAGACAGAGCCTTTCGGGACTCTGGTCTCTGCATCCATATAAATGGGAACAGTATTCTTCCTGACAACTTCATATAGTTATTGAAAGGACAAGATATCATCCTTTCAGAATTGGACTCTTGGCAATTTTATTGCTCTGTTTCAGATTTATAATTTGTAAGTTATATCTTTAAGTACTATGTTTATTAGTCGTTCTGAATTTATTCCGTTGCTCAGTCGTGTCTGACCCTTTGTGACCTCATGGACTGAAGCCCGCTAGGCTTCTCTCCTGTCCTTCACCATTTCCCAGAGCTTGTTCAAACTCATGTCCATTGAGTCGGTGATGCCATCCAACCATCTCGTCCTCTGTCGTCCCCTTCTCCTCCTGCCTTCTATCTTTCCCAGCACCAGGTTCTGAAGACCATAACATGTAATTGATTTGTCATTTTTTCTGGGATCCAGAAAATCCTATGCCCGGTGAGACTTTTCCTGTGTATATCTAGTAACAATTGAATGGGTCCAAGAAGCCACATCTCAACCTAACTTTATTGTCCTCACTCTTTCTTGAGTCTTGGTTTTTCTGATGTCATAAAAACAAGACAAATCAACAGCCAAAAGCCTTAAAACTGCTTCTTTTTTGAGGGATGATACAGAGTGAAGTGGTCTTGGGGCTGATGGGACCACATGGAGGGAAGGACAGTCATGCCCAAAACAAGAAATTGAAGTAAAAGACTTATCTTGCAGTGAGTAGACAAATAGAGTAAACATGCAACCCAGACAGAACATTGCCCAAATATTGTTGTCTATAATTTGGAGATTGTCAAATGTCTAGGGCTAGATCCCTCATGAATGCTAGGTTTCTTCTCCCATACTGACTTCGGTTGGTGGAAAGTAGCAACATAGAGGGGACCTGTGGGGAAGAACACTGTGATATAGAAATGATTTCTGCCAAGGGTGCAGAAGAATCAACCATCTACGATAATGATCAGTGTAATGGCTTTGAAAATGCATCAAGAACCGTAAGGGGTATCATGATTATTCATTTCCTCCTTTTGTGCCCTACAGTGCCTATGAGTTAGACAGGGCATGGGCCATCATTTTCCCATGGGCCATACTATTAGCATTAGTAATAAAAGATTCATTAGAGATAAAATTTTCTTTATGAATTCCAGATGTTCTAATGCCATCAAGAGAGGTCACCTAGGAATCTTGCACTATGGAGTGACTCCACCATCATGCCCTGAGCATCAGACTGACATGCAAACTCTTTTATGTGTGACCCTTTCACACATTTGATATGTGGTTAACAGGCAGATTACTAGCACTGTCTTACACCCCTATTCATCACCCCAGTTGCTTTAGCAATTTTAGTTTGCAGGGAGAACACAGGAGTAGCTAAATGTCCTACTGTAATCTTTCTCTAGTCTCTGCTTGGGCAGGGGTTTCACAGGGAAAAGTGGTTTTGGTTTAGTAGCCTACTGAGCTGCAAATGAATAGTACCCCCACTCTTCCATTGGGAGATACTTAACAGGCAGGCACATTCTGCAGCGGGAAGATTGTTTTCATTGCACGTCCAATTTGAATACTTGTTATGGTTCACAGCTTTACCTCGGTGGCCCCTCAGTCTCCCTAGGTGTTCACCCCCCTCTGGCTTCTTTTTCAATGAGGGGACAGGCATCCTAGGCCTTGCTGAGTTCTCTGTGTAGCTGGGCTGGCTTCTAAGTGCCTCTGACCCCTGATAGCATTTGTTTGTGTAGTATCATGAACAAGAGAAAGGATGTCTCCTATGTCTCTTTCTTACTGACTTCCCCTTAATTGTTCTTTCACCTGAAAGATCAAGGTCTCTGTTTTTCCTTGATGTCACTGCAGGAAAATGTTCTGATAAAGTAATACACCCAAAGCTGTCAGGGACTTAAATTCTTACCCCTTTTCTGGGGTCTTTGGGCTGTAAAATGGACTGGTCTTTAGAGTAGAAGAAAAAAGAAAGCCCTATAAGAAGTCAACAGGTGTGGAACAAGCTCTAGATCAGCCCACTTCGGGGCGCTCAAGGAGAGCGGGTTCCTAACGGATGGCTCTTTGAAGCTGTAGCAATGCCTGGCTACAGGCTGAGAGTGGCTGGCATGCAGGGACAGTCAGGATGGGCTTCACATCTCTACTGTCCTTTGATTTAATTTGGCTTACTCTTTGTAGATTTCTAATGATGGTTGTGCCAGCAGCTTCTATTTTCTTCTTTCAGAAAGGTCATTAGGGAGGGTAGGAAAAGTGTTAAAGCAAAAGATGTCTTGTCTGGTGTGTAGAGCTAGAATGTCCTAGGAATATATCTTTTAAAGAAGAAAGGAAGGGTATGGACTAAAAACTCCTTTCATCACAATATTTCCTTTCCAATCTTCCATTGTTCTTATTTTTTCCAGTCTCTTTGTATGCATATGCTCTTTTATACATAGCTCAAACATTTTGTACATGAATTTGTATAATCTGCCTTCTCCCCTTTTAATGTTCTATTATAACAATTTTATGATATTATAAAATCTTTACAATCATTTTAATTGTCTATGCAACACTTCATTATATAAAGAGACATACTTTATAACTCTGTTTTTATTGAACATTGGAAATTTTCATATTTTTCATTGTCATAAATAATAGTTTAATATTTTATGCATATTTCCTTAATATCTAGGATGTTTTTCCTTGGGCAAGTGTCCTTGGTAGCCCAAATAAAAACTTGTGTTTTGTCTCAGTCTCAGCAGAGTGTCACATTCAAATGTAATGACCAAAATTCAACACTGAAGCATTTTAGGGAAATAAAGTTTTTTATTGAACGTTTTCTTAAAAGAGTTGCAAAGAAGAATCACATCACACAGCACACAGTGAGTCTTTCTAAAACTTCCTTTGTCTATATCTAGCAGTCCAAGATCCTGATCATCATGGTAGTTACTGTCTCTTCTTTTCCTTCCCTTTCCATGGGCTCTAAAACTATTCTCAGTCACAGAGGGCCATTGTCCACAGCACGGCCCCTTCCAGAGAATACCTTGTACCCCACACACCTTCCTCCCCAGGTATCATCAGCTTTTCTTATACAGAAAAGCTCATCTCACCTTCTGTCACTCTTACCCTTCCCTCCATGAAATCAATCTTTGCTGCACAGCCCTTGAAAAATGTAGGAGGTGGAGCTGGTGATTGTTAAGAATCCAATAACTTTGTTTTAATCACTACTAAAAGAAGAATACTTACATCAAAATATATACATTTTGAGTATCTTTAACACCTTTCTTTAAAAATGTCAATTGTGTGCTGTTGTATGTTCTCACCTAAAACATATTCAAGTATGAGTCTACTTATAATTAATATTGACTTCATTCTTGGGGCAGGCAGCTTCCAGATGGTCCCCAATGCCCTCTGTCTTCTGGGAACCTTCTCATTGAGTTTGAGCTCCTTTTAGTGACTTGTTTCTGGTGACTAGAGTGTGGCACAAGTGAAAAGATTACACTTCAGAGATTCATCTACAAAAGTTTTTGTCTTAGGGACCTTCTTGTGATTGCTTATCATATGATAAGGAACTGAGGGAAGTTGCAGTCAGTAGTCAGTGAGGAAGTGAGGGCCTCAGTCCAACAGCTCGGTTCTAGCGAGAAATGACTGAATCCTGCCAACAATCTTGTGAGTGAGCTGGGAGGCGGGTCCTTCTCCAGCCAGGCCTTCAGGGGAGACTGCAGCTGTGGGCAGCACATCAAGCCTGTGAGAGACCTTGAGACAGAGGCACCCAGCAGAGTCACGCCCAGATTCCTGACAGATAGAACTGTGAAACAAGAAACACTTGTTTTTAGCTGCTAGGCTTTATAGTGAGACTGTCTGAACTTGTTTCATTCTACTCTATTTTATTCTGTTTTACATTCTGATGGCACGATTTTGCTTTCTGAGTATACTCTTTGATGCCTGAGTGTGTATGTGTGAGGGTGAGCCTAGTGTGCACATTCCCATTCAGAGAAGTGTTAATCTCCCTTACAAAAATCCCATTTATCTCAGTCCTAGACTTACCTAGCCCAGCCTAGTAGTGGCTGTGAGAGCCGAAGACACAGAGCAGAGAAGCAGGAGGTGAAAATGGGACATGATTACCTTGAGATAATGTGGCTGGTGAACCCTCTTACATCTTCACTTTAGTTTAAACTCTGAGATCTCACCTGTTCTGGAATGTGTTCCGTGTTTAGCTTCAAGGGTAAGGTCGTAAACTATGGTTCCTGAGGAACTGCATGGCGAGTCATCCTTTGTCTGTTAATACATTACGCATGACAGAAGGAGAGTTAAGGGATAGGCAGAATGGCCTGAGATTGCTTCCTGGAAAATCAAGGTCTGTTCAAACAAAGTTACCATTATGGGCGGAATTTTTGAAGCTGCCCCTACAATTTTGCAGACACAGTCATTTGCAATCTCGAATAATGGGATTTAGGCATCGACCTGATACAATCAGATTTAGAGGCCCTTTGGAAACGAGGGTACACCACAAATAATATTTAATTCAACTTTCCCTTACATTTTTTAAATGGTGCAGCAATTTAAAAATGCATTACATTCAGAATAATACATGCAAGGTCAGAAGGGGAGATGTGAAAGCTCCGCTCGCAAGGAGAAATCAGTTTCTACTTTGCTGATGGGGCCACCCGTATGCTGTATGTCTGGTTGCATCTTGGCCTTGGAGGAGCTTAGTGCTGAGAGCAAATGCAGCACTTCAAAGCTATTCATGGTTGTCAGCCAGTGCACTGAGGAAAACAGAAAGCTCACCTCTTTGGGTGAAATCAAGACCGTTGGATTTATAATAATTATCCTAAGCACAGATGGGTTCTATGAAGGAGGGTAAATAAGGAGATGTAGGTAGTTATAGACTTTATAGACTTATGAACTCTTTACTGTGAAGAGAAGGTGTCATATTTGACCCTGCCTTTGGAACTCTGAAAAGATTTGTGTGTCAAGCAGAGAAATCAAACACTGACTTAGGCAATGCATCCACTTACCTAATCCAGTCTAAGAAAAATTCCAAGATACAAACGGGAAACATAATTTCTTTTTTTCCACCAGCTTCTTGAATGATTTCTCTGGAATTAGAGACACATGGCTTCCAAATGCTTCTTCCACCCCATGACTATGTGGAAAACACGAGAAATAGTTCTTCAGCTCAGAGACAGGGGGATCTCACTGATAAAATTTCAGAGGGTATGAAATGTGATTGTTCTCACAATGGGTGAGATTTCAGAGGTTACTGTTCTTTGAGGAGAGGCCAGGAGAGACCCATGTGGATTAAGCACTTAGACTGCGCTAATCTTCCTGAAACTCAAATTGTCCACTTAGCGCTTCTTCTCCCTATATGAAGAAGTGGGGACAGTGGAACCACTGATAGATGAGCTGTGTTTAGTGGCCTTGACTAGGGAATCTGAGAATTGCAGGGTCAAGGAGAGGTCTAGAGAGAGAAGAAAGAAAAGGATGTTGAGCTGAGCAGCCCAAGGAGAAAGCATCCAACTGAAGGGTTGAAAGTGAAAGTGGAGTCACTCAGTTCCGTTCAGTCAGTTTAGTCGCTCAGTCGTGTCCGACTCTTTGCGACCCCATGAACTGCAGCATGCCAGGCCTCCCTGTCCATCACCGACTCCCGGAGTTCACTCAGATTCACGTCCATCGAGTCAGTGATGCCATCCAGCCATCTCATCCTCGGTCATCACCTTCTCCTCCTGCCCCAATCCCTCCCAGCATCAGAGTCTTTTCCAATGAGTCAACTCTTCTCATGAGGTGGCCAAAGTACTGGAGTTTCAGCTTTAGCATCATTCCTTCCAAAGAAATCCCAGGGCTGATCTTCTTCATAATGGTCTGGTTGGATCTCCTTGCAGTCCAAGGGACTCTCAAGAGTCTTCTCCAACACCACAGTTCAAAAGCATCAATTCTTCGGCGCTCACCCTTCTTCATAGTCCAACTCTCACATCCATACATGACCACAGGAAAAACCATAGCCTTGACTAGACCATGTGGAATTTATTATAGGGATGTAAGGATTTTTCAATACCCACAAATCAATCAGTGTTATACATATGAACAAAAAAAGAATGAAAACCATATGATCATCTCAATAGATCCAGAAAGAACTTTTGATAAAATTCAACATCCATTTATGATTTTTAAAAAAACTCTTTAGAAAGAGGGCATAGAGAACACATACCTCAACATTATAAAGGGCATATGTAACAAATCCACAGCTAACATCATACTCAATGGTGAAAAGCTGAATGCATTCCCTCTATGATCAGGAACAAGACAAGGATGCCCACTCTTAGCAATTTTATTCAACATAGTTTTGTGAGTCCTAACACAGCCATAAAAGAGGAAAAAGTAGTAAAAGGAATCTAAATTAAAAAGGAAGAAATAAAACTGTCACTGCAGATGACATGATATTTTATACAGAAAATCCTAAAGATGCTACAAGAAAAGAAAAAGATGTTTAGCAAAAAAACTACTAAAGCTCATCAATGAATTTGGTAAACTTGCCAAATTTCTATACACTAACTCTCAGAAAGAGAAATTAAGGAAACAATCCCATTTACCATCATATCAAAAAGAATAAAATACCTAGGAATAGTTGTTGCTCAGTCCCTAAGTCATATCCTACTCTGCAATCCCAAATACTCTGGACTGCAGCACACCAGGCTCCCCTTTCCTTCACTATCTTCCAGAGTTCACTCAGATTCATGTCCACTGAGTTGGTGATGCTATCTAATCATCTCATCCTCTGTTTCCAAAATACCTAGGAATAGTTGTTGCTCAGTCCCTAAGTCATATCCTACTCTGCAATCCCAAATACTCTGGACTGCAGCACACCAGGCTCCCCTTTCCTTCACTATCTTCCAGAGTTCACTCAGATTCATGTCCACTGAGTTGGTGATGCTATCTAATCATCTCATCCTCTGTTTCCCCCTTCTCCTTTTGCCTTCAATCTTTCCCAGCATCAGGGTCTTTTCCAGTGAGTCAGCTCTTTGCATCAAGTGGCCAAAGTATTGAAGTTTGAGTTTCACCATCAGTCCTTCCAATGACTATTCAGGGTTGATTTTCTTTAGGATTGACTTGCTTGATCTTCTTGCAGTCCAAGGGACTCTCAAGAGTCTAGAACCACAATTTGAAAAAATCACTTCTTCAACTCTCACAGCTGTACATGACTACTGGAAAAACCATGTTCAGTTGTGTCTGACTCTTTGTGACCCCATGGACTATAGCTCACCAGGCTCCTTTGTCCATGGAATTTTTCAGGCAAGAATACTGGAGTGGGTTGCCATTTCCTCCTCCAGGGGATCTCCCCACCCAGGGATCTAACCCATGTCTCTTGCACTTCCTGCATTGGCAGGCAGATTCTCTACCTGCCAGGAAAAATCATAGCTTTGACTCTACGGACCTTTGTCAGCAAAGTGATGTCTCTGCTTTTTAATATGCTGTCTGGGTTTGTTACGACTTTCCTTCCAAAGAACTAGGATCTTTTAATTTCATGGCTATAATTACCATTTGCAGTGATTTTGGAACCCAGGAAAATAGAATCTGTCACTGCTTTCACTTTTTCCCCTTCTATTTGCCATGAAGTAATGGGACCAATGCCAAGATCTTAGCTTAATGTTGAGCTTTAAGCCAGCTTTTGCACTCTCCTCTTTCACCCACATCAAGAAGCTCTTTAGTTCCTCTTCACTTTCTGCCCTTAGAATGGTATCATCTGCATATCTGAGGTTGTTGATATTTCTCCCACCAGTCTTGATTCCAGCTTGTGATTCATCCAGTCCAGCATTTCACATGATGTGCTCTGCATAGAAGTTAAATAAGCAAGGTGATGTTATACAGTCTTGTCATACTCCTTTCCCAGTTTTGATCCAGTCAGCTGTTTCCTATTCTAACTGTTGTTTCTTGGCCTGCATACAGGTTTCTCAGGAGACAAGTAAGATGGTCTGGTATAACCATCTCTCTAAGAATTTTCCACAGTTTCTTGGGATCCACACAGTCAAAGCCTTTAGCATAGTCAACAAAGCAGATGTTTTCCTGAAATTCCCTTCCGTTCTCTATGATCCAACAAGTGTTGGCAATTTTCTCTGTGGTTCTTCTGCTTCTTCTAAATCCAGCTTGTACCTCTGTAAGTTCTCAGTTCACATTCTGCTGAAGCCTAAATTGAAGGATTTTGAGTATACTGTTACTAGCATGTTGAATGAGCACAATTATACAATATCTTGAACATTCTTTGGCATTGCTCTTCTTTGAGATTGGAATGAAAACTGACCTGATTCCACATGCCACAAATAAGATCTGATGCAGCCAAATAAGTAAATAGATATATTAAAAAGAAAGAAAGAAAGAAAAAGACTAATCTCTATGAACCAGGATGCAGATCTTCACTAGATACTAAATCTGCCAGCATTTTGATCTTTGCATTCCCAGCCTCTAGAATTATAAGAAATAAATGTTTGTCTTTTAAGCCACCCAAACAGCCTAAGACAATATATAAACAAAGCAAAATGTGAAGACTGTTGAGGAAAAATATGAAAACATGATAGAGAAGACTGGGGTGGCGAGTATCTTTGTTTAGATAATCAAGAAAGCCCTCATTGAATAGATGACAGCTGGAAAAGTGAAAATAAGGAGCACAATTTGCAGACAGAATATTACATGTAAATGGGATAGTGCAAAAGGCTTTTAAATGCTTACATTCCTGGAGAAACACAAGGATGGAGAGAATGGGAGAAAGTGGGTAGGATAACAGAGGTTAGGTCATGAAGCAATTGATAGGTCATGGTAAAGAAGGAGTCTGAATTTTATTCTAAGGTCATAAGAAGTCTTGAAAGATTTCAAACATGTAAATGAAAAAAAATTTAAGAACATTTCTGGCTGCCACATGGAGAATGGATTGAAAGGGAAAAAAGCTAGAGCAGGGAATGTTAGGAAGCCATTGGATAATACAGGGGGCCAGGGTAGGGGAGAGACAGTGCCTCAGTGTTTGGCAGTAGAAGTAGAAATGGAGAAAAGAAGTTAAAGCTTGAAATAGTTCAAATTTTCAGGGTGAGGAGGGCAAGGAAGTAATTAAGGATGGCTTAGGTTTCTGGCCAGTGACAGGTAGATGTTTGTACCACTTACTATGATGAGGAACACGGCAGTGATATCAGACTTGATGCAGTGGGAATCAAGAGTTCTATTTTAGCCATGTTTAGATTCATATTTTTGTTAAGAACCCAAAAATAGGTAAAATTAGGCATTTGGAAATATAAGTTTGATGCTCAATGAAGAAGATTAGAAATACAAATTTGAAAGCCATCAATATGAAAATGACATTTAAGCCTTGGAACTATATGATATTATCCAGAGAGGCAGTAAAAACAGAGAACACTAGAACCCCTGGTGAGACCATAAGATTCAGACTCTGTCTTTGTAAAATTTCCACATATCCCAGATACTCTGAAATGCAGCCAAATGAGGAAGAACAGCTAATAATTTCATTTTAAATGGCTCCCATGAATAAAGGGCTAAAACAAGAAAGGGGGAAAAAATTAAATAAAAAGTGAACAGAAAAACACAACTTAATTTAGTCAAGCGGGTTCAAAAAGATATTGTATTGTATGTCTAAGCCAAACTCTGGATTTACCAATTCCTGAAAAACAACTAGGGAACTTTTCAAAAATTAAAGAACCTAGGGACTTCCCTGGTGGTCCAGGGATTAAGAGTCCATCTTGCAGTGCAGGGGACATGAGTTCAATTCCTGGTCAGGGAACTAAGATTCCATTTGCCTCATAGTAACTAAGCCTGCATGCTCTGGCAGTGCAAGTGGAGAGCCCATGTGCCACAAGCCAATGCAGCCAATAAATGAAAATACATATTTTTTAAAATTTGAATTGAAGAATGTAGACGATTTCTCTGTAATTTTGCCAGAATACCAAACCCATGGAATACACTTACAGAATATGGAGCAAGGAACTAGGGAATCACTGTTCAGTAATATAATCAAAGTAGATGCATATACATGACAATTTATATACAACAAAAATGAGAGTGACCGAAATCTTACTGAAAGAGAGGAGAAAAAAATATGAGTGAACTTGAGATCGTTAGTCAAAGTGAGCAATTTCAAGTTTCCATATGTTTAAATTTTTAATAGGCAAAAATGTACCATTGATTGATTTTACATTTCTTTCTATCATTATTAATAGAGAATATACACATACACTATACGTATATAGTCCTAAAAGAAGTAGTTGAAAAAGGGAAGGTGTTTACCAAATGCTTTGTCAAATACCTGTTTGAGATCTATCAAAACTGATAAAAATGAATATTTTTACAGCATCAGTCCAGTCACTTAGTCATGTCCAACTCTTTGCAACCCTATGGACTGCAGCACACCAGGCTTCCCTGTCCATCACCAAGTCCCAGAGCTTTCTCAACTTATGTCCATCACATCAGTGATGCCACCCAACAATCTCATCCTCAGATTTCTCTGTAATTTTGCCAGAATACCAAACCCATGGAATACACTTACAGAATATGGAGCAAGGAACTAGGGAATCACTGTTCAGTAATATAATCAAAGTAGATGCATATACATGACAATTTATATACAACAAAAATGAGAGTGACCGAAATCTTACTGAAAGAGAGGAGAAAAAAATATGAGTGAACTTGAGATCGTTAGTCAAAGTGAGCAATTTCAAGTTTCCATATGTTTAAATTTTTAATAGGCAAAAATGTACCATTGATTGATTTTACATTTCTTTCTATCATTATTAATAGAGAATATACACATACACTATACGTATATAGTCCTAAAAGAAGTAGTTGAAAAAGGGAAGGTGTTTACCAAATGCTTTGTCAAATACCTGTTTGAGATCTATCAAAACTGATAAAAATGAATATTTTTACAGCATCAGTCCAGTCACTTAGTCATGTCCAACTCTTTGCAACCCTATGGACTGCAGCACACCAGGCTTCCCTGTCCATCACCAAGTCCCAGAGCTTTCTCAACTTATGTCCATCACATCAGTGATGCCACCCAACAATCTCATCCTCAGTCATCCCCTTCTCCTCCCACCTTCAATCTTTCCCAGCATCAGGGTCTTTTCCAATGAGTCAGTTCTTCATATCAGATGGCCAAAGTATTGGAGTTTCAGCTTCAGCTTCAGTCCTTCCAATGAATATTCAGGACTGATTTCCTTTAGTATTGATTGGTTTGATCTCTTTGCAGTCCAAGGAGCATACTTCCCCCTGAATTGATTGAAGTAATAATAGCTAATACTTGTTTGAATGCTTATTGTGTGCTAACCAGTATTATAATATTTTACATATACTAAATTTATCTAATCCCCATACTAACCCTTTAAAGTATGTATTACTATCTTTCTATTATAGATAAGAAATCTGATCACCAAAAAGTTCAGCAATATTCCCAAGTTCACACAGCTGATAACTAGAAACACAGGATTTCAGTCCAGAACATCTGACTCCATATGTGTTACACTATACTCTTTTTCAAATATAGAATATAAAGATTACTATCATACAGAGGCAAATAATTTAAATTGTTTTATGACTCAGAGATGAGAATCATAACATTTAAACATGTACATATCATGAGGCAGTCAATTTTTGCTTATGTATTTTATTAAAGTAATTACTGGTGGTATGTAATTTTAATTCAAGGGAGTTCTTACCATTTAAGACTATGAGCCAACTCATTTTAAAATGCTATAAGTACTACTGAGAGGGTAACAGGCAGGAAGGCCAGGGTTCTCCAAACAGAGGAAATAGCCTGCAAGTGTCAGACATTTTCTCTCTCTTAAGTGGCAGGAGGAAACAAACAAGCGATATTTTTTTCTTTCTCCATACAAATTTAAAAGGAGGTTTCTCTTAAAATTCTGTGTTACCATAATGATACCTGGTNTGAGCCAACTCATTTTAAAATGCTATAAGTACTACTGAGAGGGTAACAGGCAGGAAGGCCAGGGTTCTCCAAACAGAGGAAATAGCCTGCAAGTGTCAGACATTTTCTCTCTCTTAAGTGGCAGGAGGAAACAAACAAGCGATATTTTTTTCTTTCTCCATACAAATTTAAAAGGAGGTTTCTCTTAAAATTCTGTGTTACCATAATGATACCTGGTTTCACCAATGCCTTTTAACCAATGCCTTTTTCATATGGAAATGTTTATCTTAAGCTATGCTAATGTACTATGCAGTTCAGTTCAGTTCAGTTGCTCAGTCGTGTCTGACTCTTTGGGACCCCTTGAATCGCAACACGCCAGGCCTCCCTGTTCATCGCCATCTCTCAGAGTTCACTCAGACCCACATCCATCGAGTCCGTGATGCCATCCAGCCATCTCATTCTCAGTCGTCCCCTTCTCCTCCTGCCCCCAAGGGATTGAACCCGGGTCTCCTGCATTGCAGGCAGATGCTTTATCCTCTGAGCCACCAGGGAAGCCCCAACTGAAGGGTTGGAGGTTGTTTAATATGCAGGTTGGAGACAATGTTACAGGCAGGAGGAATCACCCTTTTTCTCACTGAGGAAATCTAAGCTTGCTCTGTTTCTGGTTGGGTTAAGAGTGTGTGTTAACCTGAGGCTGCCATAGAACTGGGTGGCTTCAACAGTAGACGTGCATTTTCTCCTACTTCTGGGGGCTGGGAGGAGATCAGCGTGCCAGCATGCTTTCTGGAGAGAGCCCTCTTTCTGGCTTGTAGCCTTCTACCTTCTTGCTGTGTCCTCTTGTGCTATTGCCTTTTATAAGGACACTAATGCCATGATGAGGACTCTACCCTCCTGACTTCATCTAACCCTAATTACCTCCCAAAGTGTTCTCTCCAGATAACAATGCCTAGCATTGCCTTAGGATCTGCCTGCAATGCAGGAGACCCGAGTTCAATCCCTGAGTCAGGAAGATACCCCAGAGAAGGGAATGGCACCCACTCCAATATTCTTGCCTGGAAAATCCCATGTACAGAGGAGACTGACGGGCTATAGTCCATGGGGTCACAAAGAGTTGGACACGACAGAGCAACTAACACTTTCACTTTTACTTTAGAGGTTAAAGCTTCAACATGTGAATGAGGGTGAGTTGGGGGTGGGGAACACAGTTCAGTTCACAGCTTGATAAGCAGGGAATACAATGAGTAGAAATGCAAAATTTCCAGAGAACTTCTCACCAAGAAGAATCCTAGAGCAGAAGTGCCTCAGGCTTGTAGGAATAAATGGGAAGGCAATACTGGAAATACAGAAACAATTTTTAAAAGATACAAACACAAATATACTGCTTTTTTTTCTGATTGTAGCATCAACACAAGCTTATTGTAGACGTTCAAGAAAATGTGGGAAAATAAAAAGAAAATAATTACTTTTAGTTTCACTGCCCAGAAGACATCACTTAAAAAAAAAATCAAGTACTTTTTCATAGACTTTTCCCTGTAATGTAGTATAATTTTCAATATACTTAAGTTTGTTTGACAATTGAAATCATGCTGTTTATGAAATTTTGTATCTTATGAAAACATACTCGAACATTTTCCTGTACCATTCTGTACTCTCTCTAAACATAATTTAAAATTTGTATTACTTGAGTTGTATTTTAATTGGTGGCTATATAGTAATTTAATCACTCTACTATTATTTCACATTGTTCTTGCTTCTAAACATTTACTATTAAGGAAGTTACTGGAATGTTATTTTGAAAGCCTTTAAGTAATTATCTTCCCAAGGTTGGTTTATCATGATTTTTAAGGATAGACTACCAAAACAATATATATAAATATTAGCATGCCAAATTGTTCTCTGGAAAGTTTATACCAATTTCCACTCACACTAGTGAAATGCCATTTCAACACCTCATAAAAATTTAATTTAAAAAAGTAATCTAATTTAATATGCAAAAATGGATTTCCCTTGTTTTAATTTGCATTTCTTATCAGACTGGTGAGCTTAGACAAGTTTTCATATATTTATTTGCCATTGTATTTCTTTTATGTGACCATCTGGTTTTGCTTCTTCTTTATTATAAGTTTTTTATATAGTCTCTCATTTTGTTTCAATGTTGTCTCCAGTTCTTTGTATTTTAATTGGCTTATGATATCAAACATACTTTTAAAAAATTGCTTAAATCTTTTTATTTGTTCTGTACTTTATGTTTAGATTACGCCTACAACTGTGATCATGCAAATATTAGCTGGAGTTTTCTGATTTGCAGTGCTCCTTTATTAAACAGTATATATAATACATATATATTATACATTAGATTCTATATATTAAAAGACTCTGTATTTGCCTATATTATGCTTCAGAAATTTCATACTGATAATTGTCTATTTCATCTTGTGACTGTATTATAATTTAATCATTTTATAATTATTTATCCATATTTTTAGAATTTAGATGGATAGATATTTTTAGAATTTATAGGATTTCAATTTTTTTAAGTGATTAAAATCTACTGAACATCTTCCTACTTAATTCTGTGCCCATATTTCTGACTACTTCCTCTGATGGTTTCCTGCAGGAGAAACTCTGATCAGAAGTTAGGGACCACTGAGGTTGGGAACACTTGTCAACAGCCTTTATCCTGCTGGATTGGTCAGTCCTCTGTGCCCTGAGCCAGACCAGACTGTGTTTAGTGATTGTAACACTCACTCAGCGTGATTGTAACACTCAGCGTAGTGTCTAACTGGACAAGTCTCCTCTCTCGCAAAACGTAGCAAAACATAAAACAAAAATAGAACCTTTTCTTCTTTTCCCAAATATTCTTGGGCTTATTTTACTCATCTGTCCATCCAAATAAATGTAGAATCACTTTGTTATGTTTCAAAATGTCCTGCTTCCCCCCACCACTACAAAGCAGCTATTTAGATTATTGGTTAGAATTGTGGCAAAGCTATACATTCATTTGGCAAGATCTGAATGGTTTTCAATATGCAGTTTTCATTTTTGGCCATATGGTTTGTCTCTCCTTTTATATTACTTCTTTATTTCTCAGTAAAAATTGTATAGTTTTCTTTATATCAGCCTTACATATTTCTAGTTAATATTATTTCTAGGAATTTTTACTTTTGGTATTATTATAAGTAAATATATTTTGTATGTAACATCTTTATTCAGACTGGCATGACTGAATTGGGTAACCAATTCAGTTAGAGGTGTATATGTAATCTGTATACATATAAGAAGTGTATCTATAATCTATAACCAACAGAGGTATATCTATAATTTGCCTACATGCATATATAGTTGGTGCCCTAAGATTCTTTATATTACAAAGAAACTGTGTTTAAGACTTTTAAGTGATCAAGAGAGTGTGATATGACTACAGATTCATTCCTGTGGGAGTTTAGGAATTTAAATAGGAGGAGAGCTTTGCCTTTAATAGCTGTATGAGATTGGGCATTGGTACTTAATCAGCTGGTGTCCTTTCTGACTGGTGGGACATCAGTATACCCTGCCATTGCCTCCTGGCTAAATGTCAGTCTTTTTAGCTTGGAACATTGTAAGTGCTCAATAAATATTAGATAGAAAATTAATAATAAAACAGCTTATGAGAAGATAATTGGAAGAAATGACCATCCTCATTAATTTAGGGGCAGATAATACTTAGCATCTCTTTGAAACTGAGCAAGGTTGAGTGCATCTGCATATCTTATTTTTCTTCTATGTTCAAATCCCATTCATTACCTAATAGTCAGTGTTCATATTTCTGATCTGTTTCTCCAGCTATCAGGATATGTCTTATTATTATACTTGTTAAAGCTATTTTTAGAGAAAAATATTTCTAGTTTGATGTTAATAAAATTCATAAAACCATAAACTAAAGATTGTATTGTATCTTATCCTGTGTACTTTAACAGATGTGAAGCAAATGTTGAGACATGTCCGTGCAGATTGTGAATGGAACATGGCTAGAAATGGGAAGTTCCAATAGAATATGAGTAAGAAATGTCATGATCGCTCAGAAGTTGAAGGGCCCAGGTTAGCCTGGTATACCAAGTGAAGGTTTCTTAGAGGAAATGGGATTAATGAACCCTGAAGAGTGGGTTTACTTGGCAAGTAAGAAAGGGAGACAGGTTTTCTTGCAAAGGGAAGCTGATTAGAACAAAGCTGAAGTCATGGGATATTTGGAGAGCAGTTACTATATCTGCTGAAATAGCGTTTCTCAACCACAGCATTTTTACCATTTTTGTATGGATAATTATCCTGTGGGTTGTGAGAGGTTTCACTGGATCCTTCATCTTTATTCTGTAAATGCTTACAGTATCCCTCTAGTTGTGAAAACCAGAAGTATTCTGATATTGCCAAATGTTCTCTAAGGGGCATCTTAACCCCTGATTAGGAGTCACTGTGCTAGGAAGATAGGATTTGTGTTGAGGGACAGTGAGAAATGAAACTGGACATATAGACTAGATTCAGACTGTGAAGGGCTTCAAACACTGGGTAAGTGGTTTAGACATAGCTCTCTGACTAATGGAGGGAATTCATCTTTTGTGCAGGGAAATGACATGATATTCATATTTTATGAAGATTTATTAACATTTGGCACTTTCCTTGTGAGGCTTAAGAGCATTCTGCACAGCTCTCTGTCAATAGATAAGCTACTGATTTTTCTCAAGACAGATGCAGCCCTTCTAACGTATCTTGATCCCAAGTTTCTTTCTCTGGTAGAAAAAGTATGAAATTGTGGACTTTTAAAAATATAAACCTAGTATATATTCTTAAGTCAAATTGCCAACATCCGCTGGATCATGGAAAAAGCAAGTGAGTTCCAGTACAACGTCTATTTCTGCTTTAGTGACTATGCCAAAGTCTTTGACTGTGTGGATCACAATAAACTGTGGAAAATTCAGACACGACTGAACGACTGAACTGAACTGATATTCTTAAATAATTCATTTCTGTTTATAATTTAATCAATACAACAGCATTATAGATTTTTATTGAACTAATGATGTAATCACTTTAACACACATTTTATTCTTGTCCTCTTCTAATTTTTGTACACATGAAAGTAATTTTCCACAAAAATATAGTTGTAATAGGTTTCCCCATTTATGTCTTTTTTTCACTTTTTCCTAGCTGAAACAATTTTCTGTGTATATGCAGAGTATTTATAATTATTATATTCATGGTGGCAGAGTATCATACTGAATTAATAAACTCTTTTATACTAGTGGAATATGGAAAAGTTAGAGGGGAAAGGACCCTAAAAATCCAGTGGTTTTGGTCTAGTGTTCTTGGAAGTTCTAAGAGGTGATTCTATCTCTAAGGTGATTAGACATCTAAGAGGTGATTCAGTTCAGTTCAGTTCAGTCGCTCAGTCGTGTCCGACTCTTTGCGACCCCATGAATCGCAGCACGCCAGGCCTCCCTGTCCATCACCAACTCCCGGAGTTCACTCAGACTCACATCCATCGAGTCAATGATGCCATCCAGCCATCTCATCCTCGGTCGTCCCCTTCTCCTCCTGCCCCCAATCCCTCCCAGTATCAGAGTCTTTTCCAATGAGTCAACTCTTCCCATGAGGTGGCCAAAGTACTGGAGTTTCAGCTTTAGCGTCATTAGACCAGGACTAGTCACCCTGGTCTAGTGATTTCTTCGCTAGTGCTCTTGGAAGTTCTAAGCATGTTCTGATAAATTGCCCCAGTCAGTCAGTTCAGTCACTCAGTCATGTCCGACTCTTTGAGACCCTGTGAACTGCAACACACCAGGCTTCCCTGTCTATCACCGACTCCCAGAGCCTACTCAAACTCATGTCCATCGTGTCGGTGATGCCATCCAACCATCTCATCCTCTGTTGTCCCCTTCTCCTCCCACCTTCAGTCTTTCCCAGCATCAGGATCTTTCAAATGAGTTGGTTCTTCATATCAGGTTGCCAAAGTATTGGAGTTTCAGCTTCAGCATCAGTCCTTCCAATGAATATTCAGGACTGACTTCCTTTAGGATTGACTGGTTGGATCTCCTTGCAGTCCAAGGGAATCTCAAGAGTCTTCTCCAACACCACAGTTCAAAAGCATCAATTCTTCTGCGCTCAGCTTTCTTTTTTTTTTTTTTTTGGTATTTATTTATTTTTTTACACGAACTCCTAGTCCAACTCTCACATCCATCCATACATGACTACTGGAAAAAACATAGCTTTGAATAGATGGACCTTTGTTGGTAAAATAATGTCTCTGCTTTTTAATATGCTATCTAGGTTTGTCATAGCTTTTCTCCCAAGGAGCAACTGTCTTAATTTCATGGCTGCAGTCACCATCTGCAGTGATTTTTAGGCTCCCCCAAATAAAGTCTGTCACTGTTTCCATTGTTTCCTCATCTATTTGCCAAGAAGTAATGGGATTGGATGCCATAATCTTAGTTTTCTGAATGTTGAGCCTTAAGCCAACTTTTCCACTCTCCTCTTTCACTTTCTCCAAGAGGCTCTTTAGTTCTTCGCTTTCTGCCGTAAGGATGGTGTCATCTGCGTATCTGAGGTTATTAATATTTCTCCCAGCAATCTTGATTCCAGCTTGTGCTTCATCCAGCCTGGCATTTCACATGATGTACTCTGCATGTAGGTTAAATAGGAAGGGTGACAAATTGCCCCAGGAACTACCTAATATACAGAGAAACCATAGGAGTGCTTAGTGATCAGTTCTTTGGCTCCATCATTTTTACTCAGGCGGAACTACTCCGCTTCTTAATGTTTTATATAGTAGGCTATGCATAAGATTTATTTTGAAGATAGAAGACCATTCAATAAAGAAGCAAAAATATTTATAAAATTACTGATCTAGACTGATCTTTTCATTTTACACAAGATGCATACTGGTATAATAATCTAAAGATTATCTTCCTTAGCGGTAACACCACCCTGAAGTATTCAGTTCTGTAGTGCAGACACTTATTGAATGGTTAAAATTTTGCCAAAGTACCTAAGTTATTGTGCTAATGAGGATACTGTCTGGTGACCCTCCACTCTATCAATAGGCTCAATGTATTTTGGTGAGAAGATAAAAGTCCACATTCACATGGAAATGATTTTGACAAGTTAAGTGATAACTCATAGAGCTGGATGTGAGAGAGGGTGAAAGACTGGTGACTGAATTGGAATAAATGTATACTTTCGTTTACTTGGTGGTAAATGTCACTGAGCCTAGGTGTTGTGACTACACCCTAGCTTGTTTTGTTCTCAAAGTGAAAGTGAAAGTGAAGTTGCTCTTTGCAACCCCATGGACTATAGCCTACCAGGCTTCTCCATCCATAGGATTTTCCAGGCAAGAGTACTGGACTGGGTGGCCATTTCCTTCTCCAGGGGATCTTCCCAACCCAAGGATTGAACCCGGGTCTCCCTCATTGCAGGCAGACGCTTTACCCTCTGAGCCACCAGGAATGCTTAAAACAGGAAATTTCTTTAGTCAGTTAGGCTTTTTCAGCTGTCAACAAATTGCTTTTCAAAGGCAGCAGTTTTCCTTCCATGTACATGTTTGTGTATTTCTGAATCCAGCAACTAACATATGCTACCACCTTGATCCCTTTTGTTTACAAATACAATGATGGACAGAACTGTCATTCAGTTCCTCAGTGTCTCCCAAATCAGAACCCATTCTCCACCTTCGGGCCTCTTGCTTGAATCTGCTCTTTGGAAAGAAGGTCTGGATGATGGATTAAGGGCGTGCCCCGCCCCTTTTCATCTCCCCACTGGCCAGCCGTGTCGTGTTCAGACATTCCAACCTTTTCCCTTCACAGTGTCGAAGACAAGCTGTCAAGTAATTTGGGCAGAACTGTGCACAGTGGAGGCAGACAGAGAGAGCCCCAGGGGGATCCTTGCTCTGCCCACTCAGCATTTCATATGGATGTGGGGAGACTGAAGCGTTGCAAAGGTCAGACCCTGGAGTGAGTCTGATCTATAAAAAGCACCAAAGTGTGCAATAATTGCCAAGGAGCTGGGCCAGAAGCACTGGGGGATTTAAAATGGGTGGTCATGCACTTGTCCAAGCGATGCTGGGAACAAGAGGTCCAGGATCCTGAGTCCTAACCTTTCTTAGCATCACCGCCCCCTTGTTTAACACGTGTTGCTAGAAGATGTGACAGCAGAATAGGGCAAATGGAGTTGGGTTTTGTGACTATTTCCTACTTTCATGGAAGAGATTTGAAACATCAATGACATAATAAGGGGAGTGACGCCATGTCTCCTTTTGCAATTTCTTTTCTTTTTTATTCTTTTAATATGAGATTTCTTAGGATTTTCCAGAGCTGAGAGAAACTCAATACATTAGGAAGAGCAAATCTCTGACCTGTGAGGTATAGTGGAAAGAATCTGAGAAGGAATCAGCGCTTCTGAATATAATTCTATTTCTGCCACTGGGTAGTGGCCAAGCCTGGAATGCTCATGGGATTCCTGTCACTTTCTGCATATTCATCTGTAAAATTCAAAGAGCTGAAGGTCTTGAAGGTTTGGTTCAGTGCTTTCTTCCTAGGCATCGATGATCCTCTTGCAGCCTGAGTGTTGATCTCCAACATTAAGTGGTGGCAGGAAAGGAGATCCTGTCAGTCCTCTGACAGAGATAATTTTGCCTCTCAGGTGGTAGTCAAGGGAGAACCTGAAGTGCATTGACCTAAGCTGCTCATTAAAGCACAGATTCTTGGTCCCTACCCTGAAACCCTCAGTTGCAGTCAATAGACCCTGGCCTCAGGTACCTCTGTTTCAGCACTCTTTCCCAACAGTTTCTTTGTACATCAGGTTTAGAAACCAGAGGAGTTAGTTAGGAAGTGGTTTTGAAAACAGAGAGGTTTGGTAGTGGGGTCCTAGGTGTAGTGCTTTGGGTCCTGCAGACTGGAGTTACCAAAGTTCCCTTACCAGACTGTATTTCCTTTCTCCTCAGTACTTGACATCCTCAGTGAAAGAGTCATTCCAACCAGTGAAGACATTGCCACCTCCAGGCATCTTTTAAAAATGCAAACACTCCCTGCTAAATGAGATAATACATTTAAGTGTGCTTGAAAGGTGTAAGGCATTATTAAAATGCTTTGTAACTGTAAAGTGCTCTATAGATGTTAGTCATTATTAAAATGATGCCTCTAGTTTTTATTAACACTATGGCATAAATGAGATTATGGATTTTATCTACATCCATTGTACTTACTAAGGACTTCTATTCAAGAGACTGTTTGGACTCCCTAACTCTGTGCATTGTATATTCATACAAAGGACAGTAGATGTGGGTTATTGTTTCAATGCTTAATTATCTCTTAAGTAATAGAATTGTACTTCTAAACTCGCTGCCATTTAACTTTATGATGCCTTTTGACTGTACGCAGCAGGTACTTTCTCAGCCTGGCTGTGGCTCATCTATTTGACGTGTGTTGACACGGTTTAGCAGATGTAACACAGCAGAAGCTTTAAAGTGGCTTCCTGCTTGGGGCGTGTGTCTTTTGCCTCTGCCATCCCCTGGTAGCTGTGCTCCTCTCATTCCAGGTTCCATAATGAGCAACAAGAGGCACACCTACACCTGTGCCTCGTGCAGAGCCCAGCTCCGCCCCGGTCGCTAGTTTGGAGCAGAGCCTTCTATGCACCCCAGTCTAAACAAATGCCCCAGTTATCCCCTGGATGTATGCACAAAATATATCATTGCTGTTGTAAGCTATTGCATTTTAGCATGGGTTATTATGCAGCCAAGCTACTGATACAGTAGAGCAAAGAAAAGTTGTGACAAATGGACAAGTGCCTGGTACAAAAGACAGTGGTGAAGTGGCACAGCAGAGGTACCGCCTGAGATGACTGTGGCCAGGGGAAGTGGCATCAGTGAATCTTCATGGAGGAGGTGGCATTTAAGAGGAGCCTTGACAGTTGGCTTCATAGGCAGACCTATGTTTGTGCTTATGGGCCTTCTAGTATGACATAACGGAGAAGGCAATGGCACCCCGCTCCAGTACTCTTGCCTGGAAAATGCCATGGATAGAGGAGCCTGGTAGACTGTAGTCCATGGGGTCGCTACTAGTCGGACACGACTGAGCTTCACTTTCACTTTTCACTTTCATGCATTGGAGAAGGAAATGGCAACCCATTCCAGTGTTCCTGCTTAGAGAATCCCAGGGATGGAGGGGCCTGGTGGGAGGCCATCTATGGGGTTGCACAGAGTCAGATACGACTGAAGTGACTTAGCAGCAGCAGCAGTGTAACATAATGGTGTCATTTCAGGCAGAGAAAGGATCAGGAGGACAGTCTGAAAGTAGGAGACCATAGGGTGTGTTTAGAAAATTGTTAATAGTTCAGTCTATCAGGAGGTTCAAGTTCTCTGCTCATAGAAGAGATGCCGATAAGGCTGGGAAAGAAGATTAAAGTGATAACTTAGAGATTTTAAATGCCAGGTTGCAGTTAATACAATTGAAGGGCTCTGCTCAGTGATGGGCATACTCAGATTCCGCCTTTAGGAAGGTCATCCTTGTAGTGGGATGAAGGGCAAAGCATAAAAGGGAATGCTGGGGACCAGGTGGCCTATTAAAAGGCTATTACTTGGAGCAGCAAATATTGGAAAGAGGAGATGGAACTTCAGGAAATTCTGGAAGATGTGCTTTGCAATTAAAAAAGAAAAAGAACATCTTGAAGAATAGAAAATTAGTCTAACTCCTTCTCCCATTCTAGGATGTTGTTTCCTGTCTTTATAATATCTAAAAATTCAAGTTCTACTTGGAAATAAATCAACAAGTTATAGTGATCACAGATTCAAAGACTTTACAGATACATTTTTAATAACTATTTAAATTCAGCATGATAGTTGCTCACTTCATGGAAAACCATACTCTGGACTTGGGTGTAATTTCCCCTAGTGTAAAAAGGCACTGAAGCAATATCCTCTGTTGTTTTTGTATTTGTTTTTTGTGTAGCTTTTTGGGGAGGTGGATGTTATAGGCTGTGCTCCCTTGACAACTAGACTTTGAGTCAGGAATTTGTGGCAGGAGGTTTACTGGAGCTCAGGAATAACACCCCTTTGAGGGGTGAGGGGGAAGCAGTGTTAGTCAGGGGAGAAGTGTCCTGTGATGCAGGTGCAGTTGCTGATCCCATGAGAGCTGGTGAGCTGGGATGGTCCTTCAGAGATGTCCAGCCTTGAGCCAAGCAATGGAGCCTTCCTACCTCCGCATTGACTGTCCATAAAAGTGTGACCTTGGTGAAGCGTTGTCATCAGCTGTGAATATTCCAGAGAGTGACTCAGCTGGGAGTCACCAGCCATTCACACTTCTAACACTGGGGAGGGAATGCCTGAAGAGAGGGGAGGTCTAGATAGCACACCACTGTATCAACTACAGCAGGAGCACAGAGGTTACTCCAAATCCTGTCCTTGTTCCTAAAGGGAAGTGAGTTTTGATAATAATAGCAGTAAATAACAAGACGGTCATAAACAGCATTGTGAAATAAGTAACAATGATAATCAGAAATTCTCATTTGTTGAGGGCTTTATTTATTTAGTTAGACCAAGCAATGTGCTTCATCCATGGTACCTATCGTTGCAATTTATCTGTTAGCAGGCATGCAGGCAGAACAATGCAGGGGGTCCACTGACTGCAGTCGCCCAGGTTGGACTCATGATTGTTCTATATATCAGCCATGTGTTCTTGAGCACCCAGGGCCTCAGTTTCTTCCTTTGTGAGATGAGATTAGTACCAGTGGATGGTATGGATGAGTGTTATGAGCTAGGAAAGGGTGGGGGGATGATCTTTATGGGTTAAAACCCCACACTGTCAAGTTTAATTTTTGGTACTTGTGAGAGGATAAGCCAAAGATGGGTGCCCTAGCTGGGACTGAGAAGGTGTTTGGTGTTTGTGGAGCGGGAAGGTCAGGGCTAAGAGGGCTGTGTGACGGCAGGAGATTGCCGGGGATGGGTGGCTCACAGGGTCTACGTGCCTTTCCCACAAAAGCCCTGCCCCTAAAGAATGAAACCTAGGGAGTCAACACTTTGTTCTTTTGTTTTGAACATTAGCCGTGGTTGTCTGAGGGAATTCCGTGTTTCCTAACTTTTCCCTCATGCCACAGAATGTGTCTATTTATTAATAAATGCTTTCATTCAGCCCCATTATGGCTCCAAGCTTCTTTGGACAGTTTTTTTGATGGAGATGAAGACTTTTTAGGCTCAGAAGTCCACCCTGGTTATAGAAAGAGGCTTGTCACTGCTGGTGTGATTGCTGGACTGGCAAGTGGGTAAGACCAGAGAGAAACAACTGTGGGGGGAGGTGACCACGGAGAAACTTACTGTTGTATGTCATTAATCACTAATTGCTGAATGATTTTATTATACAGCAGCCATAAAATATCACTTGAGATTTTACAGCCAGTGCTTGCTTTAAGAAAACAATTTCTTATGTCAAAATGACTATTAAATTAAGTGATTCCCTATTAAACATCCTTTGGACTCCAGATGATTGATGGGGGTATGTAATGAATAAGAACCTTTCCTTCCGGCTGCTCAGAAGAGATCAGCAGTCATTTCTGAAACAGCCATCGACCTTGGGAACCCAGGTGAGACATACTGGTTTCCAAGATACACCTGGACAATTAAAGCAGAAAGAGAGTCTTAAGAAGGCAGACTTAGCTTACAGACAAGGAAACTGAGGCCCAGAGAGGTAGAGACTCACCAAGAATCATGGTATAGACAGTGGTGCAGTGACCCTGTTATCTCATACCATGGTTGCTCTTAATTATATATTGTTCTCATTATTCCCAGTTGGACTAATTATCCCCATTTTATAATTGACAAACTGAGTCTTGAAAACCTCCCTTGTCATTACCCCAAGCACAGCCACCTCTGAGATAGATTGTGTTGCCTTCCAATAACACTGACTTGCATTTTGCCCTAAATTTGCTTGTACATGTGCTAGGTGATGGTAGACTCAGTACAGTGACCTCAAACTAAGTCATTTTGGCCTTTCTAGCTATTTATACTGAAACATTCACGATTTCAGATTTGAAGTACTCTGGGGACAGTGACTGTATACCAGCCACATTCCCTTCCTTCAGAGTTTATAATCAACTGAGAGGCCTGATCATCAGGTGTTGAATACTTCATTGTTCACCTGTATGATCTGGATAATCTGTGCCTCACGAAACTAAAGGGTGGAGTAGGTCTCACAGGTGGTGGCACTTGAGTTACATCTGGTGAGGCAACATCTAGCAAAGCCAAACGAGGGAGAGTGTTTCAGCCAGAACCCCAGCAGGAGCTGAGAGCTGGAGACAGAAATAGGGTGATGTTTTGGAGCTTTGCATGTTCAGAAAGCTTTGCACTTTCTGATGCACGCTGAATACACCTTGGCCAAGTAGTATGCCATCTGATTGCAAAGGGCTCAGAACCTACGCAGAGGAGTTGAAATTCCTAGAAATCATGTTGTTTTAACGTTTATCATTCTCATCAGCTGCTCATTTGCACTTCTCTCTCCCCCCATCTATACTGTAAACTTGCTCAGCAGAGGTCTTGCCGGATAGTTTATCCCTGTATACATTGCCTCACACTGAAATAATTAAAGAAATAATTACAAGGAGGAGAGAAGGAAGAAATGAATTGATAAAATGCCGCTTGAAATAAGCCTGGAGAAGTTGCTAGGCATGAAGCGCTAAGCTGCCCTAGAGAAGACTTGGCTAGGCTCAGCTCTGAGCAGTCCTAGCGCCCCTGTGGCGGCAGTTCTGGGCCTCCTGCTAGCTCCCGTGGTGCCTGCAGGTGGCCCCAGAGTGCTACCCTAGCACGCTTCACTACTCCAATGAATTCTTTGAACAGACGTGTTCATTAGCTGCTCTGAGTCAAGCGCTATGCTAGGCACCAGGCTATGATGGTAGGCAAAACAGACATGGTCTTTACCCTTTAGTCTTCAGAGCATAACAGAGAAAAAAGATGGTAATGAAATAAGCAGATAAAGATGTAATTGCTTACTCTAGTAAAAGCAGTTGTGAAAGTAAAGGTTGTAATGTGAGGGTAAAACCGAGAGACCTAAGCTAGTCTAGGAGTCTGAAAAGCCTGCCTTAATCGTGTACATATAGCAAGGAACCCGAACCCGAACTTGTCAGATAAACAAATATATTTAAAATAAAACTATGTAGGGTGCAGGGGTCCATCTTTCTTGATCTCTGCATGAGTGAATATGAGAGATGCAGTAGTTCTGGCTAGCATCAGTCCTAACCTAGATCTCCCGCAGTGACATTCTGTGTTTGTGGTTAACTGCCTCTTCCTCTTACATTTCAGCTTTCTTATGTACGTAAGGAAGTTTTTACCAGCATCACTGCTTCTCAAAGGATAGTCCAGGTACCAGCACTAGTCCACAAACTGCTCCTGATTTGTGATCAGACAGGTAAAGAGAAGCACATTCATTGTGAATCTTCACAGACATATGGCAGTTTGATCTGTGATTTTTTAAATTTTTTATTGCATTTATAAAAATATCATTTGGCCAACTAAGGTCCGCCTAGTCAAGGCTATGGTTTTTCCTGTGGTCATGTATGGATGTGAAAGTTGGACTGTGAAGAAAGCTGAGCGCCGAAGAATCGATGCTTTTGAACTGTGGTGTTGGAGAAGACTCTTGAGGGTCCCTTGGACTGCAAGGAGCTCCAACCAGTCCATTCTGAAGGAGATCAACCCTGGGATTTCTTTGGAAGGAAGGATGCTAAAGCTGAAACTCCAGTACTTTGGCCACCTCATGCGAAGAGTTGACTCATTGGAAAAGACTCTGATGCTGGAGGGATAGAGGGCAGGAGGAGAAGGGGACGACCGAGGATGAGACGGCTGGATGGCATCACGGACTCGATGTACGTGAGTCTGAGTGAACTCCGGGAGATGGTGATGGACAGGGAGTCCTGGCATGCTGCGATTCATGGGGTCGCAAAGAGTCGGACACGACTGAGTGACTGAACTGAACTGAACTGAATAGTTCAGGAAAATCTATTCATTCACAAGTGGTTTGAAAACCAACTCTACATGATGACCTCTGAGGACCCTTCTGGCACTGAGAGTCTTTGATTTTAATTGGATGAGGGTAGAAACTTCTAGATCACTGTTATAAAATATCCAATGTGAGTTTTAGAGCCTGGAGTTGAGTGATTATGAATGAGAAGATGTTATTTTAGAAGGAACTCTCCTTCAGCTAAATCTCTCAGACATTAGCCAGGCCAACTCCGGAGTAAAGAAGACATGATATCTCTGGAGGCGGGAGTTGGTGGTTTAAGAAGACAGTCACAACATGTCCTTCTCTGGCAACGTACTTGATTTCCAAGCCAAAGCTCTGGTCTCAGAGCTAACTCAGAGCATCTTCACAGAAGAGGTTAGAAGTAAAACTTTTGAAAAAATCCAATGAACTCAAATGACCCAGTATGTTTGCTCTTTCTTAATCCATTTCACTCCCATCTAACTGCTCAAAAGCTACTTTGATTTATAAATGGAATTTAGGAAGTGAGTATTTGAAACATAAGCAATTTAAACTTTGAAAAGTAGCTCCCATGAAGCAGAGTAAAGGTACTTAAAGGATTTCTATTTCCCAAGACCCTGGAAACACAATGAATTAGAGTGTCTCTGTTTAACTACTGTTATGGATGGTCCCCTGGGTAAACATTGTGCTTTATAAAAAGCTAATACTCAGAAAAGGTTTTTAAAAATTAATATTCAGGGACTCTTCCAGTGGAACCATGCACTGCTGACATTTTGTGACCACGTTGCACAAAAGACCTACATTCTTACTAAAAAGCAGCTTTTCCCTGCTGCCCCCTGAAATTTTCCCTGTGAACCTCAATTTCTTGGCTCTCTTCTCCAATGCTTCAGGCCTTGGGGGATCTATTCTAGACTGATGGTCTTGCTAGGAAACAGTGGCCTTGAGTAAGCCGAGATGGACAATAGAAGCGTCTAGGCTTAGAGACTGCAAGAGCTGGGGATAAATTAAGGACAGCCTGGGGCTTCATCTGTGTTGGTCACAGAAGGCTGCTTTTCCCTTGCCAGGAGCAGAGCTGGCCCGGGGATGTGGATTTGCCACCTCACGTTCAGATCGTTACTCCTAGAGGCCTAACTGGCTTTGTCATCATTATCTGTCATTCATTTGGTAGGCACCACTGCATGTCACTCCATTCGTGAACAAACAGAATTACAAGAGCTCAACACCAGCCATGACTTGCTTCCTTCCACTCCTATTTGATTAGCCACACAGCCCTTGCTCTTGCCACAGAGTGTTTTTTAATTTACTGTTCCTGATGTGAATTTGTCCAACTCTCTACCATGCCTTCACCACTCGCCTTCATTCCTATCCTTCCTGTTTCTTACTTTCAGCAATCATTGAGCCTCCTGTTTCACCAAAAGCTAGAGACTACTGCATATAAATGCTTCCTACTTTCCTTTGCCCTTCTCCCTGAAAACTTGTCTCTTTCTCTGTATTTCTCTTCTGTGTTGGAAGAGTAATCGTACCTTCTTAGTGAACTTAAATTTCAATTACACCTTTAATCCTGTCTCTTCCAACCTTTTAGGAGTTTTACTTCATCAGTTACTCTCTGGGTCCAATATCTTCAAACTCTTTATTCCCTTGAAGTAAGAAGATCATTAATTCTCCTCCATCTAAGAAAAAAAAGGAAACAGAACTGTCCTTTCCACTCAAGTGACTTTTCTATTTGTCTCTTTTCTCCATTGCCAAATTTTACGAAACTGTGTATCATGAGTGTGGTTCCTCATCTTCAAATCACCTTTAAACCCACTCAGTCAGGTCTCTGCACCACTACTCCTTGGACCATGCTCCTTGGGGAGCTCTTAGTGTTGAATCCTGTGCTTCCTTTTCATTCCTCATTCTTCCTCACTTCTGCAGTATTCTCACTGGTGTCAGCTTCCTTCTAGATTTTGTCCTTCCTTGGTCACTGTGATTTTCTTCTTCTTCTTTTTTTTTTTTTTTTTTGTCTTTCTGACCATCCCATTTTTGTATTTTGTTGGTTCCTCTTAATTTGGGAACCCAAAGGTTGACAAATGTCAATCTTTCCAGGGTGTCCTCACCATTTTATTGTTTGCTTTAAAAAAGATTAATTTCCCCAGAAAAACATACCCACTATCTTCAAGACTGTTGGTTCCCATAATGATCACCAAATACTTCCCCTACTCTGCTCTTCCAAGAATTTTGTGCTTCCCATGCCCCACTTAGACATCTCTACCCTGATATTGTTCAGACACTGAGGGATAGCCCTAGTGAAATATTCCTCATAGACCTGAAAGCCCCAAATCTCCATGACAGAACATACTGCCTTCCTCCCTCCCCCAAGTTTAGTTAAAATCATTCCTTTTGAGTTCTTGGATTATCTTAGTAAGCAGTCTCACCACCCATCTTTTCCAAGATGGAAATCTCAATCACCTGGACTCCATTCATTCTCTGAGTAATCCCCAGCCTCTTGAACCCATGACAGTTTATGATACTTGCAAGATATATTTTTTCAGCTGCATCTTTATCATCCCTATGGGCATTAAAAAAAAAAAATATCCTCATCATCTTTCACCTAGCCCAGCTTCCTTTCTGTCCTCTCTGCCTTCCAATTTTGCTCCTCTTGAGTAAGAATCTTAATATTGCCTTGTAAGTTTCGAAATGCAGACAAAATGATGTCCTTTTGGTTAAAAACTGCTTTTGAAATTAAAAGAGATATGTAAAAGAATTTAAAATAAAAGTGTAATGACACCCTGGTGAGTCATGATTACATGTGAAGTGTGTCACAAAAATTTTGTGACCAATAATAAAAACTGATTTTGATGAGTTATCACTTCTTCATTTTTTTTTCTTTTTTTTTTTGGTAAATTTGAGGCAGTTCAAGGTTACCAGTACCATTATGTCATTCTTACATACTTGCACTCCTAAATAACAAAAATCAATTGCGTGACAGCTAATGTGTCCCCAGTCATTTCTGTCTTACTGCCCATAGTAATCTGCCTTTTTGGACAATCCATAAAGAGATGCCATAAACATGAATCATTGTTGGGCAGTATTTTACTAAAGATTATTTGAGATAGTGTCAAAATCAAGGTGTACTCACCAGATTCTGTCTTATGTGATAAACATAACCAGGGAATTAAGATGGAGAAAAACTAGCCTGGAGAATTTTGTATTGAAGTATAGTTGATTTACAACATTGTGTTACCTTCAGGTGTATAGCTTCCCTGGTGGCTCAGACAGTAAAGAGTCTGTTTATAATGTGGGAGACCTGGGTTCAATCCCTGGGTTGGGAAGATCCCCTGGAGAAGGAAATGGCAATCCACTCCAGGACTATTGCCTGGAAAATCCCATGGACAGAAGAGCCTGGTAGGCTACAGCCCACGGGGTCGCAAAGAGTCGGACACAACTGAGCAACTTCACTTTCACTTTCACTTTCAGGTGTATAGCAAAGTGACTCAGTTTTATATATATATATATATATACACACACACACATATGTGTGTGTGTGTGTGTGAGTTGCTTCAGTCGTGTCTGACACTTTGCGACCCACTTGACTGCAGCCTGCTAGGCTCCTCCATCCATGGGATTCTCCAGCAAGAATACTGGAGTGAGTTGCCATGCCCTCCTCCAGGGGATCTTCCGAGCCAGGGATCAAACTCGTGTCTCTTATGTTTCCTGGATTGGCAGGCAGGTTTTTTACCACTAGTGCCATCAGTTCATGTCTGACTCTTTGCGACCCCATGGACTGCAGCACACCAGGCTTCCCTGTCCATCACCAACTCCTGGNTATCTGCTGCAGCAATTTTATTTCCAAATCAATATGTGCTAGTAATGGTAAGATTAATACATGTTATAATTTGAGTGTTAGAAATGCACGTTATTTAACAGCAAAGTTTATTTGTAATATGTTCACTACCTAGAGAAAAAATATATCTAAATAAACATTTTCCTCATTCGTCATCTTATGGTTTTTTTCACAGCAAATAAATTTTGCATTTATTAAATTTCTCCTAATAAAAGAGTATTTTCTAATTCTGAAACTGTTTTATTTACAGGATTTTTCTATGATACTTTACTCAGCTGGATGTAGTCTGGATGGCTTAGAAAATCTTGATGATCTAGGTTTTCAGGCAACATTGGGAAACTTTGTCCAATATGTTCACAATAATGAACTAATAGCTGCTTTTTATAAAGTTTCTCTAGGGCAAAGACCTATTTACATGTTGTTTTAAAGTCAGAATAAGTAGTAAGAATTTCTGACAAGTTTCATCCCCTCACCTGAAGTCACATATTCAAGGGGGAGGAGTCCCGTTGAGAATCTATACCTTAACACACATCAGGAAAAACAGAATTCACAGTGGCACTGCAGGGAAAACACGAGTAAGCTGCAGCCCTGGAGAGCAAATGTCCACAGGATCTATTGTCCACAGTATGGGCTCCACACTGGTCAAGAAACAGAATATCAGGGGAACTCTCTCTGGATCACAGATGTTAATCTTTAATATCTCTTGGAAAATAGTGTGCGTGAAAAACAACTTGTGGGAAGAAAAAGAGAATTTAGATCCATAAGTTCTGATCCTTCTTTCTTTGAGAATGTTTAGAACAAATAGATATTGTAAATCTCTGTAGAGAAATTCTCCTTTTTAATCTCTATTATGAAGAAAAGATTAAATTTATTCTCTAAGTTAGGACATGATGTTATTGCTTTTTTTGAAGTATGGTTGATGTACAATATGATACGTTTCAGGTGTAGAGCATAATGATTCACAATTTTGGAAGGTTGTAATCCTGATACTGTTTTTGATTTGTGATATCAGACATTTTGCTCCAGCATTTAAAAAAAAAAGAGGGAAGTGCAGATTAAACTGAAAATGAAATACAGTATTTTATTCATGAAAACTGTAGNTGTACAATATGATACGTTTCAGGTGTAGAGCATAATGATTCACAATTTTGGAAGGTTGTAATCCTGATACTGTTTTTGATTTGTGATATCAGACATTTTGCTCCAGCATTTAAAAAAAAGAGAGGGAAGTGCAGATTAAACTGAAAATGAAATACAGTATTTTATTCATGAAAACTGTAGAGCTAGAAAGGACTCAGATTTTTTACCCATTTCTAAATCTCATCATGTTCATGAAAAATTATCTGAAGATTTCCTATGTCATATTTTTAATAGGTAGAAGGATGTTTTCCCCTCCTAAATTAATCTTTGAAGGCTAGAGTAATAATGGAAATAGTTAAGAAATTAACTACATTGTCTTTAATTTTTTAATATTTATTTATTTGGCTGTGCCAGGTCTTAGTTGTGGCATACAGAATCTTCAATCTTCATTGTGGCATTTGGGATATTCTAGTTGTGTCATGTAATCTAGTTCCTTAACCAGGGATCAAATCCAGGCCCCCCTGCATTGGCAGCCTGGAGTCTTTGCCAATAGACCACCAGGGAACTCCTTCACTCTCTTTAATTTTTAAAGAATTTTCATTTTTTTATCCATATATTTTAACTGAAATTCTGCCTTATTCAGAGTTTGGGCACAATTACATAAACAACATCTGTCAAGAAAATAAGCATTAACTGCTGACTCATCCCCCTAATCAGACATTATAGAACTCAAATGGTATGTGAAGACTTTCAGTACATTTCAGTTAATTTTTTTCTTACTATCCAACTTGGTCAATGGCAAAACCTAGACTCAAATGATTCTTGGAAAGTTAATTCTGAGGAAATCACCAAATGACTCTTTCAAAACAACTATCTCAACTAGCCTACCAATTAGTGTCCTGAATGTGTCCACTTGTGAATCATGGCCACAGTTTGAAGTAATTTCTTCAAAATAGTCAGGAAATATATTTGAAATGGCATAAGAAACAAACAGCACAACTTGTCCTATACAAAAAGATAGCATCACTAGTTTGATATCTAACTGTTAATTTTCATTAATGTATTTCTTTAAGTTTTTTATCTTTTTATTCAACTTTTTAAAGAGCAGTTTCAAGTTTATAGCAAAACTGAGAGAATGGTATAGATATTTCCCATACATGCCCTCCCTACTCATATGTACAACCTTTTCATTGTCAATATCATTAATCAGAATGGTACTTTTTTGAATTAGAGTAGTGATGGAGGACATTTTTTAAAGTGACAGAATGGTTAACAGATACTTTTGTATGAACAATGTACCAGTTTGGGTGCTATATTAGGTATTGAATTAAGAAAAATAAAGGTACTAAGGATAAATCCAGATCTACTACATAATACACTGGGGGAAAAAAAGGTATAATCAAATTAGTAAACAAGATATGGAAATAGGACCACTCCTTCATTCCAGCATAAGCCAAATAATTATGTGTTACAAGTAAATTCACTGACTCAATTAGGAGTAAGTTTCCTATATCACACTAGTGATATTTTAGAAGTGACATTATAGAGCCACATCATCTTAGAAATAGTTCTAGTTCAAACTCCAAATTAACATGTGAGAAAATTCAGAACTTGAGTTTAAGAGTGAACTCCCAAAGTCATCAAGATAAAAATATAATATTAAATTTATATATTAAATATAATATTAAATTTATTTATTTGGGGGGAGGTTCAAGAGGGAGGGGACACAGGTATACCTATGGCTGATTCATGTTGATGTTTGGCAGAAACCAACACAATACTGTAAAGCAATTCTATTTCAGTTAAAAATAAATAAATTTAATTATAAAAATATTAGATGTATTTATTTTTAAATTTAATATAACATGAAATTTATTATCTAGTTAATATTAAGTTTATCATAATATTTATATTGTAATATTGGGGGCAGGAGGAGAAGGGGATGACAGAGGATGAGACGGCTGGATGGCATCACTGTCTCGACGGACATGAGTCTGGGTGAACTCCGGGAATTGGTGATGGACAGGGAGGCCTGGCATGCTGCGATTCATGGGGTCGCAAAGAGTTGGACACGACTGAGCAACTGAAATGAACTGAACTGAACTAAATATATAATAAATATTTATTGCGGGGAAGGCAATGGCACCCCACCCCAGTACTCTTGCCTGGAAAATCCCATGGACGGAGTAGCCTGGTGGGCTGCAGTCCATGGGGTCGCTAACAGTCGGACAGACTGAGTGACTTCACTTTCACTTTTCTCTTTCATGCATTGGAGAAGGAAATGGCAACCCACTCCAGTATTCTTGCCTGGAGAATCCCAGGGATGGGGGAGCCTGGTGGGCTGCCGTCTATGGGGTCACACAGAGTCGGACACGACTGAAGTGACTTAGCAGCAGCAGCAGCAGTATAGTCCATGACATCGCAAAAAGTCCGACATGACTGAGCACTGTTGGTTTTGAGTTCAGTGTTAATGAGTCAACAGTATATATTAAATAAAGTATCTTTCAACTTGGAAAAAAATAAATAAATATATATATATATATAATAAATATTTATTAAATATAATGTTAAATGCCATTTATTATTGATATAATATTAAATTTAAATTTATTTATTTATAAAAGAAACTACCACAAATACCAGGTTGGGCAACACTTTTACCATTAATTTTTTCAATGATTAATTAATATAAATTCTCTCCTTTTGTTTACTCCTGTATTTCATTAATTTACTTAGTCTATGTTGACCAATTTCCTTCTTTTCTTCTTCCTCTCCTCCTCCACCACCACCACTTCCTTCAACCCTTTCCTCTCTCTCCTTCTCCACTCCTCTTTCTCTTGCTCTTCTCATTCTAGGATTTGACACTGAAGGATTATGGACCAGAGAAATTATACTTCTCTACATGGCTTCATTCTGCTTAGCTTCTCTGACCATCCCAAACTGGAGATAGCCCTGTCAGGAGTTGTCACTGTCTTCTACTTAATTACCTTGGTCGGTAACACAGCCATCATTCTTGCATCTCTCCTGGATTCCCATCTCCACACACCAATGTACTTTTTCCTCCGGAATTTATCTCTCCTAGATCTATGTTTCACAACCAGCATCGTACCCCAGATGCTGGTTAACTTGTGGGGACATGATAAGACCATCAGCTATGTGGGCTGTGTCATTCAGCTCTATGTTTACATGTGGTTTGGCTCCATCGAGTGCCTTCTCCTAGCTGTTATGTCCTATGATCGTTTTACAGCTATCTGTAAGCCCTTGCATTATTTGGTCATCATGAACCCACATTTATGCCTCAAGATGGTTATCACAGTCTGGAGTATTAGTCTGGCCAATTCTGTGGTATTATGTACACTCACCCTGAATTTGCCTAGATGTGGAAACAACCTTCTGGATCATTTCTTGTGTGAGTTGCCAGCTACGGTCAAGATAGCCTGCATAGACACCACAGCAGTTGAAATGTCTGTTTTTGCTTTAGGCATTGTCATTGTCCTTACACCACTCATCCTTATTCTTATATCCTATGGCTACATTGCCAAAGCTGTGCTGAGAATGAAGTCAAAAGCAGGCCAGAGAAAAGCAGTTAATACCTGTGGATCTCATCCCACCGTAGTGTCCATCTTCTATGGAACTATTATCTACATGTACCTGCAACCAGGTAACAATGCCTCCAAGGACCAGGGTAAGTTCCTCACCCTCTTTTACACTATCATCACTCCAAGTCTCAACCCTCTCATTTATACCTTAAGGAATAAGGACATGAAGGATGCACTGAAGAAGCTGATAAGAGTTAACCACAAATCTACAAAATCAAGGAGAAACTGGAAGTCATAGAAAAAAATTAGCATGGATAAGGCAATAAAGTATTTTCTAGTTGTCTTTTATTTTTAGTGAGACAAGTAATCCCTAGATCACAAAGGGCAATTAATATAATAATTTTTGTATACAAACATTTTTTGGATACAAACAATATTACAACCATCCTACTTAGCTCTTTCATGCCTCTATATGCATGCTCAGTCACATTGACTCTCTGCAGTCCCACAAACTGCAGTCTGGCAGGCTCCTGTGTCCATGGAATTCTCCAAGCAGGAACACTGAAGTGGGTTACCATTTCCTACTGCAGGGATCTTCCCAACCCAAGGATTTCAAAGCCTGGTAGGCAGATTTTTTACCACTGAGTCATCTGAGAAGCCCTTTATGCCTCTAATCTTTGGCATATCTCCAGGAAAAACAAGTCATAGAAATTTTTATTTTTGCTTGTAATGTAACACAGAGGGAATGTAAACATAAACTTGAATGCATTTAATTTATTGGGGTCACAAAAAGTTGGACATGACTGAGCAACAACTGAACTGAACTGAAGCCCCATTAAAAACTGTTCTGGTTATCTAGCTATGTATTTTCAATGCTAATGCTTAGATCTTCAGAAATACAGACCTGAATGAATAGCTTCATATATGTTATGAGTTGTATATAAAATAATAATATGCTAATGGTTTCTACATTAAATCGCTTATGATACCATTCAAACATATATACTTCTTTTGTGCAGACAATGCAATCTCAGTTCAGTTCAGTTCAGTCATGTCTGACTCTTTGCAACCCCATAAATCGTAGCACGCCAGGCCTCCCGGTCCATCACCAACTCCCGGCGTTCACTCAGATTCACGTTCATCGAGTCAGTGATGCCATCCAGCCATCTCATCCTCGGTCGTCCCCTTCTCCTCCTGCCCCCAATCCCTCCCAACATCAAAGTCTTTTCCAGTGAGTCAGCTCTTCCCATGAGGTGGCCAAAGTACTGGAGTTTCAGCTTTAGCATCATTCCTTCCAAAGAAATCCCAGGGCTGATCTCCTTCAGAATGGACTGCTTGGATCTCCTTGCAGTCCAAGGGACTCTCAAGAGTCTTCTCCAACACCACAGTTCAAAAGCATCAATTCTTCCGCGCTCATCCTTCTTCACAGTCCAACTCTCACATCCATACATGACTACTGGAAAAACATAGCCTTGACTAGACGGACCTTAGTCGGTAAAGTAATGTCTCTGCTTTTGAATGTGCTATCCAGGTTGGTCATAACTTTTCTTCCAAGGAGTAAGCATCTTTTAATTTCATGGCTGCAGTCACCATCTGCAGTGATTTGTCATAACCATCACTTGAAACTATTCACTTTTTTTCAATGAAATTTGATCATTAACAGCATGAGTAAAAGATCTCTGTTTTTTTAAGTCTGTTACATCTTTATAATGATATGAGGAAGTGAGAAGACACCAAAAAATGATTTTAAAGATGACAAAACAGTCATATTCATTTCTTATTTATTTATAAAACATTTTGTTCATGATTATCCATCTCAATGGAAAGAAGAGTATGGCTAGTTTGAGATTAGTTAGGCTTTTGGGGAGATCTGTGGACAGTAGAATTTATGTGATTTTTTTAGAAATATAGATTTGTAAATTTGTATGTAGTGGAGTTTCATACGATGAATAAATATCTTCACTTATCTTGATATAACTTTTTAGTTTTATATATATTATGAAACTTATTATGAAACTATTGTGATACTTTTGAATTAAACTTTGATATTTTCTATGCAATACCTTTCTCTCCTGCTGCTGCTGCTAAGTCGCTTCAGTCGTTTCTGACCCTGTGCGATCCCATAGATGGCAGCCCACCAGGCTCCCTCGTCCCTGGGATTCTCCAGGCAAGAACACTGGAGTGGGTTTCTCTAACAGACTCTAAAACTGTAATCAATCTAAATACATAGTATTTCCTCCTCAATCACTTCAGAATTCTTGAACTGTAGAAAAGAGTTACTAGATAATTTTATTTTCCCAAGCAGAATAATGTGGTGACTCACATAAAATATATTTAACATGATATAGGATATTGTCAGTGTTCTTATTGTCCATCTACTACATGTTTTAGAGTTACCTTCAGAAACAGTTCACCAGCCTATAAAAAAGTTCACCAGTACACAAAATGTAAACTGTGTGATCCTGATTTATACAGTCTGGCCACCCCATCCATTACATTTAACAAGAGGGAAAAAACTAAACCAAAATGGCAGGCAGAAACATAAGGGGAAAATAAACAATAGAGATACAGAGCAAGCAGAAAACAAAAAATAAAACAGCAGTACTGAATCCTCATTTATCAATAATCACCCTAAATATAAATGGATTGAATTCACCAATCAAAAGACACAGAGCATCTGGAGGGATTACAAAATAGAACCTAACTATATGATGCCTCCAGGAGATTCACCTCAGCCCTAAAGACAAATATAGACTTGAAGTGAAGGGATGAAGGATGATACTGTAAGCAAATGGCAGCCAAAAGAAAGCAGTTTAGCCATACTTATGACATCAGATAAAATAGACTTCAAGCAAAAAAAAAAAAAAAAAAAGAAACCAAGAGACAGAGATCAACATTATAGAATGAAAAAGAGAACGATTTACAAGAAGACATGATAGTTACTTATATATATGAACCTAATATAGCAACACCAAAATATATAAAGCAATTATTAACAGACTTAAAGGGAGAAATTGATAGGACCACAATAATAGTAGGGAACATTACATCCCACTTACAGCCATGGGTAGATCATCCAGAAGAAAGAAAATGGGAAAGGGCAGCCTTAAATGAAATGTTAGACCTGTTGATTCAATAGATTTATACAGAACATTTATTCCAAATTCAGAATAATATATATTCTTTTCAGGTGTATATGGAAAATGCTTAAGAATAGACTATATGCTGTGATACAAGTCTCAATAAATTAAGAAGACTGAAATCATATCAAGCATCTTTTGTGATCATAATGGTATGAAACTGGAAACAACTATAAGAAGAAAGCTGAAAATATCACACAAATATGTGGAGACTGAAAAACATCCTACTGAACAACTACTTGGTCAATAAAGAAATCAAAGAAGAAAGCAAAAAATATCTGAAGACACACAAAAATGAAAATACAACACATCAAAATCACTGGGATACAGAAAAAGTAGTTTTGAGAGGGAAATTTATGGCAATATAGGCCTATCTCAAGAAATAATAAAAATCTCAAATAAAAACAATAGTCTCTTTAATAAATGGTGTTGGGCACTCAGCCATAAAAAAGAATTAAATGATGCCATTTGCAACAATATGGATAAACCTAGAGATTACCATACTAAGTAAAGTCAGACAGAAAAAGACAAACTCCATAAAATAGGACTTATATGTGGAAGCTAAAACAAGATACAGATGAACTTATATACAAAACAGAAACAGACTCACAGACAAAGAAAATAAACTTTGGCTACCAAAGGGGAAAGGGAATGGGAGAGGGATAAAGTACAAGTTTGGAATTAGCAGAAAGAAACTAGTATATATAACTAGTATATATATAAAACTAGTATATATATAAAACAGATAAACAACAAGGTCCTACTGTATAGCACAGGGAACTATTTTCAATATTCTGTAATAAAACATAACGGAAAAGAATATGTGTGTGTGTGTATATATATATTCTGAATTGCTTTGCTATATACCAGAAACTAACACAAAATTCAGAGAAGGCAATGGCACCCCACTCCAGTACTCTTGCCTGGAAAATCCCATGGACGGAGGAGCCAGGTAGGCTGCAGTTAACGGGGTTGCTAAGAGTCGGGCACGACTGAGCAACTTCACTTTCGCTTTTCACTTTCATGCATTGGAGAAGGAAATGGCAACCCACTCCAGTGTTCTTGCCTGGAGAATCCCAGAGACAGTGGGCCCCCGTCTATCGGGTCGCACAGAGTCGGACACAACTGAAGCGACTTAGCAGCAGTAGCAGCAGCAACACAACATTGTAAATCAACTATACGTCAATAAATAAATGAATAAATATTTTTTAATTTAAAAAATAAATGTTGTTGGGAAAACTGCACATCAATATGCAAAGAAAGAAACTAGACCACTATCTTACATCATATAACAAATCAACTCAAAATGACTTAAAGAGTCAACGTAACACCAGAAGCCATAACACTACTAGAAGAAAGCATAGGCAGTATGTTCTGTAACATTGGTCTTAGCAATATTTTTCTGGATATGTGACCTCAGGCAAGGAAAACAAAAGCAAAAGTAATGATGGAACTACATCAAACCTTCTGCACAGCAAAGGAAATCAACTAAAGTAAAAGACAACCTGGCAAATGGAAGATTTTTGCAAATCATATATATATTTGCAACATATATAAAGAACCCATACAACTTAACAACAACAACAAAACCTGACTAAAAAAATTGTCAGAGTACCAGTGCAAGTTTCATCTATGATGCAGGGCACTCAAAGCTGGTGCTCTGGGACAAGACACAGGGATGGGGTGGGGAGGAAGACGGGAGGGGTGTTCATGTTTGGGAGTTTGTGTAAAAAAATAAATAAATACAAAAAAAAAAAAAAGAAAAAGAAAAAAAAAAAAAGACAGACGTTAAAGGACTTGAACAACCGAACTTGCAGAACCTAAATGACTCTGTAAAACCAACAATAGCAGAATACAGATTCTTTTTCAAGTACACAGGAGACAGTCACCATATAGGCTAAACCAGAAAAAAAAATAAAGACAGTGAATGTAGGTTTTAATTAACTTAAAAAAAAAAAGATCAGTATCATATGCTTGGTAAAAAGAAGGAAATCTATTCTAACTCAAAAAAAAATTTTTTTAATAAAACAAAAAAATTAATTAATATGATAATATTGTGGGTTTTTCTTAACATACCACAAGACAGCCATATGATAATTTTTAAAACTAGAAGATGGATCCATGGGGTTATAGTATTGTTCACTCTATTTTTGTACATGTTAGAAAGTATCTGTAATAAAAGGTTTTTAAATGTCTTAAAAATCTTTTTTGAATATATTAACAAGCTCTTCAATGGTTGGAGATTTCTTCTTGAAGCCATATTTCCATTGTTCTTCTCATCCAGAATTTTACAGTAATGTATTATATTTGTTCCTTTGCAAGTCTTTTGACTAATTCTTCTCAGCAACAAATAAATATATTAATTGAAATTATTTTTTAAATTTTCTGTGATCATAAACCTTTCAGTCTTCAAATTTTTCTTCTGGATTAACTTTTCGCCATTTATTTAAATGCTTGTTTTTATTTTTAATGAAGTACAAGTAAAGATGAGATAAACAGACTATGCCAAGCTTTTGCAGAACATATCCTAGGAAATTCCTGAATGCCTCACCTTGACTTGCATCATAATGATGTTTAATTACTTTTGTGGGTCACCAATACCCAGGGCTTTAAAAATATCTAGAAATCAAATTATTAACTTTCTTAGATATCATATCCATGAGCTATCTTCTATCCATCACACTTCTCTTTTTGTAAGGTTAACAAATACCTAAAATATGCCCAATAAAAACATAATTGCTAAACTCAATTATTCTCAGGGTGGAAAGACAGAACACAATATAATAGCTTTTATTCCATAGTCCCTTTTCCTAAGATCATCTCCGTATTTTTCTCTGATTGGATCTAATTAACCACCCAGCCAGTTTATAATGGCTGGTTCAGACCAGGAAATCCTTGGATTTAATCAGACCATTAAATCCATAGTGATTTAATGTCCCAAATAAAAGCAACCCTACTAACTAAACTAACCATTGCAACTTGAGGAGTGGTGGACTAAGAAATCCAGAGTAGGAAACAGATATTGAGGTTCTTCACACAGCAGATAAGTGATTAATTCTTTCAACATCTCTCTTTTTTTAAGACTGTAATCTAAACATACATTTTTCAAATTCAGAGATTCACAAACATACAGGGAAGATGAAATGTCATCTTGACTATGATTGGTTTCATTTAAAATCATTCTTGGAATTCCCTGGCAGGCCAGTGGTTAAGAGTCTGCACTTTCATTGCTGTAGGTGTGGGTTCGATCCCTGGTTGGGGAACTAAGATCCCACAAGCTGCCCAATGTAGCCAAATAAATAAATAAATTTCTTAAATAACTGAGTGAATTGAAAGTCATTCAGTCATGTCCAACTCTTTGTAACCCCATGGATTATACAGTCCATGGAATTCTCCAGGCCAGAATACTGGAGTGGGTAGCCTTTCCCTTCTCCAGGGGATCTTCCCAGCCCAGGGATCAAACTGGGGTCTCCTGCATTGCAGGCAGATTCTTTACCAACTGAGCTTTCCCTCATTTGTTAAACAAAAACCATATCATAAATAGGTTAAATTTGAACATGCTGTGATACTCAATACTTGAATAGTGATGGATTTTATAGAGTAACAGCTACTGCAAGTCAAATACACACATACACGTTTTGTCCAATATCAAGCCCAATTTTTAAAAAAATATGTTCTTATTTATCTTTGCAGTATATGCAGAGATTTGCCTATCATTCAATTAATATTTTCTATATTTTGTAATTAATTTATTTTAATTGGAGGCTAATTACTTTACAGTATTGTGGCGGTTTTTGCCATACATTCACATGAATCAGCCATGGGTGTACATGTGTTCCTGTACATCCTGAACTCCCCTCCCACCTCACTCCCCATCCCATCCCTCAGGGTCATCCCAGTGCACTGGCCCTGAGCGCCCTGTCTCATGCATCATACCTGGACTGGTGATCTATTTCACATATGATAATATACATGTTTCAATGCTATTCTCTCAAATCATCCCACGCTCGCCTTCTCCCACAGGGTCCAAAAGACTGTTCTTTATCTCTGTGTCTCTTTTGCTGTCTCACATATAGGGCCATCATTATCATCTTTCTAAATTCCATATATATGTGTTAATGTACTGTATTGGTGTTTTTCTTTCTGGCTTACTTCACTCTGTATAATAGGTTCCAGTTTCATCCACCTCATTAGAACTAATTCAAATGCATTCGTCTTAATGGTTGAGTAATATTCCACTATGTATATGTACCACAGCTTACTTATCCATTCCTCTGCCCATGGACATCTAGGTTGCTTCTATATCCTAGCTATTGTAAACAGTGCTGTGATGAACATTGGGGTACACGTGTCTCTTTCAATTCTAGTTTCCTCAGTGTATATGCCCAGCAGTGGGATTGCTGGGTCATAAGGCAGTTCTATTTCCACTTTTTAAGGAATCTCGACAGTGTTCTCTATAGTGGCTGTACTAGTTTGCATTCCCACCAACAGTGTAAGAGGGTTCCCTTTTCTCCGCACCCTCTCCAGCATTTATTGTCTGTAGACTTTTTGATAGCAGCCATTCTGACTGGCATGAGATGGTACCTCACTGTGGTTTTGATTTGCATTTCTATGATAATGAGTGATTTTGAGCATTTTTTCATGTGCTCGTTAGCCATCTGTATATAATTACTTTAATACTAGAAAGTATGAAATTACAGTCTTCAACAAATATTAAGTGAGTCCCTACTTTTTATCACTACTAAAATAGATACTGGAGATACAGCAGAGAATAAAAATCTGCTGACAGATTTTACAGAAATATCATTAGATGAATCAATAAACGATTTTCCTAACTTGGAAGAAATATTTTAATTTCATGCTACAGAGTAGGTTATCAATATGCTAATTGCTTATCTACAATTAACTGTATAGATCAATGGTTGAAAAATCAGGAAATTATAATCTGAGAATCTCCTGTACTTATGTTTAAGGGACAAAGGTGTCTCTAAGAAGGTAAAACCATTTTATCAACAAATTCATTTTCTCATAGCAAGATTTATTCTGATGTCATTTTTAAAAGATGATATATAATGGAATCATCTATAGGATTTTTTTTAAGTGGCACAGCTATGCTGCTGCTGCTGCAAAGTTGCTTCAGTCATGTCCGACTCTGTGCGACCCCATAGATGGCAGCCCATCAGGCTCTCCCGTCCCTGGGATTCTCCAGGCAAGAACACTGGAGTGGGTTGCCATTTCCTTCTCCAATGCATGAAAGTGAAGTTGCTCAGTCCTGTCTGACTCTTTGCGACCCCCATGGACTGCAGGCTACCAGGCTCCTCTATCCATGGGATTTTCCAAGCAAAAGTACTGGAGTGGGGTGCCATTGCCTTCTCCAACACAGCTATGCCACCTCCCAAAGAAATGGAATTATATTTGCCTAAAGGCTAGTGCTCAGACAAGACTGAAAACAAGTGCTCTATACAGAGTGAAGTAAGCCAGAAAGAAAAACACCAATACAGTATACTAACACATATATATGGAATTTAGAAAGATGGTAATGAGGACCCTGTATGAAAGACAGCAAAAGAGACACAGAGGTGTAGAGCAGACTTTTGGACTCTGAGGGAGAGGTAGAGGGAGAGGGTGGAATGATTTGGGAGAACTGCATTGAAATATGTATACTATCATGTAAGAAAAAAATCGCCAGTCTATGTTCGATGCAGGATGCAGAATGCTTGGGGCTGGTGCATGGGGATGATCCGCAGGGATGATGTGGGGTGGAAGGTGGGAGGGGGGTTCATGTTTGGGAGTTCATGTACACCTGTGGTGGATTCCTGTCAATGTATGCCAAAACCAATACAATACCGTAAAGTAAAATAAAGTAAAAATAAAAATTAAAAAAAATTAGAAAATCTAGAATAGGACGCTCAGAAACTTGGGTCAGCCCATCATTTCACATACTCTTTACGGAGGAGCCTGGAAGGCTGCAGTCCATGGGGTCGCTGAGGGTCGAACACGACTGAGTGACCTCACTTCCACTTTATATTTTTGTGGGTTAACATTTTGTAGTGTAGTGCCAAAATTGCAGGTGCAAAGAAAGAAATAAATATAGTGACTGTGATGGAAGCAAAGATGTTGAAAGTAACATCTTTACTTTTAAAAAGTAAACGAGATATTTTAAGTGAAGGACGTGAAATGCCCACTGAAAGTCTGCAATAAAAAAACTCAATAATCCTATGCCCAAGTATATTGTCTTTTCTATATGAAAGAAACAGAACTTTTCTGGTATGAAATAGCTCAGATAGTAGACAATTCATGTAATTTATTAAATTTTTCATCATTAATACAGTCAAGCAAGAGATCAATGAAAGTGTCAAATATCCAAGAACCAACAGACTAAAGAAAAATTGTTACCAGTATGTGAAATATGTTGTTGATTCATACTCAGAATCCAATTTAGCATCCCACTGTCTAGTTTCTTGTACTATAAGGGCTAGAAAGTGAAAACTATTAGATATATTCATGTAAGAATTTAAAGGGGGAGGCAGGTAGAGACTGTTCTCTAAAGTATTCTTTTCTAGAAAGTGAAGATGTAAAGATGCCAGTATTTCATCTCTAGATTAATGGTTGTCAAGGTGCAGATTGGATGGCAGTGTCAGCCAGATTCTCTGTTGCAGCGTGCTTAATTAATTTAGTAAAGACTAGTCACAAAGAAAAGCTTGAACTAACACTATGTTTAATAATGAAATAATGAGTATTTTCCTCCTGAATTCAGGAATAAGATAAACACAAATTCAATTTAAAACTGTAGGAGAGACTGTAACAAGAATTAATAAGTGAAGTTGAATGGTGGCTCGATGCAAGGTGAAAATTTAAACTGAATTGTATTTCTATATGAGCAATAAACAATTGAAAATTGAAGGTGTAAAATAATGCCAGTTACAATAGCATTTTAAATAGAATAAATTTAAATGAATGATGTACAAGACCTCTACTTTGAAAACTACTAAACATCACTAAGAGAACTCAAAGAAGGCCTAAATAAATATGGAGCTAGACCATGTTCATCGATTGGAAGACATAATATTGTTATAATGTCAATTTTCCCCAAACTGATCTCCAGATTCAAAACATCTCCAACTAACTAGGCAGAATAATGGCTCCCCCAGAGAGGTCCTCATTCTATCCCTTTGAACTTGTGAATATATTATGTGAGAAAGTTTCAGGTGGAATTAAGGCTGCTAATCAGAAACCTTAAAATAGGGAGAGTATTCTGAATTATATGGATGGACCCAATACAACCAGAAGCATCCTTAAATGAAGGGAAAAGGAGGCAGAAGAGTCAATGTCAGAGCAATCAATGTGAGAAAGGCTAGACTGGCCATTCCTAGCTTGAAGAGGGAAGGAATCCATATGCCAATGACCATGGCAGCCCCTAGAAACTGGAAAGTGCAAGAAAATGAATTCTTCCTAGAGCCTCCAGAAAATAATGCAACCCTACCAACACCTTGTGATTTTCTCAGAGATATCCATTTTGGACTTCCAATCTCCAAAAATGTAAAATAAATTCATGTTATTTAAAGCCACTAAGTTTTGGGTAGTTTGGAACAGCAGTAATAGGAAACCAATAAATCAACCAACTTTTTTTAAGAAATTCACCAGCTGATTGTAAAACTGACATGGAAATGCAAAAACCTACACTATCCCCAAATCTTAGAAGAACAAAACTGGAGGAATGACATCACCTGATTCCTAGATTTACTATAAAACTGCACCAATCAGGACAGTGCAGTATTGGCCTAAGCATAGACAAATAGGTCAATAGAGAGCTCAGAAACTGATGTATAGGGTCAACTGACTTTTTGCAAAGGTGTCAAAATTAATAAGAAAAAGAGAATCTTTCAATGAATGATGTTTAAATTACTGGATATTCTATGGAAAATACTGAAGTTCAATTTCTACCTCACACCATACAGAAAACTTTAACTTGAAATGAATCCCTGACCTGACTAAAAATAAAAGCTAAAATTATAAAGCTTCTACAATAAAATATAGAGAAATATCTTCATAAGCTTAGAGTAGGTAAAGACTAATCATAAAAGAAAAATTCATGTGTTGAACTTTTTAAAATTAAAGCTTTGTCTCTTCCAAAGACACTATTAAGGAATTAGAAAAGCAAGCCATAGTCTAAGGTTCCTGCATATTCAGGATGATCTGTGCAATCACCAACAGACAACACTGCCTTTGTGAAACACTGGGAGTCCAATGAGAAGTACCAGCACATCACTGGAGCAGAGACAAATACAAGATGGACATACTGATGAGGTTAAGAAGAACAGTTTTACCTTACTACCTACCACCTCTCCTCCAAGGTGCCCCAGCTCAGTGCCAAAGGAGACTTCCTTAGCCTGTGATTTCTCCACTGGGAGAATGTGAGAGGTACCTGAGTGAGCAACCGGTTTCCCTAGCTGTGCAGCAAAAACACTGACAAACAAACTGACTTCTTTCTCACCATATTCAGTACGCTGAGATGTGCTGCAAGACTCGTGGGCAGCTGTGACCATGAGGAAGGAAGAGCCTACAAAAGCAGCAGCTAGGACTCTTGGAGGGCAACAAAAAGAGGCAGTTCCTACTAAATGCATTGCAGGCTCCATCACCAAAAAAAGAGGACAAAAATAAATAAAAGTATGAAAAAAGATATTACAACTGCTACCACACAAAATAGGATCAAAAAAGACTATACCAAAAAATTGGACTACTTGAAAGAAATGGTTAATTCCTAAAAACTAAAACCTACTAAGATTGAATTAGAAAGAAATGGTATCACTGACTCCTTGGACATGAGTTTGAGCAGGCTCTGGGAGTTGCTAATAGACAGGGAAGCCTGGCGTGCTGCAGGCCATTGGGTCACAAAGAGTCAGATATGACTGAGCAACTGAACTGAACTGATCTGACTGGTAAAATATTTAAACAGGCCAATTACTAGAAAAGAGATTAAATTATATATGACAAGCCCACAGCAAACACCATACTCAATAGTACAAGGTTGTAAGTTTTTCCTCTAATATCAAGAGCAAGACAATGATGACCACTCTTCCCACTTCTATTCAATATAGCTGGGAAATCCTAGAAAAGGAAAAGAAATGAAAAGCATCCAAATCAGAAAGCGAGAGGTAAAACTGTCTCTGCAGATGACATGATCTTTGATATAGAAAACCCTAAAGACCTAATAAAAAAAATTTAGACATTCCCCACATATATAGGGGAGTGTGTTAACATATAAATTATATCCTAATGTAAGTATTTGATGAACACAGAATTCAAAACCATGATTCCCCTGGGGGTCAGGCAGGAAGACAGACTGGACAGTGTGAAGCCATATAGCCAGCTCTAAGCTATTAGTAAATTTTCAGCTCTTGAAAAGAAGGGCAAGCTGACACATGTTCATGGTATTATCGTTAATTCATTGAAAATGAAACAATGATTATATGGCTCATGAACCTAGAATTTTAATTAGTCCATGGTTTTTTAATCAAATATTTTATTTCTTATGGACACAATATCTAGATAATTGCCTCTATTTCTCCAACTTGATATCTTACCTGTTGAATAAACCAAATTTCAATTAAATGTGTTATTTTAATAAATATGGTTTACATTATATTTATAATATTCAAGAGTAACTTCAGTACAGTATATAAATTTATCTCTGAAATTAATTTCCCTGGAAGAAATCTAAATAGAAAATGGATAGACCCCAAAGTCTTAAGGGAACTTTTCATAAAATTGTTGTTTAGATAAAATCTGACCATAGTCAAAGATTTGTTAATCACCTCTGTGGGGCACCAGTCCCCAAGGTCTAAATCACATAGTAGCCTTTAAAATTGCACACAAATATTTCCCTGCTACATCATTACGATTCTTGTAGTATATGCAGACCAACATAGCACTCTCTTTGTTAATTAGGCAAAAATCTATCTACAAATGCATTTAACAAAAGTAGACACTAAAAGACTACAAATATACTATCAAAAATACATTTAACAAAACCTAATTCTTCAGCTCTTCAACCGGTCCTGCATCTAGTTTTTCTCCAACATCCACATTAGATGGAGACCTCTATTTAACCTCAGTTCAGCTGTTGTATTTAAACATGAATGTGGTTTTCATGTTATTAACAGTATAAGAAACAGGTGACTATTCCAATATTTCATAGACTCAGTGACTTGCCAAACAATTTTACTGAGTTATCAATGAGATGAAGGATCATCATAGTGTGCACAGGAGTACACCTGGACTACTTAAGAGCATGACAACTGTGAATTCTACCCTCATGAAAGTATAATTACGTTCTAATATGTTTTTCTTCTGGTAAGTATGCACTGCTATCTCCAACAGAAGACATGGAGTAGAAAACAGATCCTAGGTAGCACAGATGTTAGATCTCAGTCTAACATGAAAGCAAATATGTGACAGATATGTGAGATAAAAATAAACCCTAATACACTAATTCCCTCTAAGGAATGAAGATTATATTAAATTCCAACAAGAGCAGTTAGTGAATATTTTAACTTAGTAAATGCTCTCTCTGTTGAGCATCTTACTAAACAGTTCATATGAAATATATCATTTAATTTTCCTCACAAACCATTCTATGAAGCAGGTGCTCTGCTGCTGCTGCTGCTAAGTCACTTCAGTCGTTTCCAACTCTGTGTGACCCCATAGACGGCAGCTCTCCAGGCTCCCTCGTCCCTGGGATTCTCTAGGCAGGAACATTGGAGTGGGTTGCCATTGCCTTCTCCAATAGCAGGTGCTCTAGAATAACTATTTTACAGATGAGGAAACTCAGGCTTAAAGACAATAATTTGCTGGTTCAGTTCACACAATGAGAAAGTAGCTGAAGGGTGTTCAAATACCATCACTGATGGTCTGAAACTAGAGTCTGGAGTCTTAACTACTTTTACATTGTATTTTTCTGCTTTGGCTTTGCATGGTTACAGCAATGTACATCTTACTTTACAGTTATAAAAGATCCATTTAATATCTTTTTATTGTTTATAAAATTTTAGACAACTATGAAATTTTATATATCTAGTTTTATCTCCATATCATTGTGTACACTCAAGTTATGCTTAAATATGTCTGGTTCATTTGTCTTAGATTCCACTGAAGAAAGTAAAATGTAAAGTTATGCTACATTATTAGAAAGTTAAGTTCATACTATAAATAATGAAAGTGAGTTTTAATTAAAATATAGCATGCCTCTTTTTAACATCTATTTCTTCAACTCATATTCTGTCTCTTTTTTATATCATATTGACTTTTAAATTTAAAATGATATCTAAACTTTGAAACTTCAAGGCTTAAACCAAAATATTAAAAAGCATAAAATAAAGTCTTATATTTGGATTCACAAGGTTAAATTACATAAAGTATAACTCCTGTCTTGACAGCACTTTGAACAAGGGGCCTTATATAATCCAAAGCTTAAATTAAGACTGTAATGTTTTCCACCTGCTAAAACTGGCTAAAATATTTTTGAAAGCATGCGTAAATCATAGACTGTCACTATTCTCTTCAACAGTGTAGCACACCTGGTGCACTGTGTTTACTCCTAAACTCACTATTCTGAGGCATTTGATAAACCATGGTGCATCCAATGGATTGCAACCAGAAAAGCATAGTAATTAAAGATCATTCAATGACCTATGCACTTGGTCTGGGAACATAAATGTAAGTGTATATTTAACAACAGATTCTAATATTAAAAGAGACTTAAAAGACATATAAAAATTCTTAATGAACCCAATTAAACAATAGTGTCTATAGATGCACATTTGAGTAATTAAACTAGTAAAATACAAGGAGGTGGTTACTATAAACATCAGGATAGTGGATGCTTTCAAAGACAGAGAAAGGTTATGACTGGAATGAGGCACAAAGAGAAGCTCCAAGGGTGGCTGGCAGCATTCTGGTTTTTGACGTCCGTGTCCATTACAAAAAATTCACCTTAGCTCACCAAGCTTTTCTTTTTCTTTCTGTATATATGTTTTATTTAATAATAAAACTACCTTTATAAAGCCATGTCAAATTGACTTATTCTGTATTTATTTCCAGAAAAAAGAAAAAGAGCCAGTGCCTGGATGTTACAAAAGGCATCTCTGAGCCCAACATAAGAAGTAAGTAAGAGACACTGATTAAAGGAAAGAGGCTGCTTCATGCGCAAATGACTTTCCTGTTAACTGAATTTATGAAAATAAGAGTGGAAGTGAATCTTCCTGTGGAAGGATTTCCTCTGCAGGATAGAAGGCTGGATTCATGGTGCCCAAGGTTCATTTCAACTCTAAAATTCTGTGGCCTTTTGATTCCAACACTATCCCAACCTGAAGTGTTCAAAAAAAGTCAAGTGCATTCTATAATCAAGTCATTTTGGAAACCAAGTCCTCTCCTCCTTCTGAAGCTTATCGGTTCACTCTGTACACTATATTTGAAAGTTATTTTGTGTACATAAGTATCATGCCAAAAAAAAAAAAAACATTTAAGCATTCCAGTTTAGTTGTAGACCACATGGTGAATCACCAGCATGAAAAACAAAGGAAATGAGGGATAAATAGAGTAACAATGATTTGGGGGTAGGTGAATATAGCTTTTCATTTTTAGAATTAAATGTGAATGAAGGCTTTTTTGCCTTTCATTGGAAAGTCTTCCACAGAAGGATTCACTTCCAAGTGTCTTCACAAATATTAACCTTCACAATATCCCTTCGCATAACACATAGAGAACCTAATAAACAGACAGGTTGAATAAATTGCCCCAGGATATATTGCTTCCGAGTGGTGAAGCAGGAATTTGATCCCAAGCACTCTGAGTCAAGAACTTGTGCTCTTAAGCAATCTGCTTAACTTAGTCTGACATCTACTGCATAGAAACTGGATACTTATAATTATTAATTTTTCATTTTATATTGAGAAAAATATACCTCTATTTCATACTACTTAATAATAACAGTTCTTTCATCANGCTTCCGAGTGGTGAAGCAGGAATTTGATCCCAAGCACTCTGAGTCAAGAACTTGTGCTCTTAAGCAATCTGCTTAACTTAGTCTGACATCTACTGCATAGAAACTGGATACTTATAATTATTAATTTTTCATTTTATATTGAGAAAAATATACCTCTATTTCATACTACTTAATAATAACAGTTCTTTCATCATGATTATAATATATGATGTTCTAATTAAAATGCTTATAAAAATGATATACTGTAGGTAATTTATCTTTACCTTATCTTACTATAACTGTAACAAATAGGTAATTATTCCTTAGCCACAAAGATAATATAAATGTAAAGTATACATTTAGGTCTGAAGTTCACAGTTAGAGATTATACACATTAAAAAATTCATAAACTAACTCAGTAATTAAACATTCCATCTGTTTAATGATATGATACCGTATCCAGACAAAGTAAGACTTATATAATTGTATCCCTTATCTGTATACTTTTAGAGTTGAAATTAGGTGATAGTTTTACCTATAGGGTTCCAAACCAACCAGAGGATAAACTCGTGTAATTAGTAAATTCCATGGGGAAAAACAACTCATTCATTGTTTAATAAACTTCTTGTTTCAATTAACTGCCTTGTTAATTTTGCTGAAGGGACAGGTAAATAGGAGCTAACGCAGATTGCTACCATGTGTATGTGGGGACCAAAGCCTTCTGGAATCGGTTCAACTTTTAACTCTGCAACAAATCAATAAGACTGCTGAGATGNAAATAAAAGTATGAAAAAAGATATTACAACTGCTACCACACAAAATAGGATCAAAAAAGACTATACCAATAAATTGGACTACTTAGAAGAAACGGTTAATTTCTAAAAACATACAACCTACCAAGATTGAATTGGAAAGAAATATTGATAGAAAAATCTAACAGACCAGTTACTAGTAAAGACATTGAATCGTATATGACAAGCCCAGTGCAAACATCATACTCAATAGTACAAGGTTGTAAGCTTTTCCTCTAATATCAAGGGCAAGACAATGATGACCACTCTTGCCACTTCTATCAATATAGTTGGGAAGTCCTAGAAAAGGAAAAGAAATGAAAAGCACCCAAAGCAGAAAGTGAGAAGTAAAACTGTCTCTGCAGATGACATGATCTTTGATATAGAAAATCCTAAAGACCTAATAAAAAAGCTCTAAGAACTAATAGACAAATTCTGCGAAGTTACACATAGAAAAAATACAGGCTATTTAGACATTCCACACATATGTAGGGGAGTGTGTCAATGTATAAATTATATCTTAATGTAAGTATGGGATGAACACAGAATTCAAGACCATGATTCCCCTGGGAGTCAGGCAGGAAGACAGACTGGACAGTGTGAAGCCATATAGCCAGCTCTAAGCTGTTAGTAAATTTTCAGCTCTTGAACAGAAGGGCAAGCTGACACGTGTTCATGGTATTATCGTTAATTCATTGAAAATGAAACAATGATTATATGGCTCATGAACCTAGAATTTTAATTAGTCCATGGTTTTTTAATCAAATATTTTATTTCTTATGGACACAATATCTAGATAATTGCCTCTATTTCTCCAACTTGATATCTTACCTGTTGAATAAACCAAATTTCAATTAAATGTGTTATTTTAATAAATATGGTTTACATTATATTTATAATATTCCATATTAACTTCAGTGCAATATATAAATTCACCTCTGAAATTAATTTCCATGGAAGAAATCTAAATAGAAAATGGATAGACCCCAAAGTCTTAAGGGAACTTTTCATAAAATTGTTGTTTAGATAAGATTCTGACCATAGTCAAAGATTTGTTAATCACCTCTCTGTGGGGCACCAGTCCCCAAGGTCTAAATCACATCCACATAGTAGCCTACAAAATTGCACACAAATATTTCCCTGCTACATCATTACGATTCTTATAGTATACGCAGACCAACATAGCACTCATTCACCTCTGAAATTAATTTCCATGGAAGAAATCTAAATAGAAAATGGATAGACCCCAAAGTCTTAAGGGAACTTTTCATAAAATTGTTGTTTAGATAAGATTCTGACCATAGTCAAAGATTTGTTAATCACCTCTCTGTGGGGCACCAGTCCCCAAGGTCTAAATCACATCCACATAGTAGCCTACAAAATTGCACACAAATATTTCCCTGCTACATCATTACGATTCTTATAGTATACGCAGACCAACATAGCACTCTCTTTGTTTAATTAGGCAAAAATCTATCTACAGATGCTTTTAACAAAAGTAGACACTAAAAGACTACAAATATACTATCAAAAATACATTTAACAAAACCTAATTCTTCAGCTCTTCAAGCAGTCCTGCATCTAGTTTTTCTCCAACATCCACATTAGATGGAGACCTCTATTTAACCTCAGTTCAGCTGTTGTATTTAAACATGAATGTGATTGTCATGTTACTAATAGTATAAGAAACTGGTGGCTATTCCAATATTTCATAGACTCAGTGACTTGCCAAACAATTTTTCTGAATTATCAATGAGATGAAGGATCATCATAGTGTGCACAGGAGTACACCTGGACTACTTAAGAGCATGACAACTGTGAATTCTACCCTCATGAAAGTATAATTACATTCTAATATGTTTTTCTTCTGGTAAGTATGCGCTGCTATCTCCAACAGAAGACATGGAGTAAAAAACCAATCCTAGGCAGCACAGATGTTAGATCTCAGTCTAACATGAAAGCAAATATGTGACAGATATGTGAGATAAAAATAAACCCTAATACACTAATACCCTCTAAGGAATGAAGATTATATTAAGTTTCAACAAGAGCAGTTAGTGAATATTAACTTAGTAAATGCTCTCTATGCTGAGCATCTTACTAAACAGTTTATATGTAATATATCCTTTAATTATCCTCACAAACCATTCTATGAAGCAGGTGCTCTAGATTATTTTACAGATGAGGAAACTCTGGCTTAAAGAAGACAATTAGTTTGCTTCATTCCACACAGTGAGAAAGTAGCTGAAGGGTGTTCTAATACCATGACTGATGGTCTGACTGAGTTGGGGGTCTTAATTACTTTTATCTTGTATTTTTCTGCTTAGGCTTTGTATAGTTACAGCAATGTATCATCTTACTTTACAGTTATAAAAGATCCATTTAATATCTTTTTAATTTTTTATAAAATTTTAGACAGCTATGAAATTTTATGTATCTAGTTTTATCTCCATATCATTGTGTACACTCAAGTTATGCTTAAATATGTCTGGTTCATTTGTCTTAGATTTCACTGAAGAAAGTAAAATGTAAAGTTATGCTACATTATTAGAAATTGAAGTTCATACTATGAATAATGAAAGTGAGTTTTAATTAAAATATAGTATGCCTCTTTTTAACATCTATTTCTTCAACTCATGTTCTAAGTCTCTTTTTTATATCATATTGACTTTTAAATTTAAAATGATATCTAAATTTTGAGACTTCAAGGCTTAAACCAAAATATTAAAAAGCATAAAATAAAGTCTTATATTTGGATTCACAAGATTAAATTACATAAAGTATATGTCCTGTCTTGACAGCACTTTGAACAAGGGGCCTTATATAATCCAAAGCTTAAATTAAGACTGTAATGTTTTCCACCTGCTAAAACTGGCTACATTTTAGAAAGCGTGTGTAAATCATAGACTGTCACTATTCTCTTCAACAGTGTAGCACACCTGGTGCACTGTGTTTACTTCTAAACTCACTATTCTGAGGCATTTGATAAACCATGGTGCATCCAATGGATTGCAACCAGAAGAGCATAGTAATTAAAGATCATTCAGTGACCTATGCACTTGGTCTGGGAACATAAATGTAAGTGTATATTTAACAATAGATTCTAATATTAAGAGACTTAAAAGACATATAAAAATTCTTAATGAACCCAATTAAACAATAGTGTCTACAGATGCACATTTGAGTAATTAAACTAGTAAAATACAAGGAGGTGGTTACTATAAACATCAGGATAGTGGATACTTTCAAGGACAGAGAAAGGTTATGACTGGAATGAGGCACAAAGAGAAGCTCCCAGGGTGGCTGGCAGCATTCTGTTTCTTGACCTGGGTGTCAGTTACAAAAATATTCACCTTAGATCACCAAGCTTTTATTTTCCTTTCTATATATATGTTTTATTTTATAATAAAACTACCTTTATAAAGCCATGTCAAATTGACTTATTCTGTATTTATTTCCAGAAAAAAGAAAAAGAGCTGGTGCCTGGATGTTACAGAGGCATCTTTGAGTTCTACATAAGTAAGTAAGAGACACTGATTAAAGGAAAGAGGCTGCTTCATGGGCAAATGACTTTCCTGTTACTGAATTTATGAAAATAGGAGTGGAAGTGAATCTTTCTGTGGAAGGCTTTCCTGTGCAGAATAGAAGGCTGAATTCATGGTGCCCGAGGTTTATTTCAACTCTAAAATTCTGTGGCCTTTTAATTCCCAACACTATCCCAACCTGAAGTGGTCAAAAAAAGTCAAGTGCATTCTGTAATCAAGTCATTTTGGAAACCAAGTCTTTACACTGTATTTGAAAGTAATTTTGTGTACATAAGTATGATTGTGCATCTAAAAAATTATGCCAAAAAAACATTTAAGCATTCCAGTTTAGTTGTAGACCACATGGTGAATTACCAGCATGAAAAAACAAAGGAAATGAGGGATAAATAGAGTAACAATGATTTAGGGGTAGGTGAATATAACTTTTCATTTTTAGAATTAAATGTGAACGAAGGCTTTCTGCCTTTCATTGGAAAGCCTTCCACAGAAGGATTCACTTCCAAGTGTCTTCACAAATATTAACCTTCACAATATCCCTTCACATAACACATAGAGAACCTAGTAGCCTTCTGGAATTAGTTCAACTTTTAACTCTGCAACAAATCAATAAGACTGCTGAGATGGTGTAATAAGATTCATAAAGGTGTTCAAAGAAATCTACAGCATCTGTACACGTAAATAAAGGTTAATAAAAAGGATTTTTTTCCTGGCACCAAAAGCACATTGCACAAAAAACCTAGTAGACAGACTGGTTAAACAAATTGCCCCAGGATACATTGCTTCCGAGTGGTGAAGCTGGAATTTGATCCCAAGCACTCTGAGTCAAGAACTTGCGCTCTTAAGCAATCTGCTTAACTTAGTCTGACATCTACTGCATAGAAACTGGACACTCAAATTAAATTTCCATTTTATATTGAGAAAAACTACACCTCTATTTCATACTACTTAAAAATAACAGTTCTTTCATCATGATTATAATATATAATGTTCTAATTAAAATGCTTATAAAAATGATAAACTGTAGGTAATTTATCTTAACCTTATCTTACTATAACTGTAACAAATAGGTTATTATTCCTTGACCCAAAAACACTATAAATGCAAAGTACACATTTAGGTCTGAAGTTCAAGGTTAGAGATTATATACATTAAAAAATTCATAAACTAACTCAGTAATTAGACATTCCATCTGTTTAATAATATGATACCATATCCAGACAAAATAAGACTGATATAATTGTATACCTTGTCTGTATTCTTTTAGAGTTGAAACTAGGTGATAGTTTTACCTATAGGGTTCCAAAGCAACCGAGAGGATAAACTCATGTAATTAGTAAATTCCATGGGGAAAAACAACTCATTGGTCATTTAATAAACTTCTTGTTTCAATTAACTGCCTTGTTAATTTTGCTGAAAGGACAGGTAAATAGGAGCTAACGCAGAGTGCTACCATGCGTATATGGGGACCAAAGCCTTCTGGAATCGGTTCAACTTTTAACTCTGCAACAAATCAATAAGACTGCTGAGATGGTGTAATAAGATTCATAAAGGTGTTCAAAGAAATCTATAGCATCTGTACACGTAAATAAAGGTTAATAAAAAGGATTTTTTTCCTGGCACCGAAAGCACATTGCACAAAAAAAGGGCAGGATAGTCAAGAACATCAAAATTAATACAACAGTGTAATGTTGAAAAGCAGGAAAAAGTGGAGGAGGATGCTGGTTGTGATGACTATTATTATTATGGTTATAAAGGTTGAGATATAGACATTTGGAAGTGAATATGGAAAGTAATTGTTAGCAAATGCTAGAGCTTACCCCAGGAGAATGTCATTTAACTTTTACCTTAAGCTCAACAGCTTTGTAAGAAAAATATTTGTGTGACTCAGTGGTCAAAAATTATTTTTAGAAGCATTCTGGGGAATTATCTGGTGGCCCAATGATTAGGATCCACATTTTAACTGTTGGGGTCCCAGGCTCTATCCTTGGTTAAGGAATTAAGATCCTGGGAGCCATGTGGCATGGCAAAAATAAAAAATAAAATAAAACTATACTTGATATGATTAAATATGTAGAGATTTGGGGAAATGAACACAGCAGGTATATTAAGAGGTGTTCCAAAATGGGAGAAAGCATGCAAATAAGTGACCTTTGAGTATTCATGACAAACTTCAGAGGTTTTAGTTCTACTTAAGGCTGACACTATTTTTTCTTACCATGGTATAGCTTCCTAGTTTTTCAAAAGGAGCAATGGGAACCAGCAATGGGAGTTCCAGAACAGACTTCATCCTTCTGGGATTTTCTGATCGGCCCCAATTGGAACACATCATCTCTGTGGTTGTCTTCATCTTCTATATTATAACCCTGGTAGGAAACACGACTATCATTCTTGTATCTTACCTAGACACCCAGCTCCACACACCCATGTATTTCTTCTTATCCAATTTGTCTTTTGTGGACCTCTGTTACACAACTAGCATTATCCCCCAGATGCTGGTAAATCTATGGGGTCCAAAAAAGTCTATTACATATGGAGGCTGTGTGCTCCAATTCTTCTTTGCCCTTGACTTGGGAGCCACAGAATGCCTTCTCTTGGCTGTAATGGCTTATGATCGCTATGCCGCTGTCTGTCAACCTCTTCACTACACAGTAATAATGCACCCTGAGCTTTGCCAGAAGATGGTGTTGATTGCCTGGTTAGGTGGTCTTGGCAGTGCCTTAATTCTTTGCTCTTTGACTTTGAAGTTGCCAAGATGTGGGCACCGGGAAGTGGATAATTTTTTCTGTGAGATGCCAGCATTGATCAAGATGGCTTGTGTCTATTCAAAAGCAATTGAAGTTGTTGTCTTTGCTCTTGGAGTGGTATTTCTTCTGGTACCTCTGTCACTAATTCTCATCTCATATGGAGTCATCACTCAAGCTGTCATGAGAATCAAGTCAGCAGCAAGGTGGCAAAAGATCCTTAATACATGTGGTTCCCACCTCACAGTAGTATCTCTGTTTTATGGAACAATCATTTATATGTACATGAAGCCACATACTAGTGCCTCGCAAGATGAGGGGAAGTTCCTTACTCTCTTTTACACAATTGTCACACCCAGCCTTAACCCTCTGATATACACTTTAAGAAACAAAGATGTAAAGAGTGCAATAAAGAGAATATTGTGCATTTAAAAAAGTGGCCAGCGAAGTCATGAATTAAATGGAAAAAATCAGAGTGTAGAAAGTTAAAGAAATAATATTGACCTTTCGCAACAGAAGATCAATCAACACTTTTATTCAAAGAGCACTTCTTGGGTGTTTACCATGTACCAAGAATTGTACTAGGTACTGACTCTGTAAATAAATAGGAAGTAGGGATAAATGATAATGAGACAGATAAATAAATATACATAAATAAAATGTAATTCATACATTTAAAAGCTTCAAGACTAATCAGGGACTACAGATAAATAAATAATTATGAAATATGGTAAGTATAGCAATGTGCAAAAGATTGAGGAAATATTATTCATAAGCACCTATTATAGATAAAATTGTACTGATTTTTTTTCTTCCCAGACATATCACTTATATTAGAAATAGCACTCATTCATTCACCTGATTTTGCCAGGGGACACTTTGTGGTGAAGACTAACAGCTCACCAACACCCATTCCACCTTCTGCCTCAAGATTTAAAAGACCAGAGGGCTACTATGCTGGGGCTTCCCTGGTGGCTCAATGGTAAAGAATCCACCTGCCAATGCAGGAGACACAACTTGGATCCCTGGGTTAGGAAGATCCCGTGGAGAAGGAAATGGCAACCCACTCCAGTATTCTTACCTCAGAAATCCCATGGACAGAAAGTCTGGTGGGCTACAGTCCATGGGGTCACAGTCAGACACAACTTAGCGAATAAACAACAACTACAAGTTGACCATTTATACTGAAGTCAATTAAAAAGGCTAACACTATCTGCTTGTACTTTCGCTTTATAATGTTCTTTCTTTTCTTAAATTATAGTGGTCACTTCAGTTCAGTCACTCAGTCATGCCCAACCCTTTGTGACCCCACGGATTGCTGCTCATCAAGCTTCCCTGTCCATCACCAACTCGCAGTAGTAGATGGTAATTTGGGGGGAAGGTTTTGATGCTCCTACTTGACAAAACAAAAATTTAGTAATCATATGTTTAATCTCATTTTTGCTTTATTTTACTGGTAAGTACATTCAAAATCTGGGGATCTCTATGCTGGAGAATAAATTAAATTTCTCTACAAGTTGATCATTTCAGAGACTGAAAATCATCTCTGCAAATGAAAGAGTCTTCACATTTATAGTGCCACTGCTATGTTATTTCAAGTGCAAATGAATCCACCCTCTGCCTGAAGTATCAAATATTTGGGAAAAACTGACATTAGGCTATTTCTCACCTATACTTTCAGTTCTGTTAAACAAAGGCAAATCCTTTGTTAGGAAAAACAATTCCTTGTGAGAAAGAATACTAGCTATTTGACATTTGTCAGAAACAGCAGATACTTCTTGAAGAAGACACTAATTATTACCACTAGTCTGCAAAAATATAGATTTTTCTTTGGAGTTGAGGATTCAAGAGAATTTATAATTTATTTAAGATACAGTAGTATCATCAAAGGAAATAACATCAAAGAATAACATAACTTTAGCGTATGTTTATCTAATACTTTAAGTGCACATTCACAGTAGCCACATGAAAATGATGGGTTTTAGGTTCTTGTGCACCAACCAAAATATCCAAAGAAAAGTTTCCATCCTTGGTGTCCTGCTGGTAAGAAATATTTCATAAACTTAAATATGGCCCATTGCTTTTCTTTATTGTCAGTATTTTGCAATTTATTCATCAGCCCCAAATTGCAATATTAACAGAAGGTTGTCTCTATCTTGCCCTGCCTTTCCCCTAGAATGATCTCCAAACCTGAAATTCCAAAAAAGAGTTTGTATCAGTTCGCATACCCGACCAGGAAAGGACTGCTAAGTTAACTACTGCCATTTTGGCTTACTGCCACAAGGTGGTGCTATGAAAAATGGTCCTTCAAGATATAAGCACTGACATTCTAATAAGAGCTAAGGAGGTTTTGCCATACAAGATTGCAAAGTAAAAAATAAAATAAAAATAAAAAAGAGCTAAGGAGGTCACAGCAGTTCTTANGCTTACTGCCACAAGGTGGTGCTATGAAAAATGGTCCTTCAAGATATAAGCACTGACATTCTAATAAGAGCTAAGGAGGTTTTGCCATACAAGATTGCAAAGTAAAAAATAAAATAAAAATAAAAAAGAGCTAAGGAGGTCACAGCAGTTCTTATAAGGAAACTGACTCTCCCTTTTGCTTTTTCATAACAATTCTGTACCAGTGAGCCCAGCCTTCAGTCTCCCTTATTGGCAGATTTTTGTTTCCATATTTTCCAGTTTGAAATGCACCCATCTTCATCAGAGGACCTGCATCCCATTAACTCTGGCCAAATTTGCTTGGGCATGAGGTTCTTGGGGCCCGGATCACTTTGCTCTCTTCTTCATCTGGGATCCCGATCTTCATAGGGTCGGGCAATTTTTCCTTCATCAACCAATCCTCCAACCTATACCCAGTTCCCCAGACACACACGCACGCACACACACACACACTTTTATAATTAATTACACTCTTTCCCAAGAAGATGCCAAACTCTACCCACATCTTCTCATTATCTCCAGCATCTCTAATTCATATACTTGCTGCAAGAATGTGGTGAAACAGGCATTAGGATAAATACTGCAACATCACACAGCGAGAACCAAAGAACAAGATTTATTGGGGAAACACAGGAAACCAAGAGTCAGGAACAAGAGGCAAAGTACTTCCACCCTCTCATAGTCTCAGGGAGAGGAGAATCAGCACCAGGGTCAAGCTGTTCAAGTCCTGACACAACTGCTCTACCTTCTCAAAAGGTAAACTTGAATTCCATTTCTTAGTGAGACATCAAGACTACTTGGTTGCCAGGCATCTGGGTTTAGACACCAACTGTTTGACAAAGGCCAGCTGCCTGGCACCTAAAAACCATGGATACCTGGAAAGTTGGAGCCTATCCTGTTAGGGAGTGTAAGGCACTGGTTCAATGGAAAACTGAGTTTAAGTGCACCCCTTCCCTCCAGGAAGAAGGGGAAACCCCAATTCCAGCTAGCTCCTTTCCTAGGCAACCTAGAGAGAGATCTCAGGATCACTTTTGAGTAGTTCTATTCATTGCCACATAGAAGATTAAGAAAAATATTTCACCCAGTGTTTAGTATAGACTATAAAGTTCTCAATAAATATTACCTATTGTAATTAGTTATGTTCAACTATTATTTCTTTTATATAAGTCCATTAAGAATCTTATATGGGAAGAGTATCAGAAGCAATTGACAGGGATGGACTTAGTCTTTTTTTAATCCATTAGCAAAAAGAAAAAAAAAAATCTAAAAGTACCTCAAACCAATTGTGTAAATTGGACTTAAACTATGCACTAAACCAGATTTAACATTTACAAAACATTCTATCCAAGAACAGCAGAACACATATTCTCAAACACCCATGAATATTCTCAAGGATAAAATACCCATACTACCACCCAAAGTAATCTACAAATTCAATACAATCCCTATCAAAATTCCAATGGCATTTTTCACAGAAATAGAAGAAACAATCCAACAATTGTGTGGAACCATAAAGAATCTAAATAGCCAAACCAATTTTGAAAAAAAAAACAAACTAGAAGGCATAACACTTCCTGATAACAAACTATACTACAAAGCCACAGTAATCAAAACTGTATGGTATTAGAATAAAAACAGACACATAAATCAATGGAATAGGAATAGAAACGCTAGAAATAAGCTCATGCATATACAGATACTTAATTTACAATAAAAGAGCCAAAACCATGCAATGACCAAAGGACAGTCTCTTCAATAAATGATGCTGGAAAAACTAGATAGCCACATGCAAACAAAAAAAACTAGACCTCTCACAATACTTAACTCAAAGTATTACATCTCTCACAATAATTTACTCAGAAAAGGATTAAATGAAGACTGAAATTTCATGACCTGACCATAAAACTCCTAGAGGAAAACATTATAGGAAATAAATGATTTTGGGGATATGACACCAAAAGCACAGTTTTAAAAAAAAATGCAAAGACAACCTATGAAATAGGAGAAAATCTCTGTAAAACATATATCTAACTAAGAGGTTAATATATGAAATCTATAAGGAACTCATACACTCAATTGCAAAAAAGCAATTATCCAATTTGAAAATGGACTGAGTACATGAATAGATATTTTTCCAAAGAATACATACAAGTGGCCAAAGGTACATGAAAAGATGCCCAACATCACTAGTCATCAGGAGAATGCAAATTAAAATCACAATGAAATATCACCTTATACCTGTCAGAATGGCTATTATTAAAAAGCCAACACAAATAACATGTGTTAGTAAGGATATAGAGAAAAGAGAACCCTGTACACTACTAGTAGCAATGTAAACTGGTATAAACCATTATTTTTAAAAGTATAATGAGTTCCTCAAAAAATTAAAAATAGAAGTATGACCCAGGAATCCCACTTCTGGTTATATATCCAAAAGAATGAAAACAGAACTCAAAATTATATATACACTCCCATTTGCATTGCAGTGTTATTCACAATAGCCACAATATGGAAACAATTTACGTGCCAATCAACAGGTATGAATGGATAAAGAAAATGTGGTATATATGATGCAGAATATATAATGGAATATTACTCAGCCATGAGAAGGAATGACATCCTGCCATTTGTGAAAATATGGATGGACCTTCAGTGAAATGTGCCAGAGAAAAACAAATACTTCATGATATCACTTATATGTGGAATTAAAAAGAAAAAAAGAGTAGAAAAATGGTTGACAGGGGCTAGGAAATGGAGAAATAGAGAAAGATTTATAAAAGGTTACCAGGGGAATTCTTTGCCAGTCCAGTGGTTAGGTTCGGTGCTTTCACTGTCATAGACCTGAGTTCAATCCCTGGTTTTGGAAATAAGATCCCACAAGCCACATGATGTGACCAAAAAGGAGGGGAGGGAAATGGTTACAAACTTCAACTATAAGAAAAATAAGGTCTAAAGATCAAATTGCCAACATCCGCTGGATCATGGAAAAAGCAAGAGAGGTCCAGAAAAACATCTATTTCTGTTTTATTGACTATGCCAAAGCCTTTGACTGTGTGGATCACAATAAACTGTGGAAAATTCTGAAAGAGATGGGAATACCAGACCACCTGACCTGCCTCTTGAGAAATCTGTATGCAGGTCAGGAAGCAACAGTTAGAACTGGACATGGAACAACAGACTGGTTCCAAATAGGAAAAGGAGTGTGTCAAGGCTGTGTATTGTCACCCTGCTTATTTAACTTCTATGCAGAGTACATCATGAGAAACGCTGG
>SJYX01004430.1:207740-262894 GCA_006410675.1 Oreotragus oreotragus
ACCTGCCTCTTGAGAAATCTGTATGCAGGTCAGGAAGCAACAGTTAGAACTGCACATGGAACAACAGACTGGTTTCAAATAGGAAAAGGAGTACGTCAAGGCTGTATATTGTCACCCTGCTTATTTAACTTCTATGCAGAGTACATCATGAGGAACGCTGGACTGGAAAAAACACAAGCTGGAATCAAGATTGCCAGGAGAAATATCAATAACCTCAGATATGCAGATGACACCACCCTTATGGCAGAAAGTGAAGAAGAATTAAAAACCTCTTGATGAAAGTGAAAGAGGAGAGTGAAAAAGTTGGGTTAAACCTCAACGTTCAGAAAACGAAGATCATGGCATCCGGTCCCATCAATTCATGGCAAATAGATGGGGAAACAGTGGAAACAGTATCAGACTTTATTTTTGGGGGCTCCAAAATCACTGCAGATGGTGACTGCAGCCATGAAATTAAAAGATGCTTACTCCTTGGAAGAAAAATTATGACCAACCTAAATAGTATATTCAAAAGCAGAGACATTACTTTGCCGACTAAGGTCCATCTCGTCAAGGCTATGGTTTCTTCTGTGGTCATGTATGGATGTGAGATTTGGACTGTGAAGAAGGCAGAGCACCAAAGAATTTATGCTTTTGAACTGTGCTGTTGGAGAAGACTCTTGAGAGTCCCTTGGACTGCAAGGAGATCCAGCCAATCCATTCTGAAGATCAGCCCTGGATGTTCTTTGGAAGGAATGATGCTAAAGCTGAAACTCCAGTACTTTGGCCACCTCATATGAAGAGTTGACTCATTGGAAAAGACTCTGATGCTGGGAGGGATTGGGGGCAGGAGGAGAAGGGGACGACAGAGGATGAGATGGCTGGATGGCATCACTGACTCGATGGACACGAGTCTGAGTGACCCCCGGGAGTTGGTGATGGACAAGGAGGCCCTGCATGCTGCGATTCATGGGGTCGCAAAGAGTCGAACATGACTTAGCGACTGAACTAAACTGAACCTCAACATAATAAAGGCTGTATAAGTAAACCTCACAGGTAACTTCATACTCTGTGATAAAATACTAAAAACTTTTCCTCTAAGATCAGGGACAAGACAAGAAATCCTGTTATTGTCATTTTTATTCAACATAGTATTATAGGTTCTAGCCAGACCAATTAGAAAAGATAAAGAAATGACAAACACACAAATTATACAGATGACATAATTTTACATGTAAGAACTCTAAAGATTCCACAAAACACTATTAAAACAAACAGATGGATCCAGCAATATTTTAAAATATCGTGTAAACACATAAAAGTCAGTTGTCTTTCTATACATTGACAAAAGAAAAACAGAAAGGAATTTAAGAAAATTTCATTTTCAATAATATAAAAAAGAAAAAAATACTCAGGAATTAAGTTAACCACGGAGGTAAAAAAGACTCACACAATGAAAACTATCAAAGTTTGCAGAAAGAAATCATAAGTAAATAGAAAATCATTTTGTGTTCATGGATTAGAAGACTTAAAATTGTTAAGATGCAAGTATCAGCAAAATGATCTACATATCCATGAAACTCCTATCAAATCTGAACAATATTTTTTTACAAAAATAAAGGTCTTTGAATTTTTAAATGAATATAGAATCTCAGAGAATCCTAGATAGACAAAAGAATCTTGAAAAAAATAAGTAAATTTGGAAGTATCACACTTCCTGATTAAAAAATTTACCATAGAGCTACACAAACAAAAAGTGCAGTTCTAGCATAAAATCAGACATATACATTAAGAGAACAGAAAAAATAGTTTAGCAATAACTCCTCCTATACATAGTCAAATGATCTTCAACAAGGGTGCCAGGACCATTCAATCTGGAAAGCAGTCCTTTCAACAAATGTGACTGAGAAAAGAATCAAAATAGACCATGAAAAGAATGAAGATAGACAATCACCTTAACACCATATATAAAAACTAACTCAAAATGTATCAAAGACCTAAATATAAGAGCTAAAACTATTAAAAATCTTAGAAGAAGCACAGAGAAAACCTTCATGTCATTAGATTTGGCTTTCTTGGATATGACACCAGAGCATGGGCAAAAATTGTCAAAAATAATAAAATAGACCTCATCAAAACTAAAACTTTACTGCATTATCATTAAGAATAACAAGGGCAAACCACAGAATAAGAGAGAATATTTCCATACCATACATCTGATAAAGAGTTAATACCCAGAACATATAAGAACACTTAAAACTCAACAACCATAATGAGGTTTAAAAGTGGGCAAAAGACTCAAATAGAAATTTTTCCAAAGAAAATACACAAATGGCCAGAAAGCACATGCAAACATGCTCAGCATTACTTATCCTTAGATGGATGTAATCAAAACCACAATGAGCTATCACCTCATACACATTAGGTTACTATGAAGAAACTAACCAACCAACCAGCCAGCAAACAAGTGCTAGCCAACATATAGGGATATTGGAACATATGTGCTTCACTGGTGGAAATATAAAATGGTGCAGTCACTGCAGAAAACATTATAATGGATCATCCAAAGGAAAAAAAAAAAAAAAGAACATAGAGTTACTATTGATCCAGCAATCTCACTTCAAGGTACACAAACAAAAGTATTAAAAGAAGGAACTTGAACAGATATTTATATACTTATGTCCATAGCAACTGTGTCCACAATATCTAAAAGAGGAAAACAAACCTAATGTCAATCAAGGGATGAATAGATAAACATAAAGCAACATATCATACTATGGAATGTTATTCACCTGTAAAAAGAATGAAATTCAGGTACATGTTACATTGATAAATCTTGGAGACATGATGCTAATTGAAAAAAGTCAGACACAAAAAAACTAATATTTTATGGTTCCACTTATGTGTGGTAGCTAAAACAGTCAAATTAATACAGACAAAGTAGGATAGTATTCACCATGGGCTGGGGCAGGGTCTGCGGGAGAGGGACATTATTGTTTAAGTGTATTGAGTTTTCATTTGTTGTTGCTGCTGTTTAGATACTAAGTTGTAAATGACCCAGTGGACTGTAGCCCATCAGACTCCTCTGTCCATGAGATTTCCCAAGTAAGAATACTGGAGGAGGTTACCATTTCCTTCTTCAGGGCATCTTCCCTATCCAGGGATGAAACTCCTGTCTCTTGCGTTAGCAAGCAGATTCTTTAACACTGAGTCACCTGGGAAGCACAAGTTTCTATTTGGAATAACGCAAATATCTGGAAATGGACAATGGTGATAAAACCGAAAGTGTTAACCGCTTAGTCAACTGTAGCCTTCCAGGCTCCTCTATTCATGGAATTCTCCAGGCAAGAATACTGGAGTGGGTTGCCATTCCCTTCTCCAGAGGATCTTCCTGACCCAGGGATCAAATCCACATCTCCCACACTGCAAGCAGATTCTTTACTGTATAAACCACCAGGGAAATTCTATTTGGAATGATGTAAATATCTGGAGATGGACAGTAGTGATCATGTCCGACTCTTTGCGACCCCATGGACTATACAGTCCATGGAATTCTCCAGGCCAGAATACTGAAGTGGGCAGCCTTTCCCTTCTCCAGGGGATCTTCCCAACCAAGGGATCAAACCCAAGTCTCTCACATTGCAGGAGGATTCTTTACCAGCTGAGCCACAAGGGAAGCCCAAGAATACTGGAGTGGGGAGCCTATCCCTTCTCCAGCAGATCTTCCCGACCCAGGAATCAAACCGGGGTCTCCTGCATTGCAGGTGGATTCTTTACCAGCTAAGTTATAGGTGGGAGGTGGGAGGGGGGTTCATGTTTGGGAATTCGTGTAAAAAAATAAATACAAAAAATAAAAAATAAAAAAAAAAGGAACCTGACATCTTCAAAAATAAATAAATAAATAAATAAAAAATAAAAGAAGCCCAAATATCTGGAGATGGACAGTAGTGATAGTTGTACAAAAATGTGAATGTAGTTAGTGCTACTGAATTGTACTTTTAAATATAATAAAATGATAAATTTTATGTTAAGTGTATCCAGTCTACAGCAACAAATTACTTGGCAAAATAATCTTCCTCAAACACATTGGCTGTCTTAGAATTCCTTTATCAATAATGTGCAGTAGCTTTCTAGTGACTATCATACACCAAATGTGCACTCTACTGCTTATTGGTGCCCAAGTGCTCATTTTTTATCTGCAGGTATAGAAGAATGATAAGTGAAAAAGGCAGTAGCTGTGTGGTAATTAGGCCAATCTAAAGCCTGAGAAACCTACATGCAGATCAGAAAGCAACAGTTAGAACTGGACATGGAAAAACAGACTGGTTCCAAATAGGAAATAGAGTACATCAAGGCTATATATTGACACCCTGCTTAGTTAACTTCTGTGCAGAGTACATCATGAGAAATGCTGGGCAGGAGGAAGCACAAGCTGGAATCAAGATTGCTGGGAAAAATATCAATCACCTCAGATATGCAGATGACACCACCCTTATGGCAGAAAGTGAAGAGGAATTAAAAACCTCTTGATGAAAGTGAAAGAGGAGAGTGAAAAAGTTGGCGTAAAGCTCAACATTCAGAAAACAAAGATCATGGCATGTGGTCCCATCACTTCACGGGAAATAGATGGGGGAAACAGTGGAAACAGTGTCAGACTTTATTTTTGGGGGCTCCAAAATCACTGCAGATGGTGATCACAGCCATGAAATTAAAAGACGTTTACTCCTTGGAAAGAAAGTTATGACCAACTTAGATAGCATATTGAAAAGCAGAGACATTACTTTGCCAACAAAGGTCCATCTAGTCGAGGCTATGGTTTTTCCAGTATTCATGTATGGATGTCAAAGTTGGACTTTGAAGAAAGCTGAGCACTGAAGAATTGATGGTTTTGAACTGTGGTTTTGGAGAAGACTCTTGAGAGTCCTTTGGACTGCAAGGAGATCCAAACAGTCCATTCTAAAGGAGGCTTTCATTGGAAACTGGGTGTTCATTGGAAGGACTGATACTAAAACTGAAACTCCAATAGTTTGGCCACCTCATGTGAAGAGTTGACTCATTGGAAAAGACCCTGATACTGGGAGGGATTGGGGGCAGGAGGAGAAGGGGACGGCAGAGGATGAGATGCTGTCTCTTATACACATCTAGATGTGTATAAGAGACAGGTATTCACCATCTGCTGGGGCAGGNGCCACCTCATGTGAAGAGTTGACTCATTGGAAAAGACCCTGATACTGGGAGGGATTGGGGGCAGGAGGAGAAGGGGACGGCAGAGGATGAGATGCCTGGATGGCATCACCGACTCGATGGACATTAGTTTGAGTAAACTCCGGGAGTTGGTGATGGAGAGGGAGGCCTGGCATGCTGCGATTCATGGGATTGCAAACAGTCGGACACGAATGAGCAACTGAGCTGAACTGAGCTGAACTGAAAGCTTGTAACCTCCCTTTCAAAAAGGGAAGACAGGAGAATCTCCTGAATAATCCTTAGCTGAGAAGGGTCAGGTTTTTTGCAACTCCCACAAATGAGGATAAGAATAAGAAAAAAAAATAATCCAAATATCATTTTATATTATACTGAGAGACATATGCACATATTTAGAGAGAAAACAAATTTGGCAAAATGTTACCAAAAGATAAATTGAGTTGAAAGAAATATGTGATTTCCTCATAATGTTTTTTATTTTTTTTAATTTAGTTTTTGGCCATGCCCCTCAGCATGTGGGATCTTAGTTACCTAAGCAGAGTTCGAACCTGCAGAGGAAGTGCAGAGTCTTAATCACTAGGCCTCCACAGAAGTCCCTCCTTGTAATTGCTTTTTAAGGCAAAGTTTACTTTTAAAAACTAAGTACCAAAGATGCAATTAAACCATAAGTCTCTTGGCATATTTGTGTTTGTCATTTATATTAATTTGATTTTCTACAATATCTATGCATGTCTCATAATTGGAATATGTAAACATATTATATTAAAATGTCTCAAGTATTCAGTCCTATATTTATAGGTCAAATATTGAATATGCATTTTTAATACCATCAGAAATATCAGTTTCTTCAATTATTACTTTTATGTCCTTACACAGGGATCCTTACCTAGTTAAACCTAAGTTTTTAAAGAGAAATATAGGAGTAATGTGAATAAAATTATAGGTCCAGCCTGGAGGATATTTTGAGGATAAAATTGATACTAGAATCCTATTTCTTAGCATGCTGCTACTGAGTCACTTCAGTCGTGTCCGACTCTGTGTGACCCCATAGACAGTAGCCCACCAGGCTCCCCTGCCCCTGCAATTCTCCAGGCAAGAACACTGGAGTGGGCTGCCATTTCCTTCTCCAATGCATGAAAGTAAAAAGTGAAAGTGAAGTCGCGCAGTCATGTCCAATTCTCAGCGACCCCATGGACTGCAGCCTACCAGGCTCCTCCATCCATGGGATTCTCCAGGCCAGAGTACTGGAGTGGGGTGCCATTGCTNGCAAGAACACTGGAGTGGGCTGCCATTTCCTTCTCCAATGCATGAAAGTAAAAAGTGAAAGTGAAGTCGCGCAGTCATGTCCAATTCTCAGCGACCCCATGGACTGCAGCCTACCAGGCTCCTCCATCCATGGGATTCTCCAGGCCAGAGTACTGGAGTGGGGTGCCATTGCTGTTTATTGTGTTAGGTGGAGATTTATTCAAAATAATTGCACTGAACAATTTTGTTCATTGAGTCCATTTCAACACAATCTGCAAATGCTAGGCTACCAAGAAGAAAAAGTTTACAAATAAAAAAAGTTACCAAGTTCAAACACTGTTCCTGCACCATCTCCTTTTGTCTGATTCCTCAGTTGAGGAAGCAAAGAATAGGAAGGTAAAACATGAGCCTCTAACAGTTATAACTGTCTTATGTCATTCTTTCCAGTGAAGACTAAAGGAATCTGTAGGAAGATGTGAGAGGAACAACTGCAAACAACTTTATAGAATCCAGGTTTGTGGCTTCTTAGTTTGAATGAGTCAGAGGACTTTTAACTTCAAATTAACAAATCTTTTCAATCCTGTTTAGGATTGATCTTCAAAATTGGATCTACAAAACAATCACTGGACAGGATTGATTCTCCATGTTGAATAAATGTTACAAATGACTCCATTATGAAAAACAGACCAACAGACAGAGAGTGATCACAAGTGCCAGTGAGAGCAAATGAGCAAGAGGGAGAGAGAGCAAGAGGGTTTTGAACAATAGTAATTTTTACAAATAAAGATCAGGGATCTGGGGACAATGCTTACCTCCACATAGAGATTTACAGAGCTCTCATTCTGAAGCTTCCTTAAGTATGACTAATCTAAATATTTAAAAGAAACTATCCCTTTAGCTTATAATTGCTTGTAACCTCCTTAAAAGAGACTGTCTTGTTTTGTGAAGTCTATGGAGAAGATTCTTGAGAGTCCATGAACAACAAGGAGATCCAACCAATTAATCCTAAAGTAAATCTGTCCTGAGTATTCACTGGAAGCACTGATGCTGAAGCTGAAGCTCCAATACCTTGCCCACCTGATGCAAAGAACCAACTCATTGGAAAAGACTGATGCTGGGAAAGATTGAAGGCAGGAGGAGAAGGGAATGACAGAGGATGAGAGAGTTAGATGGCATCACCGACTCTATGGACATGAATCTGAGCAAGCTCCGGGAGTTGGTGATGGACAGGGAAGCCTGGCATGCTGCAGTCCATGGGGTCACAGAGTCAGACATGACTGAGTGACTGAATTGATGCCACCTACAGAGCTTGACAAGCAAGATAGGCAGGTAGGTTCCTGTGAGTTTTTCCACCCCACTTCCTGCCCTGAGTTGACTTTCTCAGATAGGACATAATGTTTCTGGTTATCACTTTGCAGCCTCTACTGTTCTAAATGGAGAGGCTGAGCTTACCCTGAACTAAAGCCAACCACAGACTCCTGCAAGCCAGACAATAGGCAATGTGCCTTCCTGCCCTATCCAATCATTACTCTTAACCTGAAATCAACCTGGAGTTCAAGCTGAATTTGTGCTAAAAGATATAGATGTACCTGGTCCACACACCACAGGTCCAGGAATTCTTCTCAGTTGCTTGTCACCCGTTGCTCACTCGCTCCTTTCACCTTTTTGTCCTTCATTTATCAAAGGTAAAAAAGACTAAATTACTCATTTCTTCCAGTAAAATGATGTGGTTTCACTGAAATTAAAAGTATAAATAATTCTTGGTATTTTTAGAGTTATCAGAGTCTTACCAAATCCACTGGTCATACCAGGAATACAGGTGTGTGGTGAAGATTAGAAAAAGTCAGTTATTCAACGGCCACATCCTAATAAGATATTTCTACAGTTTCTTTTAGGCCTTCCCATGTTGGAAGGCCTTTATAGCTTCTCTTCTCTATCTCTCTCTGTAGGCTTCAGTTTTCTTGGCAACAAGAAAAATAGAAAATCCATAGCACAAATGTAAGCAAAACTGTATAAAACAAGTATATTTCAAGCATTTTTCTCTTAGCTGGGATTCCTGGGTAATTTGGATAGGAAAGCACTTTTAATATATTTCTTAATCTACATACTTAGTTTACAATATCAAAAAGGAAAGATACCACTTTGCTGACAAAGGTTTATATATCAAAGCTATGGTTTTTCCAGTAGTCAAGTACAGAAATGAGAGTTCATAAAGAAAACTGCATGCTGAAGAATTGATGTACATTTTATGCACATAGCTTGAAAGGATGAACAGAAAAATGGTCTCTGCCCTCAGACGAGTTTTAAGGTGTTAAAATACTGAAAATATTTATTGAAAAAGTACTGAAATATTTACCACCTTAAAATAATTACTAGACAGCAGTTAATTATACCTGGATAAGGACTCTAGTAATTACTTGTTATTACCTAAACCAATATGTCCCTACTTTAACAGGGGAGTGTGTGCATCTTTCTGGTATCTGGGTAACAATGCCAAGTTGGATCCTGAGTCAAGTCCTTAAATGTCTCATTTCCTGACTGCATATCTACTTGAATAAATAGTACCCCAGTGGGAGGTAGAAAAACTCATTTTTATTTCTCTTGTCCTGGAGTTTCAGGATCCTTCTTCCTGAGGATCCAGATCCTCCAGGTAATGAATTCCTGATCTGAAACTGGCTGAGATAAAGACTAGGGATTGAAAAACTTCTTTGCACTATAAATCCATCACCTCCTCATAAGTGGAGAAGGCAATGGCACCCCACTCCAGTATGCTTGCCTGGAAAATCCCATGGACGGAGGAGCCTGGTGGGCTGCAGTCCATGGGTCGCTAAGTCGGACATGACTGAGCAACTTCACTTTCACTTTTCACTTTCGTGCATTGGAGAAGGAAATGGCAACCCACTCCAGTGTTCTTGCCTGGAGAGTCCCAGGGATGGGGGAGCCTCGTGGGCTGCAGTCTATGGGGTTGCTCAGAGTAGGACATGACTGAATCGACTTAGCAGCCTCATAAGCTATCCTTGACTCTATCCATTAATTGTTTTCTCCCTATTTCACTTGACCATGTTTTATTCATCCTCCTCTGAGTTCTCTGTGGTCAGGCTCTACTGTCACTTCAACATTGCCACACAACTATCATTGCATCCACCTGGCTTCTGATGTGTAAAAGCAAACACCTCACCTCCATGTAACAGGGTCTCTCATCTCTCCTGGTTAGCACCACCAGGAGTCCAGTTCTGAGGTCGCACATCATCCCACCTGCCCTGACACATAGCAGGAAGGTCAGCATGGAATGTTTTAAGAATTATAGGATCCCTCTCAATAGTGCACATTCTTTTTTTTGGCTAGTTTTCCTTCTAAAACCTTAAAGTTCCCTTCAGAGATAAACAGTGAAGGCTACTGCACTATTTCAAAGGATCACCAGAAAATTTTTACCTTAGTTTAGAAGTGAATGTAAGAATTAAAGAATCAAGGCCAAAATGAAACAAAAATATTAGGATGCAAATTTTGTGCTTTCCAGTCTTCGATTCTTAGCCTGGCTGATGTCATTTCTTGGTGCAAGGAACAATTCGTCATTTAGTGGTCAGTTTCACATCCCATTAGTATTGATTATTAGTATTCTTTTATAATTTGTTTTATTTATGAACATTGTTTTTACATTTTTTATTCTTTTATTTTTTATTATTATTTTTAATTTAAATTTATTTATTACAAAATTTCAAAGGTAGAATATATAATGTAAACTATGTGTCCTTCCTCCACCTGATCCCACCCAGCTTTCCCCAGAAATAACCAATGTCACCAGTTTTCATGAATTCCTCTTTTTTACCCACAAAAACTACACTAGACTCAAGTTTTGACAACTCATTTTTTTCAACTTAAAATATATCTTGAAGATTTTTCTTTAATAGTATATATAAACTCCATTGTCAAATTATTTCAGTGGCTACATAGACATCTACTACATGTGTGTACTAACTTTATGTTTATATTACAACATTTATCATTTATTTTTATTAACACCACAATTTCTCTCATTTATGTGTGTGTGTGTGTGTGTATAATTGTGTGCATCTGTTTTCTTAAAAGTGAACATGTTATATCAAGTCATACACACATTAAACATAAATATTAAGATCAATTCTCAACAGAAATTTTATAATCTATACTAATGGCAACCCACTCCAGTACTCTTTGCATAGAAAATTCCATGGATGAAGAAGCCTGGTGGGCTACAGTCCATAGGGTCACAAAGAGTTGGACGCTACTGAGTGACTTTACTCACTCACTCATATTCCTATATGAGACAGCTTTTCTTTCCACACTTTCTCACATAACATAACTTGTTATCAAATATTTTTACTTTTATTAACCTGAGAAGTGAATGATTATATTATTTACTAATTATGAATAAGTTTGAATATGTTTTAGTTATTTTCTGTTAACTTCTACTCACATAATCTCTTTCATGTTGTTTAAATGTGAAACTTTAAGCTTTTGCTATGATAAATACCTCAGATATGCAGATGACAGCATCCTTACAGCAGAAAGTGAAGAGGAACTAAAAAGCTTCTCGATGAAAATGAAAGTGGAGAGTGAAAAAGTTGGCTTAAAGCTCAACATTCAGAAAACGAAGATCATGGTATCTGGTCCCATCACTTCATGGGAAATAGATGGGGAAACAGTGGGAAAAGTGTCAGATTTTATTTGGGGGGGCTCCAAAATCACTGCAGTTGGTGATTGCAGCCATGAAATTAAAAGACACTTACTTCTTGAAAGGAAAGTTATGACCAACCTAGATAGCATATTCAAAAGCAGAGACATTACTTTGCCAACTAAGGTCCGTCTAGTCAAGGCTATGGTTTTTCCAGTGGTCATGTATGGATGTGAGAGTTGGACTGTGAAGAAGGCTGAGGGCCGAAGAATTGATGCTTTTGAACTGTGGTGTTGGATAAGACTCTTGAGAGTCCCTTGAACTGCAACGAGATCCAACCAGTCCATTCTGAAGGAGATCAGCCCTGGGATTTTTTTGGAGGGAATGATGCTGAAGCTGAAACTCCAGTACTTTGGCCACCTCATGTGAAGAGTTGACTCATTGGAAAAGACTCTGATGCTGGGAGGGATTGAGGGCAGGAGGAGAAGGGGATGACAGAGGATGAGATGACTGGATGGCATCACTGACTTGATGGGTGTGAGTCTGAGTGAACTCCGGGAGTTGGTGATGGACAGGGAGGCCTGGCGTGCTGCAATTCATGGGGTCGCAAAGAGTCAGACACGACTGAGCGGAACTGATGATAAAAGTTGAAGATGCATTTTCAGAGAGCCTTTTATCTTTTGGTTTTTTGAACATAAAGGATTTATTTCAGTTTTATGCACTTGAAAGAACTGATGTTGAAGCTGAAGCTCCAATATTTTGGCCACCTGATGTGAAGAGCTGACTCATTTGAAAAGACCTTGATATCGGGACAGATTGAAGGCAAGAGGANGGACACGACTGAGTGACTGAACTGAACTGAACTCAATAATGCGACTCATAATCCATAAGACACATGTATTCTGGAAGAACTTTAAAATAATAATAGTTACTAGTTACTAAAATTTCTTTCAGAAAGCATAATTGGTGTTAATCTCAGTCTGGCTAACTTTGTTACTGTTCAATCATTCAATTGTGTCCTACTCTTTGCAATCAGGTTTCCCTGCCCTTCACTGTCTTGTGGAATTTTCTCAGATTCGTGTCCATTGAGTTGGTGATGCCATCTAACCATCTCATCCTCTGTCTTGGTAAAGATTAATCAAAAGCTAGAAAAATTCAAATGCAAGCAACTTTGTCTTGATAAATTATAACTGCATTTTGCCAAGCCTGTTTCTTTAAATATATCATATTCAGGAGAAAAACAATCATTGACTTATATTCACGTATTTTTTTAACATCAAAATCTTTGTGACAGCTAATTCATAACTAATAACACATCTTTTTATTTGAAAATATATATATTCATTTAAGTTTTTTTTAAGCAACTAGGAAATAAAATAGCCTTAATAATTTTAAGCACAAAAGAGTTCAAAGTTACTCTGTAATCCAAGAATTTGGGTAGCAGCATAAATTTCTTGAAGTGTTTTTCATATAGAGATACAAAAATATCAGACTCTCAGTGGTACTGAAATTGTATGTTTATTAGATCACAGAGAAATGATTTTGTCTGAAAGAAACAAAACTTCTGGGCAGTAGTAGCTGAAACAAATACAGATTTATTTATTTTTTTCATGTCAAGAATCTCAAAATTGCTGCTGTTGGTAGAGTAGATAAATGTTATAAAAAGAAATGTAAGACTTTCTGTAGTGGTTCTTGGATAGAGAATTCAGTGTAGACATGGAGACTTTGTTAAAGGTTGGAAAAATAGGTGAATGAGTAAGGGATAAATGACTGCCAATCACTGTCTATCACTATATCCCAGCAGATGTCTGCTTATATCTCACGATTCAGACTCCCTTGTATGTGTATCACTCTCTGTTGAGGAAGCTGGGGGAGGAGTTTCATTGTATTTTGGCTCATTTAGCCTGGAAGATCCCATGGACGGAGGAGCCTGGTAGGCTGCAGTCCATGGGGTTGCTAAGAGTCGGACACGACTGAGTGACTTGACTGTCACTTTTCACTTTCATGGATTGGAGAAGGAAATGGCAACTCACNCATGGACGGAGGAGCCTGGTAGGCTGCAGTCCATGGGGTTGCTAAGAGTCGGACACGACTGAGTGACTTGACTGTCACTTTTCACTTTCATGGATTGGAGAAGGAAATGGCAACTCACTCCAGTGTTCTTGCCTGGAGAACCCCAGGGACGGGGGAACCTGGTGGGTTGCCGTCTGTGGGGTCGCACAGAGTCGGACACGACTGATGTGACTTAGCAGTAGTAGCAGCAGCCTATAAAATGAAGGCAAACAACAGAGGAAAAGTTGAAATGGGTGTTTGATTAACTTCATATAGTGCTTGTCGCATTTGTTTTGTTTTTCTCTTGTAAAAAAATTAAACTAATGAAACATTTTTAAAACTTGGCAAATGGAATATGAAAAAAATCTCACATTTCAATATCATTAACAGAGCAAATATTTTATTCTAAGCTTCTATATTCACATGTTTTAAAATCTAGTCATGCTACAATGTGATAGTTTCCTTTTCTTTTACAATGTGTCATAAGGCTTTTCAACCCTTGAAAATAGTCATTTTCACCAATATTTTTAGGGATTGTTTAGTGTGTGGATTTATCTGTTTTCCTAGTAATTTCATATTACCAAAGCATTGTTTCTATACATTTCTTCATTTTCTGGTTGCTGTTATTAAGAAAATTACAACTTAAAGCATGTTAGAGACTTTCCAAAGATTATTTCATAGATGTCAGTGAGCAAATGTACCAAGAGCCAGGGGTGTGTGGGTGCTTAGTTGCTCAGCCATGTCCAACTCTTTGCAACCCTGTGGATAAACTGTAGCCTGCCAGGCTCCATGGAGATTCTCCAGGTAAGAATACTGGAGAGGATTGCCATCTCCTCCTCCAGGGGATATTCCCAACCCAGGAATCGAACCCACGTCTCACTCATTGCCTGTGGATACTTTATCATCTGAGCCACCAGGGAGAGCCAGGGGCAGTGTCATCAAACTGCACCTTATTTAAAAACTGCAAAGAATTCTGAAAAACAAAGGCTGAAAAACACTGAAGTATATTAACATAGAAAATAAAAATGTCATCTTATAGAATGTTTTCTGGAAAAGAGTCATACTGGATGATTTAATTTCTGTTCTGACTAAATTTGGAAGAATAAGCTTGGTAGCCTCTCAAAGTTTCTTTAAAGCCTGTGGATCTATGGTCATCATTCACTTATTTATGACTCCTGTTCACAGGTTATGAGCACCTTTTAGAGAAAGTGATTCCTTTATATCCAAGACTCTTTAGAAGTCAATAATATTATGATATAATACAGATTTTATGTTTAAATAGTTGTGTTTTTTGATAATTCCTTTTGAGTTTTAAGTTACAAAAGAAAACAAAATATCATCTATGTCTAAGCATATAAAGCATTCATAAAAGGAAAAGTAATAAAAATTATCAAGAATGCACATTGAAATTAAACACAGTTCTTCCAAAATTACACACTAAAAGATTTCACTAACTTGAGAATTACAAAAGAGAAGTCATGAATAGAATGTAACAACTTGATAGTATTTAAAATAATTCCTACTCTAAATAATAGGTTAGATGAAACCGTCAAATGGCATTGTATGCAACCCAGTGGGAAGGTTTTCTATAATTCAGCTCTAAGATTAGATATAAATGGAGCTATTACCATGGAAACTATTTTTGAGGCTAATAAAAGTGTAACCAATATGAACTAAAAAATACGTACAAAGCCCCATCCAGACAGTAGATTTTCCCTTCTTAGTAAAAAGTCATTAATAAAAGAAAAAGCCTTCAGACATATAGATTCCTTTGTTGTATAAAGAACACTTGTTTTCAGTTGGTTTCTTCTTCTTCTTCTTTTTTTTTTGGTGGAATGTAAAGCTTCCCTTCAGGGTAAAAGTGAGATTTATCCTAATGCATGAAGGGAGGAAAGGGTTTAGAGAAAGTGAAATTTGTGGAATGCACACACTTTAAAAAATATATTCTCTTTCCTATTCTAAGCATAAATCATAGTTTATAAACAAGATCTACTGTTCCCTCCTTTCTTGTAAAGCAGATGAGACTATAACACAGTATTGGTGATTTATAACTGCCCAGGGGGGGAAAAATCTTTTGTAGTTTTTTTTTTTTTTTTCTGAAAGCTTCTCTGAAAATTATTTCACATCACTTTTACTTTTAAAGGCAAAATATATTTTATTTATGGTGCCATTTAAAAAAGAACGTTAATTTTAAAATACAGTTGTGAAAGGAGCCTAGGTGATGGTTTGCAATGGAAGGCATTTTTACAAGTACTTTCGAAAACTGTTGAACCTCAGTCTACTGCAATAATAACTCTTCAGAAATGATACTTACTAATCAAATATTGTTTCACAAAATGAAATGTAATATTTTGATTAAGGCAAGAGAAATAAAGGCCAAATATGAGAGAATTCAGTTTGATTAATTAATAGATCATTTCTAAAAAAAATAAGTGAATAGTTCACTGAGCAGTAGAAATTTGTGTCCTTCAATACTGCTGGTCTGTTGGCAGTGTCACAGATATTAGCATTTTGTTTCTCAGACATTTTCCTCAGCATCCCAGTATTTCTCAACTTTGATGTAAAGGTTTCCCAACACCAAGCTCATGGTGCCTGACCAGGCTAATTAAAGAAATACTACATTTCTTATTAAAATAGGCAGTGTAATTCACATTAAAACAATTCATCGGACTGGCTTTTGTTGAGTATGAATGATCTTTGGGTTCTTCAAGCACAACTGGCAGAAAATACACAAAGATATTGATATCACAGTTTCAAGTCCTTGACATTGGTAGACTGCCTTAAAATGATATCAGCTTGGTCAATCTGATGTAATTACAATAAACAGAGATATGTAATCACTCATTTTTAGGCAAAGATAATAAAGCAGTGGACAAACTGTGGGAGATGGTGAGGGACAGGGAAACCTGGTGTGCTGCAGTTCAGGGAGTCGCTAAGAGTCGAATACAACTTGGCAACTGAACAACAACAAATAAGCAATGAACCTGTATAGAGGCAGAAGCTCTGTAATAATATAAAAAAATTAGAAAGCTAAAGACCTCAGGCTATGATCCATGTTTTCATACTACTCTTAAAATTTGCTAGGACCTGTGGCATCACATTCATTCATAGTTATTTTTTGAGCACCTAGTGTTCAGGTACTGGTTTGGGAAGGCAGTGGTGAGTAATGTAAAATCCTTGACTTTGTGGTGTATGAAATTTTCTAAAAGGAAGTACAGATTTAAGTGAAAATATGTCACGCACCTTATATGTTGGTAATGGAATAAAGGCATTATTATTTGCTGTTTTATTTAATGATTAACACTTGTAAGCTTGTATTAGCTCATTTGGGGTGCTCTAACAAAGTACCCGGGCTTCCTGGGGAGCTCAGCTGGTAAAGAATCTGCCTGCAACGCAGGAGACCCTGGTTCAATTCTTGGGTTAGGAAGTCTCCCTGGAGAAAGGATAGGCTACCCATTCCAGTATTCTTGGGCTTCCCTGGTGTCTCAGATGGTAAATAATCCACCTACAATGTGAGAGACCCTGTGTTTGGAAGATTCCCTGGAGGAGAGCATGGCAACCCACTCTAGGATTCTAGCCTGGAGAGTCGCCGTGGACAGAGGGGCCTGCTGGGCTACAGTCCATGGGGTCACAAGACTTGGACAAGACTGATGCCTAAACACAGCACAGCACAGCAAAGCACCAGAGACTGGTCCTTATAAACAACAGAAATATATTTCTTATGGTTCCAGAAGCTAGAAGACTCAGATCATGGTGCCGTCAGGGCTGATTTTTGGTGAGGCCCTCTTCCAGGTTACAGACTGCCAACTTCTCCTTGAATTCTCACATGGCCAAAAGAAATGAACAGCAAGTTTTCTCCTGACTCTTATAAAGGCATTAATTCTGTGTGTGAGGACTCCACTCTCGGTTCAGTTCAGTCACGCAGTCGTGTCCGACTCTTTGTGACCCCATGAATTGCAGCACGCCAGGCCTCCCTGTCCATCACCAACTCCCAGAGTTCACTCAGATTCACGTCCATTGAGTCAGTGATGCCATCCAGCCATCTCATTCTCTGTCGTCCCCTTCTCCTCCTGTCCCCAATCCGTCCCAGCATCAGAGTCTTTTCCAGTGAGTCAACTTTTCGCGTGAGGTGGCCAAAGTTCTGGAGTTTCAGCTTCAGCATCATTCCCTCCAAAGAAATCCCAGGGCTGATCTCCTTCAGAATGAACTGGTTGGATCTCCTTGCGTTCCAAGGGAATCTCAAGAGTCTTTTCCAACACCACAGTTCAAAATCATCAATCATTGGCACTCACCTTTCTTCACAGTCGAACTCACATCTGTACATGACCACTGGAAAAACCATAGCCTTGACTAGACAGACCTTTGTTGGCAAAGTAATGTCTCTGCTTTTAAATATGCTATCTACATTAGTCAAAACTATCCTTCCAATTAGTAAGTGTCTTAATTTCATGGCTCCAATCACAATCTGCAGTGATTTTGGAGCCCCCAAAAATAAAGTCTGACACTGTTTCCACTGTTTCCCCATATATTTGTCATGAAGTGATGGGACCAGATGCCATGATCTTCGTTTTCTGAATGTTGAGCTTTAAGCCAACTNTAAAGTTTCAGGATATAAAATCAACACACAGAAATCCCTTGCATTCCTATACACTAATAATGAGAAAGTAGAAAACGAAATTAAGAAAACAATTCCATTCACCATTGCAACAAAAAGAATAAAATACTTAGGAATATATCTACCTAAAGAAACTAAAGACCTATATATAGAAAACTATAAAACACTGATGAAAGAAATCAAAGAGGACACTAATAGATGGAGAAATATACCATAACTTTTCTTCCAAGGAGTAAGCGCCTCTTGATTTCATGGCTGCAGTCACCATCTGCAGTGATTTTGGAGCCCCCAAAAATAAAGTCTGACACTGTTTCCACTGTTTCCCCATCTATTTGCCATGAAGTGATGGGACCAGATGCCATGATCTTCGTTTTCTGAATGTTGAGCTTTAAGCCAACTTTTTCACTCTCCACTTTCACTTTTATCAAGAGACTGCTTTTATTGGAAGCCAAAATCAGTCATGCTGCAACTTTCACCTATTAGTCCTAAAAGAAGCTTTCTTGGGAATTCTCAGCTGAAATGCAAGGAAAGACTTTAACCTCCTTGTCAGATCAAAAATTAAAATAATAGTTTATGTTTATAAGACTAAGTAAAAGTTTCAAAACTATAAGTGAAGAAATCACATTGACATTCATTTGTTTTTAACCCTTGAAAGAAATCTCTCTTTCCTTAAACTTTCGCACACTTGAGCAGAAGAGAAGCCCCTATTTAAAGAGGATTAGACAGAAACAGTTTGATGTAGAGTCTAGGTCCATGGTTGTGATCCTGTCACTGCTTCTCTATCCATAAGATGGCTGCCCATCTCTTTCTCATGTGAAATGTGATGAAAGTGAAAGTGTTAGTCATGCAACTAGGTCCGACTCTTTGTCAGCCCATGGACTGTGGCCTGCCAGGCTCCTCCGTCCATGGAATTCTCTAGGCAAGAACACTGGAGTGGGTTGCCACTCCCTTCACCAGGGGATTTTTCCAGCCCAGGGATAGAACCCAGGTCTCTCGCATTGCATACAGATTCTTTACTGACAGCCACCAGGGAAGCCGTGGTAACATCCAGGTAAACATGTTCTTTTAGGACAGTGAATTATGAGCTTCCTCTATATCTAGTAGAGTTATTGCCAGTAATAGCCATATAACAATCCTCAGGACATAAAGCAAGATACTAAAACTGTAAAACATCTTAAGATATTGTTCCCTTCCTTTTTTTGTTATAAACATATAAATGATACCTTGGGAAGATAAATGGCCTAAGTTGTATAGTAACATGTTCTCCTGATGATCCATTCTCAGTAGAAACATTGCTTCATCTTTAACAGTTCAAGTATGGTAATCACCCTTTCATACAAAAGACTCTAGAAATATTTAATAACAGATATCACTTCATATTCAATTTCTTTTCTAGGTTAAATATATCCTCAAATTCTCCAACTATTCCTCAAAAAACAAGCTTTGCTTTCCTTCAAAATCTTGGTCACTATTATATTCCAAATACCTGTAGCCCTCTTAAAGAACAGTTCCCAGAAATACGGAGATTATCTCCTGATACTAGATATCATAAAATAAAGTTATCTTACTTAAAATATTGAGATAAGTAGTTGATCAATGATTTTTTTAAATGTAGTAATATGAAGAACCACTAATAAGTGATGGTCTGCTAGCATATAAAGGCACACTATAATGAAAGGTTACAGTCTCAGGCCTGAATAATTAAAAGAATGTAGATGACATTAACTGCTCAAAAAGGAAAAAGTTTTGAAGGAAGGGCAGATTAGGACTTCATTGTGGACCTGTTAATATTTTGGTCCCTGTTAGTTTGTAGCTGTATATTTAAGTCAGGTATTAAGGAATAGGTTCTAAGCTATGAATATGAGAAGTCTGTGAGTCACAAGTGTTTAAATGGTATTTTAAAGCATGATTTTTGGAGGAAACCATTCAGGAAATGAGTATAAGTAGAAAAGGAAGAGGTGCAAAGACCAAGCCCTAGGAAATTCTGACATAAAGAAGAAGGTAATAATCAGGAAACAAGAATGAAAAACAACAACGAGATGGTTGAAAAATGGATAGATTGTGTTCTGCATGCCAAAGTACTCAGCAGTGTCAAATGCTGCTGAGTCCGTAAGATGAAGACTTGTGGTTGTGGATGATATTGACAGGTGTGACTGTGATGAAGCAGCGAGACGAAAAGCAAAGAATGGGACTAGAGGCATTGGAGATCAAGTGTATAAACACTTTTTTCTTGGGGTTTTCTGCAAAGAAAAGAAGAGAAGTAGCATGGAGCTTGAAGAAAGTAAGATCAAGAGAAGGTGATTTTTTTTTTTTTTTTTGAGATAGAATGAAAACAGTATGTTTACCATTAGGAAAAATCTATTTGGGAGGAAGAAATAGATGATGCATGAAAAGTAGGGAGGATAGTTAGGGAATATCCTTGAGTGGAAGAGAATGGAAAAGACTGAGAAAACAAGTTGAGAACCTGACTTTATCTAGAAGTACACAGAATTTATTCATTAATAACAGGGGAGAAAGCAAGGTATATAGTTACTGATGCATTAAGGTAGATAGAAAAGGTGGTGTTGCTTTTAGAAGCTCTTTAATTGCTGCTTCTATTTTCTCAGGAAAAGAGGAAGAAAGATTATAAACTAAAAGTGAGGATGAAAGAAGTGTTGGAAGTTTAAAGAGAAAGAAGGAATGAAATAATTATCTGATTTAACAGAGTGGGAATATAATTGCTAGGGAGCATTAAGGGCCTGCTTAAGATGAAAATGAATATAAATGGAGACCAATCAGCTTGGTTGTGTGTTTTTCCTTAGTCATATCAACTAAACAAGTACGGGCATGCAAGAAGCACAAAATTGGTTTTAACTAGGATTGAAGACAAGTGAGAACAATTTAGTGAGAAAGTAGAGGCTAACAGTATAGGAAAAGAGTTAATGACTGATTATAAAATTCAAGCTGACTAAGGAAGTGAAGACATAAATGATAAGATAGGGAAAAGGAAACAGGATAAACACTTTATTGGTCTTAGTGAGTTCAAGGGACTGTTGGAATTGGGGTACTAAAAGGAATAACCTAGAAAGTTTAGAGGAAGAGGTAGTTGGTGTGTAAAGTTTGACACTGAAATCATAAGGGATTTCAGTTATTGACAAGCACAAGGTTTAAGTTACAACCTATAGGGTGGCTGAGGTAAGGTGAAAGACAAGGTCATTGAAAGAGAGGAAGTAGAGAAACTGAAAAATCAGGCAATTAGAAGGATTATCTATGTATATAAAGAAATCATCAAGAATAAAGACAGCAGTACTACTTAACAGTGACAAAAATGAGGAGTGATCTAGAAGGGGTCAGGACATGACTGCAACAGGTGGGGTGGTGGGTGGAACAGACATCTGATGACATAGAAATCAAATCTTTACAGGGAGACAGCTTAGAGGTTGTTTGGGATATTTCTTTATGTAACATACTTGCTTTCATCTTCAGCTTATCATTGATATTTGTGCAACATACTCTACATTTTTAATTGTTACTTAGATGAAATGTTGACTCATTGGAAAAGACTGATGCTGGGAGGGATTGGGGGCAGGAGGAAAAGGGGATGACAGAGGATGAGATGGCTGGATGGCATCACCGACTAAATGGACATGAGTCTAAGTGAACTCCGGGAGTTGGTGATGGACAGGGAGGCCTGGTGTGTTGCAATTCATGGGATTGCAAAGAATCAGACACGACTGAGCCACTGAACTGACTGAATTGAGATGAAATGATAGAACAAATCTCAGGACAGAACTCCAAAGCATGCCACTAGAAGCCTCCCTCCAGGGTACTAGTGACCCATCAATAAGCATCCAACTTATTTATGCTATGGTTTAATAAGCTAATTACCTTGTCCATTTATAAGGCTATCCAATATTGCAAGACATGTCATGCCTTGTTGAAATTTTGATATTTTATATCAAGTTCACTGTTTTTCAGACTAGCATATGCTGCCCCTGGTAGTTCACAGATAAATCTTCTGAGGTCCTCAATTCCATATGACAAGAATTCTAATGTTCTTTTATTTTAAAAAATATTTAATTAGTACAGACATATTCAATATAATTTGAATGAACTCTCTATAATTTAAGACCACACTGCCACACTCCTGTTTCTGGGTCTGCATCTATCCTCACATTGGTATCAAGAATTATCACTGTAATTGTTGGGTTTTTTTTTAAAAAGAGGATGCCTTAATACTGAAATGATGCATGCACACAAAAACCAGGCCAAATGACATCATTGTGTCCTCTATAAGTGATGATTTTGCAGCCTTTCAAATAAAGAAAAGACGTGGGTGACTTGAATCATCACATGGCATGTGGTAGGATTGGAAGATCAAATCCATGGAAGTTAGTATCACATTCACATTGCTAAACAGTGATTTTAGCTCATTGAAACAATATCAACTATCACATGAAATTAATGGAATGAACTTAAATAATACTGGTTTTGTAGCTTTATTAGATTCATATTGGATGATCTTGATATATAGTCTTATTTATATTTAATTATCATTAAAACAAAAATAATTTAGAATCTATCCTCTTTCCTCTTGGGCTTCGCTGGTGGCTCAGATGGCACTGTAGGAGACCTGGGTTCGATCCTGTGTTGGAAAGATCCCTTGCAGAATGGAATAGCAACCCACTCCAGTACTCTTGCCTGGGGAATTCCAAGGACAGAGGAAGTGGGCTACAGTCCACGGGGTCACAAAGAGTTGGACACGACTGAGCAACTAATACTTATCTCTTGCCTCTTAGTAAGATTTAATTATCACTCAAGTTAGAGAAACAGCAGTCTTTTCCAGTTTCCTTGTATTTCTAGTCTAATGACTCTGATTTTAAAAAGGAAAGAGTAAAATATCCAACATCTAATGTCCTTTATGACTCCATGCTGGCAATCAGAAAACTACCCACTTTTCTACATCCTCTAAAGTCACTCTTGTAGTACTGTCAGTAACACTCCCCACCCCTCAATCTCAATAGGTTAACATAACAAAAGTTTCTGTATACCTCATAACTGCAAGTCTCAGGTAGATCAACAGAGAACCTCTCCTCACCACAGTCACTCAGATCCCTACACTAATAGACTTCATCTGGAGAGGAGCTTCCCTGATCACCAGAACTATGGCAAATTGCACACAGCCTCTTAAAAGTTTCCACCTAAAATGCTCCATAGTGTTTCCAATCACATTTTATTGACCAAAAAAGAAAATAATCACGAGACCATTTCTTCTAAAGAGACTAGTAAGGCCAGTCCTATCACGTAAGTAGCAGAGGAATTGGAAAGATAATACTGATTGCCCATATCCCTAGAGTCTTACAGGATCAGTACCATATTCACCAGTTTAGGATTGACGTGTGTCATTCAGAGTTCTTTAGGTGCAAACAATAGGAATTGATTCTACCTATCTTACACAACTAAAAGAAATTCACTGACAGGACTGAAAAGAGAAGATGAAATATCCACGTTCATTTCAGTTCAGTTGCTCAGTTGTGTCCAGCTCTTTGCAACCTATGGACTGCAGCATGCCAGGCTTCCCTGTCCATCACCAAATCCTGGAGCTTGCTCAAATTCATGTCTATTGAGTCGGTGATGCCATCCAACCATCTCATCCTCTGCCATCCCCTTCTCCTCCTGCCTTCAATCTTTCCCAGCATCAAGGTCTTTTCCAAGGAGTCAGTTCTTTGCATCAGGTGGCCAAAATATTGGAGTTTCAGCATCAGCCCTTCCAGTAAATATTCAGGACTGATTTCCTTCAGGATGGACTGTTTGGATCTCCTTGCAGTCCAAGGGACTCTCAAGAGTCTTCTCCAACACCACAGTTCAAAAGCATCAATTCTTTGGTGCTCAGCTTTCTTTATGGTCCAACTCTCACATCCATACATGACTACTGGAAAAACCATAGCTTTGACTAGACAGACCTTTGTTGGCAAAGTAATGCCTCTGCTTTTTAATATGCTCTCTGGGTGGCCATAGCTTTTCTTCCAAGGAGCAAGCGTCTTTTAATTTCATGGCTGCAGTCACCATCTGCAGTGATTTTGGAGCCCAAGAAAATAAAGTCTCTCACTGTTTCTATTGTTTCCCCAACTATTTGCCATGAGACAATGGGACTGGATGCCATGATTTTGGTTTTCTGAATGTTGAGTTTTAAGCCAGCTTTTTCATTCTTTCACTTTCATCAAGAGGCTCTTTAGCTCCTCTTTACTTTCTGCCATGAGGGTGTATATCTGAGGTTACTGATATTTCAAAAAGATTGGGGAAAAAAAAAAGCCCAGAATCATTCTCAGTGTGTCAGTAGTATTAATAAGTGAATGGCCTCTTCAAGATGTCCCTATTAGGGTGAATGAAATCCATACAAATTCAGTGTTTCTGATGCTCATCCAGGGGTTGGGAACTACTTGATTATAATGAGTCACATGCCCACCTCATGGCCAGGGAACATCAAGTACCTCTAGTATCCCATGGGGAAAGAGGTAATTTCTCAAAAGAAATATTAGGGTTGTTATGAAAAGAAGAATAGAGGGACATTGGAAAGCCAAAATATAATCTTTTTTCCCTATTGAAAAATTGAACATCATTAAGCTGACTCCTGGCATCTCTTCAATTCTAGATCCCTCAGAAGTTTATTGTTATTCTCAAGATCATAGATTGGGAGGGTAAGAAAAAGATTCTGGATGCTCACAATTCTCTCTCTTACTGACATGCCACAGAGCTGAAATCTTTCACCATTATAGACATTGTTTAGTGCAGCCATCACCTCTAGGAGGGATTTAATATCAATCATCACTAAAATAATTTATGCATAAACTTGTGAGATTAGGAGGTCATAATTTATCAGAGCAAGACCATGTAGGGAGAAAATAAAGGACCACATGGACATTTTTAAAAGTCTCCATTCCAGGAACTTCTTGCAAATGATGATCTGGGGTGGGGGAACAGTTCTAGAGCGAGGTCCTGGGCAGTCTTAAGTAGTACAGTCCAGTAAAGGAACCACAGGGAATCACTTTTACAGGAAGAGTATGAACACAAAATGCTTTCTATCATTCCACACTTGCAGCATCTGACCTTTGAAATTTGGCTACTATTGAGTTCTCCATGAGTACCACCTGTTTTCCCTACTCTGGAGACTCAGTTATAAATAAAGTGAGTTATTAATATTTGGCAATGCAGCTTCAAACACTGAATAGAAAGTTTTACTGACTACTCTGCCGAGTCCTTGAAGACAGATGGACCAAGCATGTGTGCATCATTTCAAAAGGCAGCATTTTGCAATGCAGGGCCAAAATTTCATTCTGTCCACCCCGCCCCCACACATACCCTGCTTCTGCAGGCTGAGCTCTCTGGATAATCAGAGATAGTTCTACACATGCGAAACAAAGATAACAGCACAATTCTGGGGTGGGATTGTATTATATATAGTTGCTTTTATTTCATTCTTTAGGAAACATGCCAAAGAATCTCTAGATATGCTAATATAAAATATTTTATAATGAACCAAATTCTCCCAGTAGTCTATCTCACTGGTCATAAATTAAACAATCTGGTGGCTGTGTTTACTCTCTCAGACCTTAAGTAACTGTCAGTTTGCAGAATGGCCCATATGAAGAAATAAGTACAACGTAGAGGAATGGTCTTCCATGCCAGTTTGCTAATGAAGTGCCACTTCAGTTCCCTAAATGAATTTCTAGTGGCCTAAAAGAGTTGACATTGATCCTAAACCCTGTCAAACTTCAAGGAAGGAACTTAGAGGCTAGTAGGAAAAAGTTATAAATTATAGATTTTAAAAGATTAAAGAAGAAATTAAAAAAAAAAAACACTAGCACTGTATTCATGCCTTAAGCAAAGAAGTGAAAGCCAATCTTTCTAGGAGGCAAAGTGGGGCACAGTGATCTTAAATTTTAAGAAGTTACTCCAAGAATAGACTAAGAAATGCACTATATACAATGCTACTGGTTACAGTATAGAAATGCATTGTACAGAATGCTGCTGCTTTCAGTATTATGGATTGAGGTGGCTATTTGCTACAGGCTAATTGATGGGGGCAGCTAAACCTTTGTGGGATCACTATAGATCTGAGACTGGATCTAAACCTAAATTTAATTGTGTCATCATGTCATTCTCCTGATTAACATACTCCAGTGGTTTCCCATGGATCTAGAGTGAAGTCTATAAAATCTGTGACATGGCCTGCAACATCCTGCCTGATCTAGCCCTTGCCTACCATCCAGCCTTAGCTCATGAAATATGCTTTAGACACACTGGCCTCCTTTCAGGTCTTCTAACAACCCAAGCTCCTCCTCACCTCAGGTTCTCTGCACATACTCACTCCTTTAATGGGGATAATTGTTCTCCATTTTGTTAAATGGCTAACTTCTCGTTTCAGGCCCCCAATTAGCCTTCCTTGTGAAAGTGAAGTTGTTCCCTAAATCTCATGTGTACATAGCTCTGTTTTTTAAAGTGTAGAATATGATTTTCAATCATACTTGAAGTCCCAAGCTAATTCAAAAAGACTGATCTGCCCCAAAACACTCTTGAGTATAGTGCTTTCAGTATTATTTCAACTACATTGAGCCACAGTTTATAATATTATTTATATATGAAAAGACATTCTGAATTCTACATAAAGAAACCAAGAATCCACTTATCCTGTGGCAGCAGTGTTCCCTTGACACTCCCCCTTCCATGACAGAGATGGTACAGGGACCTAGGGAAGAAAAGGTGGAAAGAGGAGAACTGAAATAGCCACCTGAAGCTAGGCTGACGCATCTAGATGGCCATAACATTTAATTTCCCACTTCTACACCTCACCTCTCATGTACTCTCAACAGAAGAACAAATAGCAGGTGTATCACAGATGGGAAAAGTGGTGTATGAGAAAGGATTGTGAGTAATATTGAGAAAATATTCCAAAGGTTCCAGTTGTTTATAAATCAGATGTTCCCAAAGCAGGGAGTGCTTGTTCTCATGTCTATTAACTAAGACACACTCTTTCCAAAATAATAATAAAGATTTTTCTTAAACATGAAGCCAGAGAGAAAGTATTTGAATAAATCATGCAAAAGATTTATACCTGCTCTGTCCAGAGAACACATTGCTAAGGACTGGATTTCTTTTGACTACCTGCTGGACAGACAGTGGCTTTTTTTCTTTGGATACAGCTAGCTAAAGACACATTATTTGTTTCACTTTCCTTCTCTTCCTTTTTAATATTCTCTATTAGTCCACAAAGTGCTTCAGTCATTACAGCCTTACCTCTCAATATAATTTCCAAGGTTAGAGCTTATCCTTCATCATCACATTTTAGATTGGCTTCCTGATGAGATGTTAGGAGAGCAGACACCTTAATCTCACCAGCAACACTTTATAAATCATATTTAAAGTGGGTCTCCCCTGTGAAATTGTTTTGCAAAGAGTGCTACCTATGATGTGTTGATTCCTGTGTCTCACTCCTATATTTAAAGCTCTAGCTTATGCTGCAAGTGTTTTGACATTTATCTTCTTCTTATATTTCTCTTGTCTTATGTTCCATACCCATTGCCTCAAGTCTATGTTAAAACTACATATGAATCTAGACAAGGAAAGAGGCTAGTGTTTGTGCATGTGGGGGGCCGGGGCAGGGAAGGGAATGACCGAGTACATTTTTATAGAAGAGGACTATATTGGTATCAATCTGACTGACAAAGGAACTTCTCTTAAAGTTGAGATTATGATGTGAGTACACAGTTTCTTCTAGGCACCAGTGTTTACCTGAGAGTAGTGTGAGAGTAGAGGTGGCCCTTTTGACAGATTTTGTTTGTTTATTTCACCACTTTGCATAGTACTGACATGAGAAAAGAAAAAAAATTATTTTTTTCTCTATCATTGTGGGTTATCAGCAATCCAAGGACAATAAATGGCTAATGACATTGGTCTGAATCCTGGTGAGAAAAAAAAAGAATAGGAATATGGCAAAATGGAGAGGGTCCCATGGAAAAGAGGCAGCTGCTATTTGGTTCAAGTGGATTATTGCCATTTAGGAACTGGGTACTATGTTATCAGTCTTTTTGGTTTTTCAAAAGAAGCCAGAAGTTCAGACTTTTATGTGAGCTCTTCCAAGTTTTTTCAGTGTTGGCTCAAACTGATGCTTTTTGTGACTTTACAACAGTATGGCATTTTTTTTTTTCAGGAGACATTGACATCCGTTCTATCTTGACTGACTCATTTGGTGGGAACAAGAAGTCCACATGCCAGTGCAAATACTGAAGGGGAAAGAGGTTCAGGGAAAGGGGTGAGTGGGGGACACACTCTGCAGTGTGTAAAGATAATAAATATTGGTGCTTTATTTTTTACCAAAATATATATATCCCACCAAACTGAGTTCTTAAGATGTCAAAAACATGTATGATAGCGAGAAATTTACAGTTTTAAAAAGAAGTACTATAACCTTTAAAACAGGAGTTGAAAGAAGAGTACTGACTGAGATATAGAACTGTAATAAATGTAATAAGAGCTGTTCTTATAAAGAATTGAGCAAAAATACAGAGAAATGCCATGTACAGCAAAATTCAAGATACTGGTTACCTGAGATGCAAACTGAGAGAGGTACCAAAAGGTTTTAATTGTATTGCCATTGTTTTATTTCCTAAGATGGGTGGTGGATATGTGAAGGTCCACTATAAACTATTATAAATTTCTATATGTCTGAACTACTTCAGAATAAGTACATTTTGAAAGAATAAATGTTATGCCTTTGTCAGATTTGTGAATGGTTTTTATACCAATTATATTTTTTATCAAGGGCAAGGAGGCAAACAGCTCTCAGACTTTTCTTCCCTCACTAAAAATCATCCTCTGACAGATGACAGGAGTCTGTGAGCTGAAAAGCACATCTCAGGTTGGCAGTAACATTGAAAGGTTAACAGAAATACGCTAGCTGATAGCACAGCCATGACTCCAGCAATTAGACCCTAGATATCTGTTTGTTCTTTGAATCCAGATGGAGATGTTTATGAAAGACAGTGCTCAAGAGCCCGTTGTGATTTTTTAATAAGGAAGTAATTAAGAGAGATTAGTAATTCTTGAGTAATAAGCAGGCACCACAGTAGGCATATGAATTGCCACCATCATCACTATCATCATGACAAGTAACATTCATGTAGCATTTAGCAGTATACAGAAAGATCTTATATATATTACCTTACCTGAGCCTGGCAAAAACCCTGCAAGACATTAAGGAAAAGGAGTATTATATTCATGGAAAAAACTGAATAACAGAGTAACTTTTTCAATGTCAATGAGCTATTTCTGTCACAATGCTATGACACTAGAAATCAATTACAGGATAAAAAATGGGGAAAAACACATGGAGACTATACAACATGCTACTGAAATCTCAATGGGACCATGAAGAAATCAAAGAGGACATCAAAAAAGAAAAAAAAAAACTTGATACTATGAAAATGAAAACACAACACTCTAAAATCTATGAGATACAGGAAAAACAGTTCTGTGTGCAGACCTACCTCAGGAAACAAGAAAAACTTCAGATAAACAAGTTACCCTATCATCTAAAGGAATTAGAAAAAGAAGAATAAACAAAGTCTAAAGTTAGCATAAGGAAGTAATGAAGATCAGAGAAGAAATAAAACAGAGATTTAAAAATAGAAAAAAATCAATGAAACCAAGAACTGTTTTTTGAGATAAAGTTGATAAGACTTTAGCCAAGCTCAAAAAGAAAATGACAGGATTCAAATAAACAAAATAAGAAATGCAAGGAGAGAAATTATAGCCAATGTCACAGAAATACAAAAAAAATCATAAGAAAATACTATGAACAGGTTTATGCTAACAAACTGGATACAAGAAATGGATAAATTCCTAGAAACCTACAATCTTCCAAGATTGAATCAGGAAGAATTAGATAGTCTAAAGAGGCTGATCACTAGTAGTGAAACTGAACTTCCAATAAACAAAAGTCCAAGACCAAATAGCTTCACAGGTGAATTCTATCAAACATATAAAGAAAAGTTAACATTTATTTTCTTAAACTATTTTGAAAAATTGCAGAGTGAGGAATGCTTCCAAGCTCATTCTATGAGGCCACCGTTACCCTGGTACCAAAGATACTACAAAAAAAAAAAAAGAACTCGCAAGCCAGTATCTCTGATGAAGACAGATGTAAAAATCCTCAACAAAACATTAGGAAACCAAGTTGAGCTAAAGGAATTATATACCATAATCAAGTGGGATTTACTCCAGGAATGAAAGGTTTGTTCAATACCCACAAATCAATAATGAGTTATACCACATTAACAAAAAGAAGGATAAAAGTCAACGATGATCTCAATAGACATATAAAAAGCATTTGACAAAATTCAATGACATTTATGGTAAAAACTCTCATCAAAGTTTGTATAGAGGGAATGTGTGTGTGTGTGTTAGTCACTCAGTCATGTCCAACTCTGTGCGACTCCATGGACTGTAAACCACCAGGCTTCTTTGTCCATGGAATTCTCCAGGCAAGAATACTAGAGTAGGTTGCCATTCCCTTCTCCAAGGGATCTTCCCAACCCAAGGATCGAACCCAGATATCCTGCATTACAGGCAGACTCTTTACCATCTGAGCTATCAGGGAAGCCCTAACATAATAAATCCATTTATGATCATACTCAATGATGAGAGGCTGAAAACTTTTCCTCTAATATTAGGAACAAGACAAGTTTCCCATTCTTATCACTTCTATTTACCATAGTATTGGAAGTATTATCTATCAGATAAGAAAAAGTAAGGAAAGGAATGTCAAATTGAAACGGAAGAAGTGAAACTCTCACTAATTGTAGACAACATGGTACTATATATAGAAAACCCAAAATCTTCATCAAAATATTATTAGAATAAATGAATTCAGTAAACTTTCAGGATACAAGATTAACATACAGAAATATGTTGCTGTTCTATATACTAATCATAAACTATCAGAAAGAGAAAGCAAGAAAATAATCCCCTTTAAAATCACAACAAAAATAATAGGAATGAACCAAAATGTTAAAAACCTATACTGTGAAAACTGTAAAACTAATGAAGGAGACTGAATATGATACCAAGAAATGGAAAGAAAACCTGTATTCATGGATTGGAAGAACTAATACTGATAAAATGTCCATACTACTCAACGCAATCTACAGATTAAATGCAATACCTATCAAATTACCCATAACACTTTTACAAAACTAAAATCATGCTAAAATTAATATTGAACCACAAACCACTCCAAGTAGTCAAAGCAATCTTAAACCTAAAAACAAAGATGGAGGTATCACACTCCCTGACATAAGACTATACTACAAAGCTACATAAACAAAACTGGATGGTACTGGCACATAAACAGATACATAAATCAATGGAATAGAAAAGACAGCCCAGAAATAGTCACACACATTTGATCAATTGTGTGACAAAGTAGGCAAAAAACAAAAAGTGGTACTGGAAAAATAAACAGCTACATAGAAAAGCATAAAGTTAGAATATTTTCTCACACCATATACAAAAATAAAGTCAAAATAGGTGAAAGACCTAAAAGTACATCCTGAAACCATAGAACTCCTAGAAGGGAATAAAGGCAGAATACTCTTTGACATAAATCATAGCAATATTTACTTGGATCTGTCTCTCAAGGCAAAAGAAAACAAGTAAAAATAAACAAATAGAACTTAATCAATCTTCAAAGCTTTTGCACCTCCAGGGAAACCATCAATAAAACAAAAGTAAAACCTATTGAGTGGGATAAAACATTTGGAAATGTAACCGACAAGGGGTTAACACCCAAAATATACAAACAGCTCACACGACTCAATATCATTCAACATCACAAAAACAAACCAATTTAAAAAGTGGCAGAAAATCTGAATAGATATTTTTCCAAAGAAGACATATAGATGGCCAACAGGCACATTAAAAGTTGCTCAATATCACTAATCATCATGGAAATACAAGTCAAAATAAAAATATGATATCTCTTCACACTGGTCAGAACGGCAACTATCAAAAAGACCACAAATAACAAACAAAAGATGTGTAGAAAGGGAACCCTAATGCACTGCTGGTGAGAATGTAAACTAGTGCAGCCCTTATGGAAAACAGTATGGCATTTCCTCAAAAAACTAAAAATAGAATTACCGTATGATCCAGCAGTTCCATTTCTGGGTACAAATCCCAAGAAAATGAAAACATTGATTCATAAAGATATATACAGACCAATGTTCACAGCAGCAGTATTTGTAATAGCAAAGTTATAGAAGCAATCTTAGTGTCCATCAACAGATGAATGGATAAAGAAGAAACAGTATATATACACAATGGAATGTTACTCAGACATTAAAATGAACAAAATTATGCTATCTGCAACATGATGGGCCTAGGGAGTATAATTAGTGAAACAGGTGAAAAGAGAAAGATAAATACTATATTGTGTCACTTGTAAGTGAAATCTAAAAAAAAAAAAAAATACAACAAAACAAAAACAGACTCAAAAGTAAAGAAAGCAAACTAATGATTACCAGTAAGAAGGGGAATGGAGGAGGGGCAGGATAGAGCTATGGGTTTAAGAGGTACAAACTGTTATGCATAAAATAAGATAGAAGGATATATTGTACAGCACAGAGAATATACCCAATATCTTATAACTTTAAGTGGACTATAATCTATAAAAATATTGAATCACTATGTTGTATACATGAGACTAAAAAATATGGTAAATCAAATATTTTAGTTAAAAATTAATTAATAAGTATATAAATAAATAAAAGTCAGTTTTTAAAAATGGTGCTTGCAGTATCAGTGTCCTGGTAGAACAAGCTCCCTAGAATAGCTGCCACATTTATGTACCCAGGTGGATCTCAGTTGCTCCTTGTGCCTCCAGGAAAACTTCTAATGTCAGCAAGTAGGTCTGACCCAGTCTCCTTTCAAATTACTATTTCCATGCTGATACTCAGAGCATGTGAGATATTGTGCAAACCCTTTTAGAGTGGGGTCTCTGTTTCTAACAGCCCCCCTAGTCCAACATAACACAAGTCCCATGGTCCTTCAAAGCCTCGTGGTCTGGGGTTTGTCTCTGCAATGCGAGGCCCCCAGGCTGGAGAATCCAATATGGGGCTCATACCCTTCACTCCTTGGGAAGAACTGCTTAATTGTGATTACCCTCCCTGTGCAGCTCATCTACTTAAGGGAGTGCTTTTTTCTACACTGCATCTCTACCCTTCTACCCATCTTGTGGTTCCTTCCTTAGATCTTTAATTGTGGGAAAACTTTTCTGCTAGTCTTCAGGTCATTCCGAAAGATAGTTGCTCTGCAAATAGTTGTAATTTTGCTGTGCTGGGTGGGAGGAGGTGAGTTCATGGTCTTCTTACTCTGCCATCTTGGCCATACCTTGATGTATAATTACTATTAGTTGAAGAAAATATATGAAATATAAAAACTTTAGGCTTTTTGTGTGCTCAGTTGCTCAGTTGTGTATTACTCTTTGTGGCCCCATGGACTATAGCATACCAGGCTTCTCTGCCCAAGGAATTTTCCAGCCAAGAATACTGAAGAATATTGTCGTTTCCTTCTCCAGGGGATCTTTCCAATCCAGGGACTGAATCAGAGTCTCTTGCATCTCCTGCATTAGCAGGCAGATTCTTTACCACTAGCACCACCTGAGAAACCCTAGGCTCTCTAGCCACACAGAGAATATTCTAGTATAAGATCTCCAAGCCCCCTTTTCTCTCTCTCCATCTCTGAAGATTCACTCACATTGTCATTTCTGAACCTTTTCCATCTGCCACTGTTAAAGTCCTAGAAAATGAAAGTTGCTCAGTCGTGTCCAACCCTTTGCGACCCCATGGACTGACTATACTGTCCATGGAATTCTCCAAGTCAGAATACTGGAGTAGGTAGCCTTTCCCTTCTCCAGGGGATCTTCCCAACCCAGGGATCAAACATAGGTCTCCCGCAATGCAGGCAGATTCTTTACTGGCTGAGCCACAAGGGTAGCCCAAGAATACTGGAGTGGGTAGCCTATCCCTTCGGGGAAGGCAATGGCACCCCGCCCCAGTACTCTTGCCTGGAAAATCCAATGGACGGAGTAGCCTGGTGGGCTGCAGTCCATGGGGTCGCTAACAGTCGGACAGACTGAGCGACTTCACTTTCACTTTTCTCTTTTATGCATTGGAGAAGGAAATGGCAACCCACTCCAGTGTTCTTGCCTGGAGAATCCCAGGAATGAGGGAGCCTGGTGGGCTGCCATCTATGGGGTCACACAGAGTCGGACACGACTGAAGTGACTTACCAGCAGCAGCAGCAGCCTATCCCTTCTCCAGGGATTCTTCCCGACCCAGGAATTGAACCAGGTTTTCCTGCATTGCAGGCAGATTCTTTACCAACTGAGCTATCAGGGAATCCCAGCACACTCTAATTAAGAGAGAGCCTAACAATCACTTGGACTTCCCTGTGGCTCAGATGGTAAGGAATCCACCTGCAATGTGGGAGACCTGGGTTCAATCCCTGGGTTGGGAAGATCCCCTGGAGGAGGAAATGGCAACCCACTCCAGTAGTCTTGCCTGGAAAACCTCCATGGACAGAGGAGCCTGGCGGGCTAAAGTCCATGGGGTCACAAAGAGTTAGACATGACTGAGTGACTAAGCACAACAACAATCACTTAACACACACACACAAATCTTGGCCTAAGTGAGAGATTTGGTTTGTCCAAGTACAAATTGCTTTATATTAATGCTACAGGGAAAACACATTTCTTTCTCTTGGCAACATTTCCTCATAAGTAGATGAACTATTCAATACTTTGTGGTCTTGTAATAAAGTGCTCCAACCATTATTGGACATGTCAACTGCCACTTTGAACAGGTTTGAAATGCCTGGAGCTCTAAAAACTGATAGAAAAATCAGAGCTTATTTCAGTTTTCAAAAGCTTCTTGACACTCCAGGTGACAGATATCCTTATCATGGTTTTTTCTTCTGAGCAATATAAAAAATCAGACCAGCTAGACTGGCAAAGGGAAGTATTTTGTATTAAAATTCCTGTCCCCAACATGCCAGTTTGGTTTTTTAAGTTATTTGTTTGCAAGTACATAAGAATTTTCCAGTTTCTTATGATGTCCTCTTTATTGTATAAAGGAATTAAATTTACTTTTCCAAGTTTATTCCATGTTTAACCTCTGAACGCTCAAATTTGAATTTTATAAGCTTCAATATAAAGCCAATTCATTAAATATTCAACCAATATCTTGCTTGTTCAAGCGTTGTAATAACACACTACAATAAGAACTGAAGCTATGATAGTGAATAAAATAATGAATGGAATCTGCCCTTACTCTTACTGAGCTTAAATAGAGTGCATAATACAGATATTGTCAGTCAAAGGAGGTTTCCTAATGGAATTAAAAAATAAAGCTAAGATCTTGCATTGGTAAGGGAACTAATGCCAGCTGCTGAAACAAACTAACCCCAATTTACGGCAGCTTACTACACTAGTGACGCTCTGTTGCTCAGTCATGTCTGACTCTTTGCAACACTATGGACTGTAGATTGCCAGGCTTCCTTGTCCTTCACTATCTCCCAGAGTTTGCTCAAATTCATGTTTATTGAATTGGTGATGCCATCAACAATCTTGTCCTCTGTCATCCCTTTCTCCTCCTGCCTTCAATCTTTCCCTGTCAGGGTCTTTTCCAAAGAGTCAGTTCTTCACATCAGGTGGCCAACATATTGGAACTTCAGCATCTGTCCTTCCAATCAATATTCAGGACTGATTTAATCTAGGATGGGTTCGTTGGATCTCCTTGCAGTCCAAGGGACTCTCAAGAATCTTTTCCAACACCATAGTTCAAAAGCATCAATTCTTCAGCACTCAACTTTCTTTATGGTTCATCTCTCAACATCCATACATGACTACTAGAAAAATCATAGCTTTGACTAGACAGAACTTTGTTGGCAGAGTAATGTCTCTGCTTTTTAATATTCTGTCTAGGCTGCTCATCACTATGAACAAAGCTAGTGGAGGTGATGGAATTCCAGTTGAGCTATTTCAAATCCTAAAAGATGATGCTGTGAAAGTGCTGCACTCAATATGCCAACAAATTTGGAAAACTCAGCAGTGGCCATGGGACTGGAAAAGTCAGTTTTCATTCCAATCCCAAAGAAAGGCAATGCCAAAAATGCTAAAACTACCGCACAATTGCACTCATCTCACACGCTAGTAAAGCAATGCTCAAAATTCTCCAAGCCAGGCTTCAGCAATTTGTGAACCGTGAACTTCCAGATGTTCAAGCTGGTTTTAGAAAAGGCAGAGGACCAGCGATCAAATTGCCAACATCTGCTGGATCATCAAAAAAGCAAGAGATTTCCAGAAAAACATCTATTTCTGCTTTATTGACTAGGCCAAAGCCTTTGACTGTGTCGATCACAATAAACTGTGGAAAATTCTTCAAGAGATGAGAATACCAGACCACCTGATCTGCCTCTTGAGAAATCTGTATGCAGGTCAGGAGGCATCAGTTAGAACTGGACATGGAACAACAGACTGGTTCCAAATGGGAAAAGGAGTATGTCAAGGCTGTATATTGTCACCCTGCTTATTTAACTTATATGCAGAGTACATCATGAGAAACGCTGGGCTGGAAGAAGCACAAGCTGGAATCAAGATTGCCGGGAAAAATATCAATAACCTCAAATATGTAGATGACACCAACCTTATGGCAGAAAGTGAAGAGGAACTAAAAAGCCTCTTGATGAAAGTGAANCTGCTTATTTAACTTATATGCAGAGTACATCATGAGAAACGCTGGGCTGGAAGAAGCACAAGCTGGAATCAAGATTGCCGGGAAAAATATCAATAACCTCAAATATGTAGATGACACCACCCTTATGGCAGAAAGTGAAGAAGAACTAAAGAGTCTCTTGGTGAAAAGGAAAGAGGAGAGTGAAAAAGTTGACTTAAAGCTCAACATTCAGAAAACGAAGATCATGGCATCTGGTCCCATCATTTCATGGCAAATAGATGGGGAAACAGTGGCTGACTTTATTTTGGGGGGCTACAAAATCACTGCAGATGGTGATTGCAGCCATGAAATTAAAAGATGCTTACTCCTTGAAAGGAAAGTTATGACCAACCTAGACAGCATAATAAAAAGAAGAGACATCATGTTGATATACAATATTGTAAAGTAATTAATCTCCAATTAAAATAAATTTATATTAAAAATAAATTTAAAAAATAAAAAGAAGCGACATTACTTTGCCAACAAAGGTCTGTCTAGTCAAAGCTATGGTTTTTCCAGTAGTCATGTATGGATGTGGGAGTTGGACTATAAAGAAAACTGAGCACCGAAGAACTGATGCTTTTGAACTGTGGTGTTGGAGAAGACTCTTGAGAGTCCCTTGGACTGCAAGGAGATCCAACCAGTCCATTCTAAAGGAGATCAGTCCTGGGTGTTTATTGGAAGGCCTGATGTTGAAGCTGAAACTCCAATACTTTGGTCACCTGATGTGAAGAGTTCACTCATTTGAAAAGACCCCAATGCTGGGAAAGATTGAGGGCAGGAGAAGAAGGGGATGACCGAGGATGAGATGGTTGGATGGCATCACTGACTCAATAGACATGAGTTTTGGTAAACTCTGGGAGTTGGTAATGGACAGGGAGACCTGGTGTTCTGCAGTTCATGGGATCACAAAGAGTCAGACACGACTGAGTGACTGAACTTAACTGAACTGAACTAGGTTATTCATAGCTTTTCTTCCAAGGAGCAAGAGTCTTTTAATTTCATGGCTGCAGTCATCATTTGCAGTGATTTTGGAGCCCAAGAAAATAAAGTTTGTCACTGTTTCCCCATCTATTTGCCATGAGGTGATGGGACTGGATGCCATGATCTTGGTTTTTTGAATGTTGAGTTTTAAGCCAGCTTTTTCACTCTCCTCTTTCACCTCATCAGGAGGCTCTTTAGTTCCTCTTCACTTTCTGCCATAATGGTGGTATCATCTGCATATCTGAGGTTATTGATATTTCTCCCAGCAATCTTGATTCCAGCTTGTACTTCATCCAGCCTGGTATTTCACATGATGTACTCTGCATGTAAGTTAAATATACAAGGTGACAATATACAGCCTTGACATACTCCTTTCCCAATTTGGAACCAGTCCATTGTTTCAAGTCTGGTTCTAACTGTTGCTTCTCAACCTGCATACAGGTTTCTCAAGAGGTAGGTCAGGTTATTTCACATGATGTACTCTGCATGTAAGTTAAATATACAAGGTGACAATATACAGCCTTGACATACTCCTTTCCCAATTTGGAACCAGTCCATTGTTTCAAGTCTGGTTCTAACTGTTGCTTCTCAACCTGCATACAGGTTTCTCAAGAGGTAGGTCAGGTGATCTGGTATTCCCATCTCTTTAATAATTTTCCATAGTTTGTTGTGATCCACACAGTCAAAGGCTTTAGTGTAATCAATGAAGAGAGGTAGATATTTTTCTGGAATTCTCTTGCTTTTTCGATGATCCAATGGATTTGGCAATTTTAACTCTGGTTCCTCTGCCTTCTAAATCCAGCTTGAACATAAGGAAGCTCTCAGTTCATATACTGTTGAAGCCTTAGTTTGGGGAATTTTGAGCATTACTTTGCTAGCATGTGAGATGAGTGCAATTGTGGGGTAGTTTGAACATTCTTTGGCATTGCCTTTCTTTGGGATTGGATTNAGCTCTCAGTTCATATACTGTTGAAGCCTTAGTTTGGGGAATTTTGAGCATTACTTTGCTAGCATGTGAGATGAGTGCAATTGTGGGGTAGTTTGAACATTCTTTGGCATTGCCTTTCTTTGGGATTGGATTGAAAACTCACTCTTTCCAGTCCTGTGGCCACTGCTGGGTTTTCCAAATTCACTGGCATACTGAGTGCAGCACATTCACAGCCTCATCTTTTAGGATGTGAAATAGCTCAACTGGAATTCCAGCACCTCCACTAGCTTTGTTCATAGTGATGCTTCCTAGGGCCCACTTGACTTCCCACTCCAAGATGCCTGGCTCCAGATGAGTGATCACACCATCGTGGGTGTCTGGGTCATTAAGATCTTTTTTGTATAGTTCTCTGTATTCTTGCCATGTCTTAACATCTGCTTCTGTTAGGTCCATACCATTTCTGTCCTAGTGACTTACTCTTCCTCATATTATAGTTGAATGAAAGACTCAGGCTCCTTCATCTTTGGCCTCTGACCTCTTCAAAGATTTCTGAATTCTTTCCAGGTAGATGGTGGATGGTGAAATAGAACAAGGACCAGTACTGACAGTGGCATATCACTTTCACCACAATTTATTGAGTTACATGTTCATACTTAACTGCAAGGGAGGCTAAGATTATAGTATAGCCATGTGCCAAGGATGAAGTGGAAAGGTGTATACTGGCAAGTACAAGCCAGTGCCTACCACACCTGAAGGGAAAGTAGCATGAGCTGTGAAAGCTGAAGGGAAAGAGGAGAGGGAGAGAGGTAATGAAGAATGTTACAGGATGAGAGAACATAAAATAGAAAACATGGAGATAAGAGAACATGGCGTATGGGACTTCAAAGTTGTCCATTGGGCTGGAATATGAATTCAAACTGGTGAAGTGAGTGATGTGCAGGTCATGCACATCTTTGCAGACCATTTTAAGAAATATGAAGGGATAATATTTCTTTTATCCCAAGAAAATAGCTTCATTAAATGTTACCCAAAGGAAGTGAAATGTCTAGGTCAGATATTTAGAAAAATCATAACTCCTTTAGTAAGAAGAAAAAAAAAACTGGAAGAAATGAAAGAGAACAAGACTGGAGGCTAATTAAGAAGTTATTTCAATAATCCAGGTGATGAACTGTAAACTAGGATAATGGGACTAAAAAGCCTGGAAAAAAATGTGGATTGATCTGGGAGATATTTAGGAGGTAGAATTGAACTAATACAGTTTCTAATTCAATGTGGGTTTCATGTAGCATCAACTTGCAATATTTCAGATAGTTTTCTGTATTTTATCTAGGTACTTATTAATCTATGTAAGATAGAGCAAATATTCCTAGTTCATATCACAAACATTTATTAACCATGGGATAAGATTATGGTGTTACCAACTCGGAGAGCAAAATATCACACCAATATCTTTCATTTAGAATGATAAATGCAATTGAAGACTTTACTTCTTATACAAGTCCACTTGCCTGAAATCATTACATAAATCAATAATTGAGACGAATTAGGAAGTTTCCAATGACTCTGGGCATCTGATATCTCATTTTTCTCATTTTATAGACTTCTAAAAATTACAGGATTACCCAAATTGAAACAATTTTCTGCTTCATAGCAAGTCAGGTTATAGCTTGGTTTGGAGTGAATGTTTAATTTTGTTACTGGCTAAAGAATTCTGTGACATTTTAGTCAGACAAGAAGCAGGGACATCTTAGTCAGACAAGAAGCAGGAGATGCTAGTAGCCTTGCTGTGTAAAGGTCTTTCCAGCATACTTCAGAACATATTTGTTTAGCAGAATCCTAGCCTGTTTTCTGGGACCTACCACCTGAAGACATTCTGTCTTTGCAATATCAAATCATAAGGATGCCGCTTGCCAAGATTCACACTGTCATCCACCTGGCCACGTCTGACCACTTTAAGAACTGAGAATAAAGGGACAAAGGTCCTGGTTGACATTGTGGAAATCAGGCCATGCCTACAAGCTCTTTTTTAGAAGTAACTGCCTGCTGGATGCTGAAGTCCCCTTGTGTGTCCTCTGCTTTGTTCCTGATCAGTGATCCTGAGAGATGGCATGCTTTTCCGGATTCTTTCTGCACTCCTCTTCCCTCTAGACACACCAGCACTGTCCTGCTTCCTCACAAATACCACTTACTTCTTTGTGCATCACATGTGTTCTGGTGTCATATCTTGACCTTCAACCTGTCTGAACATGGCATCTGGCTCTTCCCCAGGAGGAAGGCTGTACTTCTTCCAGCTACTCCACTTCCATCCTGGAGCTTCCCCCAATCTTCTGGAAAGCCTCTTCCATACAACTGCCATTCTGGCTTTACTCCAGTCATCACGGTTGCTATTTGCAACTGGAATTACCCATTGGATCCCATCTGTTCCTCCAAGAGTGATACCACTTGCTATCCAGTCCTGTAAAATGTTATCAGAGAGCTGGCTCCATATTTCTTTTTTGAATTTGGAATTTAAAAAATTTGCAGCAGCAGGAATTAACTAATGATAATTACTCCTGTTTCTTATATAAAACTCTACTATTGATGTCCTTTGGGTCTTTTTGTTTTTTTTCACTTTTTAAAAAATTAATTATTTTAATTGGAGGCTAATTACCTTACAATATTGTAGTGGTTTTTTCCAGACATCAACATGAATCAGCCATGGGTGTACATGTGTTCCCCATCCTGAAACCCCCACCCTCCTCCCTTCCCATCCTATCCCTCAGGGTCATCCCAGTGCACCAGCCCTGAGCACCCTGTCTCAGGCATTGAACCTGGACTGGTGATCTATTTATGTCCTTTGGTTCTTAAATTAGGAACATTTGAATCTCAAATATATTTTAAGTAGATTATATCCATAATTTAATTGACAAATACCTAACAAATGCACACTGTATTATTCAGAGGCAATGGTTACTAAATACCATGGTTTTAAAATATTCTGAAGTTTGTAGCTCTGTAGTTGAACCCAAAATACTTAGGTAATTTGGCCCTATTTTCCTGAGTATGGCAAGATTATTAATGATAACTGCTATTTTTTGAAGTTTTTTTAAACTCTCAGGGGAAACTACCAGTAACCCTATTAAGTTTTACTATAAGATTTCAGTGTCATAGCATTCTTTTCCATTTTTTGCCCTTGCTTATTTTTTCAAACAGAATTTTAAAAATAGTTTTAAAACAAACTACTTTTTGTCATCAGTAGTTTTAAGATGTTATATAGCTTCCATATTTCTAAAGATCTTTTGGTGTGATGACATGATGAAGCAGATTTAGGTCATGAGATGTACAATCCTTTCAAGGAGAAAGAACACAGGCATATGAGCTCCCAAACAGCTTTCAAGTTACTTACATTATTATTCAACAGAGAAAATACCTTTCTGTTTTCTCTCTACGAAGGAAAACACTTATTTCACAACTAACTCATTGTACAGATGTCATCTTCAGTTTCATGGTGTGCCCCCCCAAAAAAACTGGACTTATTTTTACAGTTTTCTTATTCTTGAATATCTATCCATTCATCATTAAGTACTATAAGATACAATGTCTCACTGATTCTTCCTTTCAAGATCTCATTACCTGTTTATATTCTGACTCTAAGATGAGCCTTGATTAAACACACCTTGCAGTAGGAAGATGAAAGAGTGGTCTTAAGAACTTAAGAAGCCATAATGATAACTACCACATATTGAGTAGTAATATGTACAACGCATTGTGTTAGGTGCACACACTAACTAAACTGAAAGTCGCTCAGTCATGTCCAACTCCTTGAGACCCCATGTACTACACAGTCCATGGAATTCTCCAGCCCAGAATACTGGAGTGGGTAGCCTTTCCCTTCTCCAAGGGATCTCCACAACCCAGGAATCAAACCCAGGTCTCCCACATTGCAGGCAGATTCTTTACTAACTGAGTTATGCTACTAGATAATAACTAGATTAGATATTATCTAATAATATAATTTAATTAGATACTATCACTAATCCTTATAGTAAGAGGTATATGTTATTGTCTCCCTTTTGTAGATAAGGAAAAGGTAACTGAAGCCCAGAAAGATTAAGTGATTTGTGTCAAGTAATACAGCTAGAGAATGGCAAGACCAAATTTACAGTCAAATCGGGATTCAATGCCCATGAAACTATAATACATAACACCATGTTCATCTGAGGCATTTTCATTCTAACATGTTAAGTGATGGCAGAATCCACTGGCAATGCAGGAGACCCGGGTTCGATTCCTGGGTTGGGAAGATCTCCTGGAAAAGGAAATGGCAACCCACTCCAGTATTCTTGCCTGGATAATTCTGTGGACAGAGAAGCCTGGTGGGTTACATACAGTCCACGGGGTTGCAAAGAGTTGGACACTACTGAGCAATTAACACACAGGGAGAATGGATTGATTGGGGTAATCCTAGGACTAGGGGAATAGGAAAACTTTCGTGGCCACCCAGTGACTGGTGTCTAAACATAAGGACACATTTAAGAGTTTCTGACTATTGGTATAATTTTTTTCTATTGCTGCTACAACAAATTGGCACAAACTTAGTACCTTAACAATTCAAACTTATTACATTATAATTCTGTGATTCAGAAGTATGGCAAAGGTCTTACTGGGTCAAATTAAGGTGTCACTAAGGCTGGGTACCTTTCTGGAAGGCTCTAAGAGACAATGTGTTTCCTTGCCTTTTCCAATTTAAGAGGACACTCGCATTCTTTGGCTTGCAGTCCCCTTCCTTCCCCTTCCTTCAAAGTAGCAACACAGCATCTCTTTGTCTTTGCTTTCATAAAAACATCTCTTTCTCTGAACATCTTCTTGGACATCCCTCTTCCATTTTTAATGACCCTGTGATTACATAGGGCCGACCTTGATAGACAAGGTTGTGGCCCATGTGATCAGATTGTGGTCCAAAGAATAGCAAGGAGAGATAAGAAAGCCTTCCTCAGTGATCAATGCAAAGAAATAGAGTAAAACAATAGAATGGGAAAGACTAGAGATCTCTTCAAGAAAATTAGAGATAGCAAGGGAACATTTCATGCAAAGATGGGCTCAACAAAGGACAGAAATGGTATGGACCTAACAGAAGCAGAAGATATTAAGAAGAGGTGGCAAGAATACACAGAAGAACTGTACAAAAAAGATCTTCATGACCCAGATAATCACGATGGTGTGATCACTCACCTAGAGCCAGACATCGTGGAATGTGAAGTCAAGTGGGCCTTAGAAAGCATCACTACAAAAAAGCTAGTGGAGGTGATGGAATTCCAGTTGAGCTATTTCAAATCCTGAAAGATGATGCTGTGAAAGTGTTGCACTCAATATGCCAGCAAATTTGGAAAACTCAGCAGTAGCCACAGGACTGAAAAAGGTCAGTTTTCATTCCAATTCCAAAGAAAGGCAATGCCAAAGAATGTTCAAACTATGGCACAATTGAACTCACTTTACACTAGCTAGTAATGTTCAAAATTCTCCAAGCCAGGCTTCAGCAATACGTGAACCGTGAACTTCCAGATGTTCAAGCTGGTTTTAGAAAAGGCAGAGGAACCAAGGATCAAATTGCAACATCCACTGAATCATCAAAAAAGCAAGAGAGTTCCAGAAAAACATCTATTTCTGCTTTATTGACTATGCCAAAGCCTTTGACTGTGTGGATCACAATAAACTGTGGGAAATTCTGAAACAGATGGGAATACCAGACCACCTGACCTGCCTCTTGAGAAACCTGTATGCAGGTCAGGAAGCAACAGCTAGAAATGGACATGGAACAACAGCCTAGTTCCAAATAGGGAAAGGAATATGTCAAGGCTGTATATTATCACCCTGCTTATTTAACTTATATGCAGAGTACATCATGAGGAATGGTGGGCTGAAAGAAGCACAAGCTGGAATCAAGATTGCCGGGAGAAATATCAATAACCTCAGATATACTGACGACACCACCCTTATGGCAGAAAGTGAAGAGGAACTAACAAGCCTCTTGATGAAAGTGAAAGAGGAGAGTGAAAAAGTTGGCTTAAAGCTCAACATTCAGAAAACGAAGATCATGGCATCTGGTCCCNTAACAGACCACCTGACCTGCCTCTTGAGAAATCTGTATGCAGGTCAGGAAGCAACACTTACAACTGGACATGGAACAACAGACTGTCCAAAAAGGAAAAGGAGTACATCAAGCCTGTATATTGTCACCCTGCTTATTTAACTTATGTGCAGAGTACATCATGAGAAACACTGGGCTGGATGAAGCACAAACTGGAATCAAGATTGCCGGGAGAAATATCAATAACCTCAGATATGCAGATGACATCACCCTTATGGCAGAAAGTGAAGAAGAGCTAAAGAGCCTCTTGATGAAAGTGAAAGAGTAGAGTGAAAAAGTTGGCTTAAAGCTCAACATTCAGAAAACGAAGATCGTGGCATCTGGTCCCATCACTTCATGGCAAGTAGATGGAGAAACAGTGGAAATAGTGGCTGACTTTATTTTTCTGGGCTCCAAAATCACTGCAGAAGGTGACTGCAGCCATGAAATAGAAAGACGCTTACTCCTTGGAAGAAAAGTTATGACCAACCTAGATAGCATATTAAAAAGCAGAGATATTATTTTGCAAACAAAGGTCCGTCTAGTCAAGGCTATGGTTTTTCCAGTAGTCAAGTATGGATGTGAGAGTTGGCCTATAAAGAAAGCTGAGAGCAGAAGAACTGATGCTTTTGAACTGTAGTGTTGGAGGAGACTCTTGTGAGTCCCTTGGACTGCAAGGAGATCCAATCACCCAAAGGAAATCAGTCCTGAATGGTCGTTGGAAGGGCTGATGTTGAAGCTGAGACACCAATACTTTGGCTACCTGATGTGAAGAACTGACTCATTTGAAAAGACCCTGATGCTGCGAAAGACTGAAGGCAGGAGGAGAAGGGGATGACATAGGGTGTGATGGTTGGATGGCATCAACGACTCAATGGACATGAGTTTGAGTAAACTCCAGGAGTTGGTGATGGACAGGGAGGCCTGGCATGCTTAAGTCCATGGGGTCGCAAAGAGTCGGACACGACTGAGCAACTGAAGTGAACTGATGGGAACAGAGAGGAAAGGGGCAGACTTGAGAGATTATTCAGGAAGAACCAACATTAGCCAGGAACTGACTGGATATGGGGAAGAGGGAATGAGTTAAAAGCTGTAAGAGGGGCTGTGACACCATGAAGAGAAGCTGAATCTGGGGCATCGCCCTGGGCAATGAGGAGGCACGAATGCCACAGAGAGAAAGGAAACAGACAGGCACCAGTGGGACTAAGGCGGACGTGGTCTACTCTGCACTTGGCCCTGGAAGGCTGGGTGCCTTCCCTGGTATAGAAGGAAAACTGCTTTCCTAGCTCTTCCCTGGATAGCTTCTCTGGAGGGCATTCCATCTGCTCACTGCTGATACCTGGCCCATTCTCACCGCACACCATCCCAGGTAAAGCAGGGGAGTAGACAGCTAAGACACTGCTTAGCAACCTGCCACTCACCTGCAGGGGCAGTTCATCTGAGTGCAGGCTGTCTAGTAATGGCAAACACAGACCCTGAGAACTGCATTTCCTGTCTGACAGCTAGTTACCTCTGGGTCCGTGAGACACCCCATTTTGGTTCCAATCTTTGATGCTGAAAATCTTTAGTGTACGTTTACATCATCTAGTAGACATCAGAGATTTCAGATGTCTCTCTATGACTGAATCTTGCAAGGTCTCAAAATTATCACAAGTTTGAATTGACCATGGAATATAAACAGAAATTTGCTTCTTAAAATCGGTTGCTTGCAAATCAATCTCTTCTTTGATGATGTCTTCTTATTCTTTTCCCCTAACATGGAAGAGCTCAACACAAAAGGAACAGAATAATGACTAAGGGTCTGACTCCAGGCTGAGCTTCCCATGCACGGGTGATTCTGGTACATGAAGTCTGAGATTATCCTTGGACAAGTCCTGCATTAGGTAAAATAAATCCATGAAAGATTCAAAGCCAAGTTCAGACATGTAAGGTGAAGAGATCACTCAGGCAACCATGTGGTGGCTGAGCTAACCTGGGGCTGTGTCAGCAACATTGCCTATGGGTGAGCTCATGTATTTGGGAGAGTTCCCACAGAAGCTGAAATTGCTAGACTGCTGTATGACACTGGACTGACTGACGTCTGCACAAGTTAAATGAGTGCGCTACATTTTTATTTGGTTTGAGCACAAGGAAGAACTGACTTCATACAGAGTACCTTTATGAACGGAAACTCTCAAGTTATGTAAGTGTACCTTGTTCATGCTAATGGAACCTTGGAAATTTTTCCCCTGCATTTCATGGGCCTGTCCTATTTGGACTATGACTCACCTTAAACCCAACATATTACAATTTTGGGTCAGTTTTTCCTATTCTGCCAGCACAGAACTGGGTGGGGAAGTTTCCACAGGTGGGCACTTATTGCCACCTGAATCTGGGCTTTCTAGAAACCCAGGGAGCGAGTTCCCCCAGGATACTTCATCTTTGCCTCCCTGTCTCCCAGTGCCTGGCATTGTCAAGCATCAGAAGTGTTTCCTGAACCAAGCTGTGAGCTGCAAGAGGAAGCCTTCCAGAAACTGGAGGCTACCTGCCCCCAGAACTTAGTCTCTGTCCACAGGCCCTAAGCTGACTGACAAGTGCTGCAGTCTGGGCAGATCTGTTCCTGAACCTCTGCCCCTGGAGGGAAGGATATGAGGGACTGTCAGGTGGCCTTCGACTTCAAAGAGGGTTGGACTGGCTAAGCCTACTGCCTAGAACACCTTAGAAAGCTGAAGAAGGCGAAGGCCTGAGCTCCCAGGAGGCCCTAGGAGGATACCACTACGGGGCTACTCCTGCTGTTTCTTGTCCACCGGATAGCCTGGCTTCCAGGGAGTTTCCTGCCGGGGTATTTCGTAGAAGACTAAAGTCATCAGCTCCTGGAGAACTAGGTAAGCCCTCAACTCCACTTTGTTCAAGGAGGAGACTTATGTGGTGGGAAATCCTCAGTCCGGGTTGATGGCTCTGGAAGCAGCCTGTGGGAACTGACAGTGCAGGGCAGGGTCCCCCTTTAGATTAGGAATTATCAAAAAGAGGAGAGGTGTCCAGCCTCTGGAGCTCATGCAGGCTGAAAGAGATCTCACAGAAGGGCGTCTGCAGGAATAACATGTGCCAGACACACACAGCCAAAGGGGCAAGCCCCGGCCACCCGGGAACCGGCCTGTACGAAGGATCCTATGCCGCCGTGCCTGCCAAGCCTGGCCGCTCACCGGGCTCCTCCGGGAATGTTTAACTGGACAAGCCCAGGCCTGGGCTGTACTCCCAGAGTTTCTCAGTCTGAACGTGGGGCCTGGCACTGGAATTATTTTTTTTTCCCACTCCCCAGGTAAAACCACTCAACAAAAACATGGCTGCAGAGCAGCAGATGCTCAGATGCTGAAGACACAAAGGTGGAGAGTAAGAGGGGAGGGGAGGAGGAGAGATTTGGAGAAACATCGCTCCCAAGTCTTCTTAGGGAGAGGCCGAGGACAGCGGAAGATGCCAAGATTCAAGAGAAGAGAGGACAGTCCCCGGAACTGGGGTGAGGGGTGAAGCATGTAGAGGCCCCATAACAACCCTCCTTAGTGTTACTATTACCGCGTTAATTCTCTGGGGGGATGGTGGGCCATGTCTGACTTCCCCTCCTTTGTCAGCAGCTCGGAGTTGCCTGCTCTCAGAGTCTTAGCAGTTCTCCTTCTGTGCTGTTTTCCATTTTCCTAAAAATAAAGCGTTTGGCTCATAGCCCCAGCCCCGCCCCTGCCCCTCTCCTGCCCTTAATGGCAACACCAGAGTTGGGGCTCTGCACGCATTTGTGAGTCTCACTAAAAAGCTCACTGAATCTGGACCCTTTGCCCATTTAGAGTCAGGTCACCTCTCTGCTAAGACACGCTCAGCTTGGCTTTGCCAGGGCCTAGGGCCAGAAAAAAACACAAGGGAGGCACCCCCCCCATACCCACCCCCAGCCACAGGGCGAGTGTTGGGTGTGCAGTGCCAACCGAGCCTGGCCAGTCTTAACTTGGTGACGTCTGTGCCCGTCAGGCCCCGGCCTCTAGAGCGCTTGTGGTTACAGTTGCCTCCTGGGCTGACAGCCCCAGACACTCATCAGCCGTGCCTAACAGCTCCTCCCTTCTCTTTCTCAGGGTTTTTCCTCTCCTTCTCTGGTGCCCTCTGGCTATCGTCTGTACTCCTCTGTGAGCTCCACAGACTTGAAAGCTCACAGTTATTTACTCAAGTCTCCCTCTTTGTTTATCTGCTTTGCTGAGTGCTCTCAGATTTCCTCCCGGCTTTCTCGAAGGGGTCAGCGTTACTCCTCCCACGTTCCGCATTTTCCTGGCACTGCCCTCCAGGCTCAGGCTGGAGCAGAACGCTCCTCTCACTTTGTGGGCTAGTTCTTCTCAGGGGTGTCTCGAGTACTTGGACGATACCTGCTCCAGCGCACTCGCTTTGTGGACAGGCTGTGTGCTCCCAGTATAACAAGACCTTCCTTCTGAGTGCTGAGGGGAAATTCACATGACAGAAGGCGCTAGATGTGGGTGCCGTAGACTACCTGAGCTGGGAAGGGCTGGATTGCTCAAGGAGCCTCCGAAGTGTCAGGAAACACAGCTCTGGAAACCAGCGAAATGGGCATGTCCCTCCGATCACGAGGGCCTCTCCCAGAGCAACTGGGGGATTTGAATAAAGGTTTTGTATTCTCATTAGTGAGGCAAGTCTTGCTTGCTCTTATCTGCTGGAGGCTGATCTGGAGCCCACCCTGCTGGGTGTGAGCTATGAAAAATGGAAACCAGGTAAAGGAAAGCTATGTCACCGCATGGGTGAGTAGTTACCCTAGAAGGAGGGTGCCTGGGGGTATGAGAAGGGTCTTTGCTGCTCTTGTACCCCAGTGGTATCCGACTCCTTGTGACCCCCTGGACTGTAGCCCGCCAGGCTCCTCTGTCCATGGGATTCTCCAGGCAAGGATCCTGGAGTGGGCGGCCGCGCCCTTCTCCAGGGGCTCTCCCGACCCAGGGACTGATCTTGTGAGTCTACGCCTTCTGCATTGGCAGGCGGGTTCTTTGCCACTAGCACCACCTGGAAGCCCTCTTACTGGCATTTATAGGACCAGACAGCTTTACTTTGGCACTTTGATTGATTTTCAGGCAGTGATTATTTTTCTATAATTAGTGGTACTTTCTTTCTTTTTTTTTTTTTTTTTGAGTTTTGTTTTCCCTGAGTTATAAATTCCTTTTATAATGCAGGGGGAAAAAAAGGAGCTTTCATGGCTTCAGAAGTAAACTGGGTTTTAAAGGTGAAGACATGGCATCTTTACGAGGACTGGGAGCAACTCCATGCGAGGAAACCCATGGGGCCTGTGGTTGAAACATCCTTTCCCTCTGCAGGTGTTCCTTCCAGAGCAGCCATCAGCTTCAGCCTTGGAAATTTTATTCTTTTGTTTAAGTGAAGAAAAATAATTTCCTCAGAGCAGCAGCTGGGATTTCAGACTTGGCACCTCTTCAGAGCAGCCATACATAAAAGTAGGAAACTCATTCTTGACAAACTTGGGGGAGAAAATGTTCCTGAGGTTCCTGAAACTGATGCAGAAGCTGTGCTTCTTGCCTCCTTAGTCCTTGCCTTTGGGTATATTCTCAGGAAATCTTTAGCAAATGTGTGGCCCCTTTAGGAAGGTGGGGGCTTCAAAGATGAGGCTGGTTTGTAAAGGAGCTGATGCTTGCTCTGCGTGTGAACAAGGGGGAAGAGCTGGAAAGCCTAGTCCATGGGAAATGACGATGGTCTCTGAGCTTGGAAATCAGTTAAACTGACACTTGAAGAGAAGAAAAGTCAAAGTCGACTCAAATAGATAACATACGACAAGACCCCTGGGACGAATATGAGGTTGATAAGTATGACAGCTTGATAAGTTGTCAAGTATGACATCATGTAACCTGCCTCCACTCACACACCCATGGGAGCTTGGCCTCTGTGGAAATTGAGCATCATGGTCTCTGGAGCTGAGAGAGCTTAATCCCACTCACAGACAGTTCTAAATAATTTTTTGAAAAATAAGTAAGCAGCATTTTAACCTATATAACAATAACGAGGAATAACAAATCCACAAATACTCCACAGTGTCAGCACTGGACAGCTTTCTCACGGTCATAACATGCTCAGATGATTAAAGAACGGATCTTTCTGTAACATATTGGTCATCAGCTATAAAACTGGACTGCCCAGAGGTTTAATCCCTAGTAAGAAAGACAAATGTCATCTATTCATCATTAATATTCATTTCCTGTAATAAGAACACTAATTTGTACTATTGCCTAGATGAATTTACTCACTGAAGGAAAATCTCTGTGGAAAAAGGTGTGAAAGTTGAGAAAGATTAGCAATGATACTAACTAAATCGAATTTGAGCATTACATGGCACTAAGCAGGTAAAAGCATGGAGTGGATCCATGAACTAAGTGCTGCTCTGGGTGACACCAGGGATGGAAAGACGATGGGGTTGGACTCCTACCTGATGCGGATTTACAAAACACGAAGTATAGACAAGTATACAACTACAGAAGCAATTATAATATGGGAGGAGTGTGACTAGTCCTATGATATAAATATAAAAAGCATCTGGGAACTTCCCTGGTAGTCCAGGGATTAAGAATCCACCTTGCAAAGACAGGGATGCAGGTTCGATCCCTAGTTGGCAAACCAAGATCCCATGTGCCTCGGAGCAACTAAGCCCGCCTGCTGCAACTCCTGAGCCTGCGGGCCACAACTAGAGAATCCTTGCGCTGCAAGGAAAGATCTCATATGACGCACCTAAGACCCGACACAGCCAAATAAACAAACTTTTTTTTTAACGAGCATTCTGACCAATGCTGAACTGAATTCATGGAAGAGGAAAAGGGCTTTCAAAGTTAAAGCTAGTGGGTGGAGTTGGTGAGGAAATTCCAAGGAAAGGATCAGCCTGCTCAAAGAGGTGGAATGTGGCTTTATATTGGTATTAGGGTTTTCAGCCCACAGAGTTTTTATATCCATTACTTTATTTTGATTTTCCCCATCGTCTTGTGAGCTAAGCCAGTCATTTTACAGAAAAAGACGCTGAGATTCAGTAAGGTTAACTGTTTTGTGCTAAGTTCAGAGCCTGGAAATGGTATGCCTGGAACACGAATCTGTGTTTTCTAAGTCCAAACCCCGGAGAAGGCAATGGCACCCCACTTCAGTGCTCTTGCCTGGAGAATCCCAGGGACGGGGGAGCCTGGTGAGCTGTCATCTATGGGGTCGCACAGAGTCGGACACGACTGAAGCGACTTAGCAGCAGCAGCAAGTCCAAACCCAGAGCTTTCCTAGGCTCCTGTGGTACTTCTACATAACCCAGGATGCGTGAAACGTTCTAACTTGCTTTGTTCTGTTAGAGATGAGGGATATGAGGGCTTTCCAGGTGGTGCAGTGGTAAAGAATCTGCCCACTCATGCAGAAGACTCAGGAGTCACAGGTTTGATCCCTGGGATAGGAAGATCCCCTGGAGAAGGAAACGACAATCCACTGTAGTATTCTTGCCTGGGAAATCTCATGGACAGAGGAGCCTGGTGGGCTGTAGTCCAGGGTCACAAAGAGTTGGACAAGACTGAGCATGCAGCATGAGGGGTTTGGGGAGAAGGAAAAGAAATCTTGAGAACTGGAGACCAGACATAATTGCAGAGGTTTTCAGTATCAAGCCAAGGAAATCACAAAGAAAAATAAGAGAATAAAAACATTCATGTATTTTAGAGAAAAGATTATACAATTATGAGAATCACAAACAGAGGTCATGGCTCACCATTCAAATTCTGGCCTAAACTATTTCACAGGTATTTTCTGAGTTGTTCTGGGTAAGTGGTTTGGACTGGCAACCCCAGATAGGTGAGAATTATCCTCCTTATTCCGAATGCTGGGGCTTCCTAGGTGGTACTAGTGGTAAAGAACCTGCCAGTCAATGCAAGAGATGCAGGAGGCTTGGGTTCCATCCCTGGGTCAGGGATGATCCCCTGGAGCAGGGCATAGCAACCCACTTCAGTCTTCTTGCCTTGAGAATCCCACAGACAGAGGAGCCTGGAGTTCCAAGAGTCAGACATGGCTGAAGTGACTTAGCACAGCACATACTGAATCCTGAGTAGATGTTAACCTTACTGTGATCACATGCTTAGAGTCCCACCCATGTCTTATTAGAACAAAGCAATCTGGGAACTCCAGAACTTTTCTTTAGATTTTAATGGTTTCAATGAATGTTTATTGTGAACATCAGAATTTGAAAATATGCCTCATGTTTTGTTTCTCAAATCATTAAGAAGATGCCATCTTCTTAGAAAGCACCTTACATAGACAGCAATCCTATGAAAAATTTAAAAGTCAATGTTAACAGTTAGTAAACATTCCTGGGCAGAAACAAGCAATTCCCATATTAGTGAAAATATTTCCTCTTTGGGATTGGATATGTTTCAGATTTACATCCTTATCTTGAGAAAAAATTAAACGGCCAGAAAGGGGATACATTTATCTAAAGTATAAAATCCAGAATAAATAAGATCTGGCCCTTAATACACTCTCAGCCTAATTTCTTGCCTCATCCCTCCTGAACTCTGAGCTCGACCCCTAATGAACTTCTGTCTTCCTCAAATCTGTCCTGCTATCCCTGGCCCCAAGCCTTTGTGCATTTCATTCCTTTTCCTGGAAAATTCTCCCCCTTTCTCATTCTTCCCCATCTTTGCCTTTGGATCTCAGTGTAGTTATCTTTTTGCTTAACAAACCTCCCTTAACCCTTCTTTTCCTATCCTCCTCCCCAGACCCACTTAGAACAGGGGCCTCCTTCCGGGTTCTCCTATTTACCCTCATCCCAACACCTTCTATAAAGGACTTCCCTGTACCTCACGGTAAAGAATCTGCCTGCAATGCAGGAGCTGCTGCTGCTGCTGCTAAGTCACTTCAGTCGTGTCCGACTCTGTGTGACCCCATAGACGGCAGCCCACCAGGCTCCCCCATCCCTGGGATTCTCCAGGCAAGAATACTGGAGTGGGTTGCCATTTCCTTCTCCAATGGCAATGCAGGAGACATGGGTTCAATCCCTGAGTCAGGAAGATTTCCTCTGGAGAAGGGAATGGCAATCCACTCCAGTATTCTTGCCTGGAGAATCCCATGGACGGAGGAGCCTGGTGGGCTACAGTCCACGGGTCGCAAAGAACTGACACGACTGAGTGACTGACACTTTCACCTCACTTATGACAGTCCTCTGATGTGCTGTTGAAGAAGGGAATGGCAACCCACTCCAGTATTCTTGCCTGGAGAATCCCATGGACGGAGGAGCCTGGTGGGCTAAGTCCGCGGGGTTGCAGAGTCAGACGCGACTGAGCATTATGTGCCAGTCATGCAGCATCTTCTGGTTCTCCTATTTACCTTCATCACAGCGTCTTCTCAGGGCTGTAACTGTGTTTGTCAAACCCACTATACTGTAAGATCAATGCTGGCAAGGACCGGCCAAATTCTCTCTAGTTCTTTTTTGTATCCCAGTGCCTGGAGCTAAGTAGACGATTAACAAACCTGAGTGAACTGATGCCAATACCTAAATATACACCAGATTTTGTACTTCCAATTCAACGTTTTAGGAAGGTTTTAGGAAGCACTCTGAGAGATTGGCTTTCTTTGTTGTCGATTTTTTGGGGCTAGCTAGCTATAACTACTCTTATTTCAGAATTTTACAAAGGCGTATCATTGGGCAGAGATTTTGATTACTGTGGCTATTCAAACATTGGTCCTCAGCTGTTCAAAGGAACAAACAGGCCAGTATTTAGGGAGACCTTGCTTATGTTCCTGATCCAGCTACTCAACTAGAGCAATAAGACGGCCAGAGGTGCTGATGCCATATTTTTACACTTACATTACATGGATCATATGTTAAACATATCTACAAAAGTAGTAATCTCATTTAAAATTTAGATAAAACCCAGGAGAACAAAGATAAAGGCTGACCCTCTAGGAAAACGCTGCCTTATTAGTCAATTTATAAGATTTTAAAATTGAGGGTCATTGGTCAAACTTTTAGTAGGAGAAACCAGAGTGAAGTTCGGGGCAACTATTTAAAAGTACAAAAGTGCAAGTCTGTGTTGACAAGCAATAGTATTATATTGGAAAGATGGACTTAAAAGAAACAATCAGCAAAGCATAAACCCCAGTCCCCTAAAGATGTTAAAAACATTTATATGAGGTTTTAAGTACAAAAGGTCAACTTAAAAGTCTGTTTCCAAACGTGAAAGAAGAATTGTTGATTCCACATGCAGAGGAAAAGCTCCAGCTGACAGGCGCCTTCCAGGAGAACAGTCGCAGGAGAGAGTGCTGAGATTCTCCTCTTGTGGTAAATAACTCCTACCTGATGAATACGTCTCCATTCTTTAATTATCATATAGCCAGTGACCTTAGATGTAGGAGGACCCCAAGATCCATCTTGTCCAAATTCTCACTTTATAGATGAAGCTTGGGGGTGGGGAGGGGATGGTTAAACATTTGCCTACTCACTCATCATTGCCAGGATGCTGGCAGAAATGGAACTAGAACTGTTTGAATTCATCTCCTTTATTAATAAACAGAAAAAGTTATCTGCTCTCAATCAGCTGGCCGCCGTTTAAACAGTG
>SJYX01004430.1:263707-287786 GCA_006410675.1 Oreotragus oreotragus
AGAAGGGAATGGCAATCCACTCCAGTATTCTTGCCTGGAGAATCCCATGGACGGAGGAGCCTGGTGGGCTAAGTCCGCGGGGTTGCAGAGTCAGACGCGACTGAGCATTATGTGCCAGTCATGCAGCATCTTCTGGTTCTCCTATTTACCTTCATCACAGCGTCTTCTCAGGGCTGTAACTGTGTTTGTCAAACCCACTATACTGTAAGATCAGTGCTGGCAAGGACCGGCCAAATTCTCTCTAGTTCTTTTTTGTATCCCAGTGCCTGGAGCTAAGTAGACGATTAACAAACCTGAGTGAACTGATGCCAATACCTAAATATACACCAGATTTTGTACTTCCAATTCAACGTTTTAGGAAGGTTTTAGGAAGCACTCTGAGAGATTGGCTTTCTTTGTTGTCGATTTTTTGGGGCTAGCTAGCTATAACTACTCTTATTTCAGAATTTTACAAAGGCGTATCATTGGGCAGAGATTTTGATTACTGTGGCTATTCAAACATTGGTCCTCAGCTGTTCAAAGGAACAAACAGGCCAGTGTTTAGGGAGACCTTGCTTATGTTCCTGATCCAGCTACTCAACTAGAGCAATAAGACGGCCAGAGGTGCTGATGCCATATTTTTACACTTACATTACATGGATCATATGTTAAACATATCTACAAAAGTAGTAATCTCATTTAAAATTTAGATAAAACCCAGGAGAACAAAGATAAAGGCTGACCCTCTAGGAAAACGCTGCCTTATTAGTCAATTTATAAGATTTTAAAATTGAGGGTCATTGGTCAAACTTTTAGTAGGAGAAACCAGAGTGAAGTTCGGGGCAACTATTTAAAAGTACAAAAGTGCAAGTCTGTGTTGACAAGCAATAGTATTATATTGGAAAGATGGACTTAAAAGAAACAATCAGCAAAGCATAAACCCCAGTCCCCTAAAGATGTTAAAAACATTTATATGAGGTTTTAAGTACAAAAGGTCAACTTAAAAGTCTGTTTCCAAACGTGAAAGAAGAATTGTTGATTCCACATGCAGAGGAAAAGCTCCAGCTGACAGGCGCCTTCCAGGAGAACAGTCGCAGGAGAGAGTGCTGAGATTCTCCTCTTGTGGTAAATAACTCCTACCTGATGAATACGTCTCCATTCTTTAATTATCATATAGCCAGTGACCTTAGATGTAGGAGGACCCCAAGATCCATCTTGTCCAAATTCTCACTTTATAGATGAAGCTTGGGGGTGGGGAGGGGATGGTTAAACATTTGCCTACTCACTCATCATTGCCAGGATGCTGGCAGAAATGGAACTAGAACTGTTTGAATTCATCTCCTTTATTAATAAACAGAAAAAGTTATCTGCTCTCAATCAGCTGGCCGCCGTTTAAACAGTGCGAAGCTGAGAGATTAGAAAGGCGCTGAACAAAAGCATTAAGCATGAACAGCTGTATTTCCCAAGCAGAAGGGCAGCACACAGTTTAGTTGTGGGAGGATGTCCAATTTGCATGAACGGAACACGGACAAGATAAAACCGGCTCCAGAAAAGTAATTCCCCCAGTTCCCATGAGCCTTGGATTTGGCAAAGTGCAGTCTGCTCAGGGATTCGGGGACATGACAAATGGTCCTGGGTAGACCTCCCCAGATGACCTCAGCCCACGCATGCATGGAGGCTTGTCAAGGTCCCAGGTGCTGGCTCACCCGCAGCTTGTGGTTGAGACAGAAAAACAAAGAAAAAAAGTCTCCCCCACACATGCACATAAGCAAAAACTATCTTCCCGTGTTCTCTGCCAAGAGAGCTGGAGCCAGAGAGAGGAGTTCAAGACTCTGATTCATCCATCAAGACAGATCGACCGTCTAAGGAGGTTAGGAAGGCAATTTTGGAAGTAAACAAAAGTTGGGTTTCAGAAAGAAGCTTTAGAGAAAACAAACAGACTATCCCTGGAATCCAACTCCATAATGAAAACAGAAAAGGGCTGCTATGGCAGGGAATTCTGAAAATGCCAACAGATGGACGCATTCAAAGGGGCAACTCCAGAGGCAAACGGCATCAAGATGTCAGCCCTCCTTGCACGTGGAGCCTGGTTTCTGAGCCAGTGCCTTGCTGAGCTGAAGAAGCATCTCTAGTGAAGAAGGCCTAATAGCACTGCTCAAGTTCAGCAACAGCAAAGCGAGATTGGTGACAAGTGCTCCCCTTCCAGGAGTGCCCGGCTCCTGGGCTGGCCTGGAGCCTCCACCCTGTGCTTTCAGCTCTATCGCTTTTCTGGTTGCCTGCCCAGTTGTTCCCCTGTCTCTCCTCCCTCCCTCTTGGCCCCCATGCCAGCCACAGATGAGAGTTACGTCCACATGCTCTTTCTCTTTGCCTCCCAGGCATCACTAGAGTATCTGGTCTGGGTCCTGTTCATCCCTTCTGCAACATGACTTTCCCATTTCCTTATCAAATCCTCCCTTTTTAGGTGGAGCCGAATCCTGCTCCCCTTGAAGGTGAGCTAGACTTAGTGACTCCCTTCTAACAAACAGAATGTGATGGAAGAGACAATGTGTGAATTCTGAGACTGGGTCATTAAAGGCACTGCAGCTTCCTTCTTGCTACTTTTTAGATCATTTGCTCTGGGGGAAGTCAGCCTCCATGTTGTTAGGGTGCCCAAGAAGTACAATAGAGATGTCCACGTGATAAGGAACTAAGTCCTCATGACAACAGTCATGTGAGTGAGCCAAGCTGGAAAAAGACCCTCCAACCTCAAACCTTCAGATGAGTAGTACCCACTGACATCTTGACTGCAACCGCATGAGAGACCCCTAAGCCCAAGACCACCTAGATAAGCTAGTCCCAAATTTCTGACCTGCACAAACTGTATGAGATAACAGATATTCACAGTTGCTTTATTTAGGCTGCAAGTTTTAGACTGATTTATTGAGTAGCAGTAAATAACTAGAATGCAACATCTTTGAACTTTTTAGTTGAACCGCCAACTAGAATTGTCCCTTGTTCATCATCTCTTTTTAGAGAAGAAGATTTTTTTCTATTTGTTTTGTTTTTGTCGTAAAGTCCTTTCCTCAAGGGTTAGGGCAAAAACACTCCTATGTGTACAGTCCTCGTGGAGGGAACCATACTGCTTTGGGTCATTATGGCTCAGTCCCAAGGAGATGATTACAATAATGATAGTATGTATTTTCAAGAACTGTTCTTTGTACATGCAATCCTAGAATCTTTTATGTTACTTTATCATTATAATAAAAATATTGCACCTTATATCTCCCTGCTGCTGCTGCTGCTGCTAAGTTGCTTCAGTCGTGTCCGACTCTGTGTGACCCCATAGACGGTAGCCCACCAGGCTCCCCCGTCCCTGAGATTCTCCAGGCAAGAATACTGGAGTGTGTTGCCATTTCCTTCTCCAATGCATGAAAATGAAAAGTGAAAGTGAAGTTGCTCAGTCGTGTCCGACTCCTAGTGAACCAGTGGACTGCACCCCACCAGGCTCCTCCGTCCATGGGATTTGCCAGGCAAGAGTACTGGAGTGGGTTGCCATTGCCTTCTCCAATATCTCCCTAGAATCCTCCAAACATAAACCTTAACTGTGAGCATGTGTAACCTTAAACAGCCCATAGGAAATATAAGGGACTTCTTTTCCTTAACAGTCTTGTATTTCCATTTTAGGAAATAGTGAGAGAGATTAAACTGCCATATACTACAACACAGATGAAGCTTGAGGACACTACGCTAAGTGAAATAAGCCAGTCACAGAAGGACAAATGCGGCATGACTTCACTGACATGAGGGATCCAAAGTAGTCAAGTTCACAGAAGCACAAAGTAGAAAGGTGGCTGCCATGGGTTAGGGGGAGGGGAAGTGGGGAGTTGCTGTTCAGTGTTTCTGCAAGATGAACAAGTTGTAGACATCTGTACACCAGTGTGCACATATGTAAAAATACTGTATGTACGCTTCATTTGTTAGTTCAGTTCAGCTCAGTTGCTCAGTCGTGTCCGACTCTTTGTGACCCCGTGAATCGCAGCACGCCAGGCCTCCCTGTCCATTACCATCTCCCGGAGTTCACTCAGACTCACGTCCATCGAGTCAGTGATGCCATCCAGCCATCTCATCCTCGGTCGTCCCCTTCTCCTCCTGCCCCTAATCCCTCCCAGCATCAAAGTCTTTTTCAGTGAGTCAACTCTTTGCATGAGGTGGCCAGAGTACTGGAGTTTCAGCTTTAGCATCATTCCTTCCAAAGAAATCCCAGGGCTGATCTTCAGAATGGACTGGTTGGATCTCTTTGCATTCCAAGGGACTCTCAAGAGTCTTCTCCAACACCACAGTTCAAAAGCATCAATTATTCGGCGCTCTGCCTTCTTCACAGTCCAACTCTCACATCCATACCTTTCTACTGGAAAAACCATAGCCTTGACTAGATGGACCTTAGTCGGCAAAGTAATGTCCCTGCTTTTGAATATGCTATCTAGGTTGGTCATAACTTTTCTTCCAAGGAGTAAGCATTTGTTAAGATGGTAGATTTTATGTTACGTGTTTTCACCCTTAATTTTTTAAAAAAGGAAACAGTGAGATTAAAATGACCTATTTATTAGTGATGCCTTTTTTGCAACACTCCATGCCTCTTTCAACACACCATTGAGTGTCATATGCTCCCCAAAACTCCTTAAGCCTAAAAAAGTTTTACTTGTTTTTATATTAAAAACAGAAATGTTTCTCTCTTCTTCCTGCAGGATTCACAGGGTAGGTAAGGAGGGGTATCTCATACAAACCATGCATAAGGATAGGATCCTGCAATTCCTAGAAGTTTGGGAATCATGGATCTGAAGATATGTTGAGGTTTCAGAAGAAGTGGTCTTTAAAAACATCTGAGTGTTTGAAATGCTAAATTCTAAAGGATTGCTGTCACCAGTTCACTGTCTAATTCTTGACGAGAGCCAAGACCTGTAGACACGATGCCCGAGAGATCAAGGCAAAACAGCAGACAGCGAGGACTCAGACAAGCAATGAGCTAATGCCCAGATGAGAGGAGCCTATTAACACATCGGTGATGGAAGAGAAAGATAAGAAGGCTGAAATACTTTCTATTCATTAAGACTTGACTGAGGGGTCAAAAATGAGGAGCATACAGACAGCGAGATTCTGTTATATCATCTTCCATAAAAAGGAACGAAAATATCAAAAGAGAGGAAATAGGACACAAGGGGTTGATTATCGTTGCCAGGTCAACCAGGAATGGGGTTAGTGGAAGGCAGGGAGGAAGTGAAAGGAAACTTGGGTGTTAAACAAACAAGGAGAAAGGGACACATTAATTTTAGAACATATACAAATGCTCTCAAAGTTGACTGATGTCTGGAGTGTGCTTTCTCTTTAGTCATTCCTTAGCTTGCAACCTTTTTTTTTTTTTTAACATTAAAAGCTGATTCTGTGAAGCTTTTTGATTGTCACTCTGGGGTGCAAGAGCCATCTGAAGGACATGAGAGAAAAGCCAAGGCTCTAAGGAGGCCTTTCTGGACAAGACTAGAGATGTGTTCTGAGCCTCTTACTCAGACATATCACAGGGTTCCGGGTGGGTGGCTTCTGCGAGGGGTGCTCCCAGGAGTCAGGGTGAAGGAGACTGTTATATCCTCTCCTTGTACAGTAAGTCCCCTACATACGAACCTTCAAGTTGTGAACTTTCAAAGATGCCAACAAGTCCCTGTATGGCAGCTGTCATACTGTACTACTATACTTTTCAATGTATTGTACCTTAAGATTAAAAATGTTTTATTTTGTGTGTTTTTTAATGTATTTTTTGTGTGAAAAGTATTATAAACCTATTATAGTACAGTGCTATATAGCCCATTGTGTTAGTTGGGTACCTAGGCTAACTTTGTTGGACTTATGAACAAATTGGATTTACAAGCGTGCTCTGGAGCTGTGAAACTTGTTCATATGTAGATGACTTACTGTATTATTTCAGGACAGAATGTTACCATGAGACACACTGACTTGTCCAGGAGGAAAACTCACATTAATGTACAAGCATTAAGACTTCTCTGAGTCTCTTGGGCCATCTGCGAGGCTGGACGGAGCAGAAGAGACGAATTGTTTTTCAGCTGCCCAGTTGTGTCTGACTCTTTGTGACCCCATGGACTGCAGCACAAAAGGCTTCCCTGTCCTCTACTGTCTCCTGGAGTTTTCTCAAGTTCATGTCCATTGGGTGACACCAGCTAACCATCTCATCCTCTGCTGGCCCCTTACCCTTTTGCCTTCAATCTTTCCCAACATCAGGGTCTTTTCCAATGAGTCACCTCTTTGCATCAGATATCCAAAGTATTGGAGCTTCAGCTGCAGCATCAGTCCTTCCAATGAATATTCAGTTCTTTCATGAATATTCATTAGAAGAGAGGGAAAAGATGGTTAATAAGCAGAAGCTGGGGAGGAACCAGAGGCTGGGCCACAGGGGAACCTCCAGTTACTGGGTTGTTTATGGTTCCTCACAACAAAAGGAGGCCGGCCATCACAAGTCTTCAGCACCAGGATTCTCTTCAGATCTCCTGCGGCAATCTAGGTGAGTTTGCTTTCTTCTAAAAGTCCTCCCAGAGCAAGACATTGTCTCTTCAAAATGCTCAGAATGCTGTATAATGTCTTATTAAGAAATTAACTTTATAAAGAGGAGGCTGGCTTAAATAAAAATGAAAAGCGAGGAGACACTCATTTTATGTTTGACAGAGTTTTTTCTATCTTTATTTCCTCTATTCTGTCCCCTCATCCCAAGTCTGATGAGCTTATTATATTCACACAGATTCTGTTTATCTATGCATTCCCATCATAGCTAACAAATTGAAAAAAGCACATTTCCCACTGAAAATCACATTTAACGGATCCCTTTGGGGACAGAAAGACGTGCACACCATTTAAAAGGATTAGTTTATGGGAGGAAGAAGTCAGGCCCCAGTCACTCCTCTGCATTAAGCTCTAGTTAAAATGAGGTGGGAGCCTCAGGCCACATTTATAATGATGGAAGCCACTCAGTCTCTGACTGCAGTACTGAACCTCTATGAGACCACAGTCGTTCTCAACACTATGCAAAATGAACCACCAAAAGCTTACATGAGAATGCTTCTCTTCTGAATGCCTAAGAACATTTGAGCCAGCTCACAAACTGCGGGGAGGAGTAAAAAGCAATGAGCATGGGATGGGGAGAGGGGCTCAGTGCATTTTTCTTTAGATTAAGATTACTTCCTCCTGAAAAACACATGCAATTGATCTTGAAGATCAGTGTTAAATGGTACAACATAATGTATTAAAGAATTTATTGAGGGGACTTCCTTGGCAGTCCAGTGGTTAGAACTCTGGGCTTTCCCTTCCAAGGACGTGGATTCAAACCCTAGTTGGGGTACAAATCCTCAAACCATGCTGTGTGGCCAGAAGAAAAACAATTTTATTGAAATAAAACTACTAACTGAAAAGGGCAATTTTTCTGCATGTGGGCTCTCCCTGCATGTGTTCATTTTACACTGCACTCTATTTCCTCTGCTCTGAACACACCAGGCTTCCTGGCTAATGAAGCCCCTCAGTCTGTTTGCATATGATGGCAGTGAAACCTGGCTGGAGGAGGTGTGTAAATGGGTACAAGATGCAGCACAAATATATTTGAGCCAAAAGTGATGCCGATCAGTACACAACTCTAGGTCCTGCTGATGGTCCCATCTACACATCTGGGGTCTGAAACGCTAGCTTAGAGTTTACAAAGAATATTGCTCCTGCTACAGCCTTTGGAAAGCCTCCTCTAGTCAAACACTATCTCTCAAGCTGCCATTGAGTACACACTGCTGCTGCTGCTGCTAAGTCGCTTCAGTCATGTCCGACTCTGTGCGACCCCACAGACGGCAGCCCACCAGGCTCCCCCATCCCTGGGATTCTCCAGGCAAGAATACTGGAGTGGGTTGCCATTTCCTTCTCCAAAGCATGGAAGCGAAAAGTGAAAGTGAAGTCGCTCAGTCCTGTCCGACTCTTAGCGACCCCATGGATTGCAGCCCACCAGGCTCCTCCATCCATGGGATTTTCCAGGCAAGAGTACTGGAGTGGGGTGCCATTGCCTTCTCCTGCCACTGAGTACACACAGGTCTCATTAGATCAGGCAAGTTCTACATGGGCAAGGAGAGAAGAACTGACCTGCCAGAGGCCTGCTGTGCCTCTCACACCAGCAGGTCTATTTCCCTCCTCCTTCTGTGCTGACCAGTGGATGTTCGCTTTCCATCTGGCGCTGTCCCTGGTTCTTGATCATTCAGGCTTAGATTAAGCATCCCCAGATTCCAACACTGGTGGGTTCCAACACACACAAGGTAAGATAGCCTCCCTTGTTTTTTCCTGGGTGGTCACTCATTGGGCAGAGTCCCCCAATAGCAGGCACTGGGGCATCCTCCCAGCCCATAGTCCTGGTGCCCAGCCCAGCAAAAAGGGCTGGCCTCAGTCAATATCATGGCAGGTCTAAGGGAGCCACACTGCTGTAATGCACGTGGTCCTCCCTCAGTATCCATTGGGGGTTGGTACCAGGAGTCCTGTGGATATCAAAATCCACAGATGCTCAAGTCCCTTACATGGAATGATACAATACAATGAATACAGGCCGCTCTTGGAATCTGAGAATGCAAAAATCTGTGGATATGGAGGGCTGACTGTGCTTGTGGAGGATATCTGGGTACTCAGGAAGGCAGGTCCACACTGGACTTCAAAACTTTGAGTCTGCTTAGGAGGACTTGTCTTTTTTTTTTTTTTAATTGCAATATTTGCTTTATTGTGGTGGTCTGGAACCAAACTTGCAGTATCTCTGCTGCTACTGCTGCTAAGTCACTTCAGTCGTGTCCGACTCTGTGTGACCCCATAGACGGCAGCCCACCAGGCTCCCCCATCCCTGGGATTCTCCAGGCAAGAACACTGGAGTGGGTTGCCATTTCCTTCTCCAATGCATGAAAGAGAAAAGTGAAAGTGAAGTCGCTCAGTCTGTCCGACTGTTAGCGACCCCATGGACTGCAGCCCACCAGGCTACTCCGTCCATTGGATTTTCCAGGCAAGAGTACTGGGGTGGGGTGCCATTGCCTTCCCCGCAGTATCTCTGAGGTGTGCCTATATATTCTTTGTTAACAGCTTTATTGAGATGTAATTTACACACCATTCAATTCACCTGTTTTAAGTGTATAATTCAGTGATTTTCAGTGTATTTAGAATTATGCAGCCATCATCACAATAGAATTTTAGAATATTTTAATCCTCCCCAAAAGAAACTCCACACCAAGTTTATTCCTTATCCCCACCATTTCTTGGCAACCACAAATCTACTTTCACTCTCCGCAGACTTACCTATTCTGGATATTCCATACAAATGGAATCATACATTTATACACTGCCATATATAAAATAGATAACCAATAAGAACTTACTGAACAGCACAGGGCACTACATATTTTATAATAACCTCTAAGGGAATCACTGTGATGCACACCTAAAACTAATACAACATTGTAACTCAACTATACTTCAGTTAAAAGAATGGAATTATACAACACGTGGTGCTTCCCTACTGGCTCAGTGGTCAAGAATATGCCTGTAATGCAGGAGGAGACTCAAGAGATGCAGGTTCGATCCCTGGGCTGGGACGATCCCTTGGAGAAGGAAATGGCAACCCACTCTAGCATTCTTGCCTGGGAAATCTCACGGACAGAGGAGCCTTGTGGGCTACGTACATGGGGTCGCAAAGAGTTGAGAACTTGTCTTGAAGAGTTTTTCTCTGAGGATTGTGAACCTTCCTTCAGGAAGAGAAGTGGCTATAAAGAAAGCCTCAGACTGTCTGGGACTACCAGGTCTCTGGATCTGCAGAGGCAGTGGGATGGGCCTCCTGGGCAGCCCTGTAAGCTTGCACAGCTGCAAGGGAACTGGCAAGGCTTTGCGTCAGGCTGGATACGCCACCCCAGTCATAGCCATTGCCTCCAATGTTCCCCACGTCACTGCCCACTTGTGGAGAACTTTATAAAGTGTGTTATCTTACCTGCCCCACAGCATAGTGCTTTGAAGTTGGTTGGGAGCCTCTGTGACCCTAAGGCATGGAGGTGAGGAAACACAGGAGAGCAGGGGTGGGCCTAGGGGATGGGAGTGGGGGGTGATCGGGACTAAGGAACCTGCACAGGCCAGCGGCTCACACAGCAGGTCCTGGTCTGAGCACGCAGGTGTCCAAATGGCCTGCCTTGTTTTCCTCTTTGGAAAACGTACCTCAGACCCAAAACTAAACCATTTTTTATTGTCTCTGCCTTTCCATTCCTCTCTTCTACCTGCCTTGGAAGGTATTAAAAGGTGAAAGTGAGCCATTACTGGCATCTGGGTTCTGCCTGTCAATCAGACACATCTAAAAGCGCCACTGGCTTCCCTCATTTATGTCTGTCAGTGTTCAGGATGCTCCAGTTTCCTCTCCAGCCTGACTTTAGGGACTTACCATCACTCTTGCCAAAATGCTCCATTCCTTTCCCTTTATCTCTTGAAATTGAAGGAGGCCCTCCTTTCATACAACCACTTGCTTTCTGCCCTCTATATACCATTCTAATAACTGAACCCTCTTTTTTTTTTTTTAACACTTTTTCAGACTGCTTGCATCAAGTCTTTCAATTAAAAGAAAAAAGATACAGCTCCTAAAAATAAAGTTGCCATGCTTTAGGAACTTGTACTTCTTTTGGTATAATCTATGTTAAAACAATATAGCATTATCTACTTTGAACGCACTAGACGCCCTCAGGGTAGTGTTTTTGTATGAGAGGTATTAAATCTGGTTGGAACTTGACAAGAAACAGTGTCATGTGGGGGAAATCCAAGCCCGTTGAACCCTTGACTGATCACATTTCAAAGCCTAGTGCTTTGCTAAAGGGCATCTTTCTTTAAAAAATAAAGCAATCCTATTACTCAGAGCCTTCTCTGCACACCATAGCTTTGAAGGAATTTGATAGTTTGCAAATTCAAAGCTGAAAATTAGAAACCCACGAATAAGACTTGAATCCATTTATTCATGGTAAAATGAATATTGCTTTGAAAAGTCTATCTTCATTAGGATCATTTCGATGTAATCTGTGATCTGGTGTGAGTCTGTTTAATTAGGCTCTTGCCACAGAAAGAGACTCATTTTCTAAAAAAACAAAGCACTGTCTTCAAAGGACTCAGGAGGTAACCATAGAATAATATTAACTGAAGTGCAATTCATTTTCAAGGATATTTCATTGTTTTCTTAATCAGTGTTATTTTTATTTTGCCAGATTTAGCGTACCTCTTCCCCTTCCCCCTCAAAGGCATTAAAATAAATCCTGGCCCCTGCAGGAGAGATCAGAGCCTCCCAGTTCACAGAGGAATGTCCGTCCCCCCAAGCTTGGGGAGGTTTCCTAACTAATGAACTAGAACATTGTCAGACGTCTCGTTGCCAAGTAATATATTAAAGTGCTTTTCTAATGAGATTTCTGCAAGGTAACTATAAAACCATAAAAAGCACACTAAGCTTCAGTGAAGCAAAAACATTAAAAAAATAATCAAATGCCTTTAAGGAAAAGAATTCAACACAGCAGTTAAAAAGCTGAAGAGAATTTGACAAGTGGAAAAAATAAAGCTTAACAAGTTCACATCTGAGAAAAAGGGTGGACACAAAGCAGAGCAGCGTAGGGGTGAGATCAAAAGAAGCTTCCTGGTGATCTCTGTACCTGCCTTTCAACATCTCCTTTCCACGCATCCCTGTCTATTTGTAACATGGACCTGTGATAAACATGTCAACAAATGTCCCCTTGTATGAAAAGAAGGAATAGCTCTTCATTTTTAGAACTTGTGCCTGAGAATTTAGGAACAAATCTTGAATACCAAGGATCTCTTTGTTAGACCAGCATAGTACTCTCACTTGAAATACAAACGATAGCAATGACACTCAGCCTCCACCATGGACCACGCAGAAAGTGTTTGGGGAAAATCCTTCTGTTGGCTCCTGCTTATCACTTGCATGCATGCTCGGTCATGTCTGACTCTTTGCAACCCTATGGACTGTAGCCTGCCAGGCTCCTCTGTCCATGGGATTCTCCAGGAAAGAATACTGGAGTGGGTTGCCATTTCCTTCTCCAGAGGATCTTCCTGACCCAGGAATAGAACAGTGTCTCCTGCATTGGCAGGTGGATTCTTTGCCACTGAGCTATCTGGGAAGCCCCCATATCATCCTGCCTTTATAACTTAACCCTGGAGCCCAGAATGACATCAGTGAGTCTGGAAGGCTGGAGGTCAGTGTCAGGGTCTGCAGCTGTGTGACCCTATGGCTCCAGTGTTCTGTACTGCAGTGTGTCCTGATCTGTTCTGTTCTGGCCAGTCCTGCAGCCCTGGGTCTTGTTTAAGAGGTTAAGAGTGGAGGCCACCCATCAAAGAGTGGTGTGGGGTCTGAAAACCAACACAGAAGATGACGTGGGTGTTTAGCTTAAAGAAGAGATGCCTGGGGTGGGGGACTACCTGTCAAATATCTTCTAACATCTGAAGGGATGCCATGAGAAATCTTGATTTTAGTTACTCCTGAAGGATGCACTAAGGTCAAAGACACATCACATATTTAAGTCCAAGGTAACAAAGCATTCATCAGCAATTAAAGATCTCTAAGAATAAAGAGACTTGCTTAAAGTGCATTCATGCGTGGATGAACAATGGCTGAGTTGCCAGAGATGAATTCTTTATTTTATTCACAATTGCAATTAAATCCAGTCAAACGATGAACTGATTCCAAAGGAAATTTTCTTATTACCTGATATTATCATTTCTTTGAAACAGTTAACATAGCACTGGGAAATAATTTACTCAAGTTTAATAGAATGAAAGTATTTTTCAAAATATGGTGCCCTGATTTATATGGAGCAAAAACCAAAGGAGGCATGTATTCATGGATATTAAATATCTGCTTCAAAGAGAACTTGGAACGCAATAATCAGTCCTGACCTTGCAGAGATTCTCCAAGGAAAGACTACTTTAAAAAGTCAAATCATTGACAGAACAATGACCCTGACCCTCCACGTCCAATGCAAATGCTGGGATGAATCCCTTCAGTTGAATTCTGTCCCAAAGCGTTAGTCTTGGCAAAGTCATAGAAAATAGAAAGCCAAGGGAACAGAACTTCTGTGTTATGAACATAATCTCTGAATTCAGGCAGATCTAGGTGATGTTGGGTAAGTTATCTGACATTTTGAGCCTCAGTTTCCTCACCTACAAAATGGGGTAATAATAAGTACCCAGGTCTCACGAGATTGCTGTTACAAGCACAGGGCTTCCCTGCTTTCTGGCACACAACGACCACTCAATAAATGGTCACTGTTATTTATGATTTCAAAATAGTTATTTTAAAGTGGGATAGGATTTGTTTTCCTGGTTAAGGAGGAAGCTGGACCCAATGACTTTCATAGCATCTAACCACCATATTCTATTATTATCCCATTTCATGTTAACTGTTTCCCCTCTCGACTCAGTCATGCCCCTCTCCTCCCCATCAATGGCATTAACAATAATATGTAGGCCTAGTCATGGACTGCTCACCATGGGCATTCAGATGTGTGGCTAATTTAACCTTCTCAACCACTCTGTGAGGTTGGGGCTGTCTCCCATCTTACAGAGCAGACAACCGAGGCACAGGAAAGTTGAGGAATTTGCCTAAAGTCACGAGGCTTATGAATGGAAGAGCCAGGATTCAAAACCAGGCAATTTGGTTCTAGAACGTAGGTTCCTAGCCAGCATCCTGTATTATCTTACAAGTAACCTAAAACTCTGCCTCAACATATGGACCAACAAAATATAGTCAACTGTGCGCTGTAGCTGATGAAACAGTGGTACAAGACCCAGTGCGTGCTTTCAGTCTCGATCACAGATCTTCTAGCTTTACACCCCAGGGCTTCATTCCTAATCATCAATTTCTCTCCCTCCCTTCCCATAAAACACTCTTACCTTTGAGGGACCAGTGATATAAATATGCATTCCCATTCACTTCTGGGTTTAGGGTTAAAAAAACTTAACTCTACCAAGTTCCTCTGCTAGTGATACAGACCAGGTCCCTGGAGGGCTGGCTAACTCTGAGCTTAACAGAGCCCTGAGCACAGTCAGGCATCTCAGAAATGCACTTAGATGATGACGAGGAGGTTACTCTAACAATGAAAAGTCCCCAAGAAAGCTGTCAGGACTTGAGAGGACCAGCTCCACCATCCCACCCCTGCTGGCCTGGGAGCTGCCACTGGGGCACTGCTGGCTCCCCACCCACAGGGAACCCAGTCCTCCTGGATCAACTAACTCCATGCCTCTGGCTGCGGCTGTCCGTTTCGTTTTATTGCATGTGTTTCCTCCAGCACTGATGGCTAATGCCCTCTCTTTTAGAAAAATGACCTTGCTCTCCATGCAAGTAGGGGCCACTCATTCCATCTACAACAGAAGTACACAGCTACTTGATTCAGCCAGCACAGGAGTATTCTCTCTGCAGTCTTCCCATCACTTTTTCAATCAAGGTATTACATTGTCTTGTGATTTCCTTTTTTTTCTCTTAAAATGAAAACAAATTGCAGGTGATCCCTTGCATTTTGTGTTGCTAAAATTCACTTTCTGCTGTACTTCATTAGTAAAAGCTCTTTCTCCCCCATCTTTCAACAAGGCTCTATGAGATGTAAATAGAACCATTTCAGTTTTCCAGTTGAACAGCCAGGGAAAAAAGTAGAAAAAAAGGAGCAGCACCCTGCTTATCTCCATGTTACACATTAACACGGTTCTCCTTTGCAGAGGTTCTTCAAGGTGAGCACACTTTAAAAGTCATAATTGGCAGAATAATTACCTTAGCACTCTAACGTCAATGGAAATGCTGGGATGCAGTCTTCCAGTTAAATTCTGCACCAAAGCGTCAGTCTTCAGGAATGTAATAGAAAATGGAATGCAAAGGGAAAGGAATTTCCCAATTTCTCCACTAAGATGTGATTGAAAGTTATAATAGGGCTCAAGGGAAAGAAAACCCACAAGTCACGTTTTCTATGAAATTTTCCGAAGGTCTCCGGTCCGACATTCTCTCCCCTGCTGAAACCTATCACTTCTGCTTTGCTCTCTCACTCCTGTGCTAGTGGTCTCATTAATAATGGTGATAATCAGTAAAAATAAAAACTACTATTATTCTTACCATCACCACTAATACTGCCTCTATCACCATTTACTGAGCTTAATATATGCCAGGCATGGTGCAGGCTTTCCCATATTATTTCAGGAAACTCTTACAAGAGTCAAATGTTCATTAGCCCTATTTTCAGGTGAGAAATCAGAGGCTCTGAGAGGGAAATAACTTGCACAGAGCCTATCAGTCAGTACCAGGGCCAGGAGTCTACAGTAGGTTTAACTCCAGAACTTTCATCCTGATCATGATTCCCAGTTTTCTGAGTAATGGCCTTTTGACATGACCCTCCCACCACAGGGCTTGGAGGGCACTTGAATGAATGAATGACTACATGAAGGAACAAGCCAATAAACAAGTGAATGTGCTTTCTGAAGACGTTTTCAAGTAAAGTTCTCTCTCTGCCAGAACACTGAGAAATGTCTAAAACCGAGTATGGGAATTCTCATGACTTCAAGATGAGGTCTTTCCTCCACATCTTTAAAATTCAGCAGAGAGGAACTGACATGATTGCATTCTACCTCCGTGGGTTCTCGGTGCTCCTGGCCACAGGCATAATGGCTGAAATAACCGAAGCTGACATATTCAAAAGAACCTTGATTTCAGAGACATGAAGGTGTTCACCAAAGTTAACATCAATGTCTTTTCTTCCAATACTGAACTCCCTTCTTCCCTTAGAGGGAGCTTGCTGAGTAACGTTTCCTCTTCTTACTTTTTATTTAGTATTAGGGAGAGAGAATATCAGTCTTTACCCACATCTCCTCCTGCCAACACACACCCAAATGACCCATGGGCATGAAAGCGCTCAAGCCGTTAGACCAGCACTACCAATGAGAGTGCTCTGGGTCACAGAAACCGTGCTGCTTTCTTTCCCCCCACGAAGGGGACATCCATGCTGGCTCCATGCACTTCAATCTCTCCTCCCTGTCCTGGGCCAGCATTTCCAGAATTCCTTGGGTAGGCTGAGGACGCTGAGAGGTGCCATGTGGTCCACCTCGCCTTTCCTCCTATGAGAGGCTAGGCCAGTTTCCTCTACAGAGCTTCCCCCTTTTGTCAGCATAGGAAGTGAGCATCCCAACTGGGGTACTTACATTGTGGCTTAAGAGGATGACTTTTGGAGCACTCCTGGCCTCTGGGTGGGAACCAGGGAAACGACCTCATTGCCTCGCTTAGCTCTAAACTTCCCTGGTAATCACTCTGGAGTTGTCTGATCTTCACAGATCCCATTCCTCTCCTTTCTTTGGCAAGCACCCAGCTATGGGTTCTAAGTATAAAAGCCTGGTAGGCTATTAAAAATGGCTGCTGTTAAAATGCTTAAGAATTATGGAAGGAGGAAGCTGCTGTTTGGATTTATTCCCCTCTACTACCTCCTACTCACACCATAGACTGCATCGTTTCCCCTCAGAAAGGAAAACATTCTTGACCTCTGTTTAAATGTTTATCAGAAGTTGTCTCGACTTGCGGAGTCTCTGAAGTCACATTCAGTATTAGTCACATCCTTCTTGGTGTGTGGTGTAAACCTCCTATCAGGCCAGAAGAAATACTTGGACTTTCTGCAGAATTCATTTGGTGCTGAAAGCATCCATTCTCAACCAGGGCTTTTCACTTAGCCCAAACACAAGCACAATCTGAGCAAAGAACCTGAGCTTCCTGATGGTGTCAGGGCTTCAGTTTTGAATAGATATGAAAAAAAAAAAAAAAATCCTGGGGGACCTTGATTTTAAAACAAAGCTCTAGCATAGAGCCTGGAACCAGTGGAGGTTCTAGGTCATCAGCACAAAATGAAAAACTCAGAGTTTTATCCTTGCTCCAGAACACTCCTGCTTTGGAGTAGGAAGGCAAATTGCTTTGCCTTTTTTGTTCTTCAATATTGATAAATTAGTTTCTGCTTCAGAAGTTTTGTAAGTAGTATGTATGTATCTATCAGACCCTGTAGCTGAGAGGCATTGTATGTAAAATAAACTAGGTGATGCTGGTGTGTGTGTGAGAGAAAGTTATGACTAGGGCAACAGAAAGTGCACTGGTCTGGCAGGTATGATAAGTGAGTTTTGGTACCAGTTCTCATCAAAGGCAGGTTACATATTCCACTTGTCCTCAGTTTTTCCATCTTTAAAATGAGAGGTTTAAAGCAATTATCTTGGAGGTCCTTTGGGGGCCAAGAATAATTTCTGATTTTTGCTTCTAATATTTAAAGTTGAGAAAATAGGAATAAGCTTCAGTACAAAGGACATCAGTCACAATAAGAAAGACCTTCCTGAGAACAATATGGGTTTGCAAAGGACACTCTGGAATTTCGCCCTCTAGACCAGTATGGATCTTAAGCTGTTGTCCAAGAGGATCCAGGACAGATGGTATGGAGCTGTCATGTTTGAAATCTCACAGCCTGGGAGATACAGAGAAGTGGGTAGTGGATAGTTAATGGTGTGTGAGAGAAAATTATGACTAGGGCAACAGAAAGTGTACTTGAGAACCATTCTAGATCTATGAGTCTATACTTTAATTAGGTTTTTTCAGTAATTAAAAGAAGGAAAAGAAAATACCTTCACAACTTTAGCAGCTTTTATCATGTTACAAAGGGAACATCAATGCTGTAACGGTATAGTAGTTTAAAAAATTTTGTTAGTATTTAACAAAACACAAAAGTACATGCTCATCAACATTATTTACGATAAAGACTCTCAACAAAGTGGCTATACATGGAACATACCTTAACATAATGAAGGCCACATATGATCAGCCCATAGCTAATATACTCAGTGGTGAAAAGATAAAAAGCTTTTCCTCAAAGATTATGAAACAGACAAAGATACCCTCTCTTACCATTTATATTCAACATAGCATTGGTAGTCCAATCCAGAGCAATTAGGCGAGAAAAATAAAAGCATCCAAATTAAAAAGGAAGCTTATAACACTGCCATTTTTGCAGATGGCATAATGTTACATAGAGAAAACCTAAAAACTCTACCAAAAAACTGTTTGAGCTAATAAAAATATTCAGTAAAATTATAGAATGCAAAGTAAATATTAAATCAGTTGTATTTCTATATGCCAACAATAAACTATCAGAAAGAGAAATTAAGAAAAGCAGTCCCATTCATAACAGCATTGAAAAGAATAAAATTCTTAGGAATATATTTAGCCAAGGAGGGGAAAGATCCACACACTGAAAACTATAAGACACTGATGAAAGGAACTGAAGGAAATACAAATAAAAGAAAGGTATCTATTGTTCATGGGTTGGAAGCATTAATATTCTTAAAATGTCTATACTATCCAAAGCAATCTACAGATTCAATGTAATCTTTATGAAAGTGGTATTTTTCATAGAAATTGGAAAAAATCCTAAAACTTGTATAGAAGCACAAAAGACCCTGAATAGCCAAAGCAATCTCGAGAAAGAAGAAGAAAGCTGGAGGCATCATGTGTCCTGACTTCAAACTATATTACAAAGCTGTAGTAATCAAAAGAGGATGGTATTGGCATAAAAACAGACACACAGATCAATGGAACAGAACAGAGAGCCCAGAAATAGCCCAAACACTTATGGTTAATTAACTTATGACAAAAGAGCCAAGAATTTATAATGGGAAAAGAACAGTCTTTTTAACAGCTATGTTGGGGAAACTGGAGAACCACATCAAAAGAATGAATCTGGACTACCAAATGATACCACAAATTATCTCAAATTATCTTATCTTTCCCACAAATTATCTCAAAATGAATAAAATATTTGAAAATAAGACCTGGTACCATAAAGCTCCTAGAAAAAACATAGTGGGTAAGCTCCTTGACATTGATTTTGGCAGTGATTTTTCAAATCTGACAACAAAAACAAGTGAGACCACCTCAAATTAAAAAGCTTTTGCACAGCAAAGGAAATGATCAACAAAATAAAAAGGTAACCTACCAAATGAGAGAAAATATTTGCAGATCATATTATCTCATAAGGGGTTAATAGCCAAAATATATAAAAAATTCATATTCAACAGCAAAAAAAACAAAAAACAAAAACCCACAAAATCTGATTGAAAAATAGGCAGATGATCTGAACAGACATTTTTTTCCAAAGAAGACATACAGATGGCCAACAGATACATGAAAAGGTGCTCAGTATCACTAATCATCAGGGAAATGCAAACCAAAACCACAATGAGATAACACCTCACATCTGTTAGAATGGCTCCTATCAAAAAAGAAGAAATAACAAGTGTTGGTGAGGGCATGGAGAAAAGGGAACCCTTGTGCACTGCTGGTGGCAATGTAAATTGGTGCAGTCACTATGGAAAAAGGTATGAAGGCTCCTCAAAAAATTAAAAATAGAACTACCATATGATTCAGCAATTCCACATCTGGGTATTTGTCTGAAAACTTGAAAATATACGCACTCCTATGTTCATGGCAGCATTATTTGCACTAGCTAAGACGTGGAAGTTACCTAAAGTCCACTGATGGATGAATGGATAAGGAAGATGTGGTGTGCACACACAATGGAATAATCCCGTCCACGTGCATGCTCAGTCATGTCCAGCTCTGTGAACCCATGGAGTGTAGCTGCCAGAGTCCTCTGTCCATGGAATTTTCCAGGCAAGAATACTGGAGTGGGTTGCCATTTCCTACTCCTGACCCAGGGGATCTTCCTGACCCAGGGATCGAACCCTTGTTCCTTGTGTCTCCTGCACTGGCAGGCGGATTGTTTACCACCGTGCCACCGCAGAAGCCCACAAAGGAATAACACTCAGCCGGAAAAAGGAAGTTTTGCCTTGCAACAGCAGGGATGGATCCTGAAGGCATTATGCTAGGTGAAATAAGTCAGACAGAGAAAGACAAATACCATCATGATCTCACTTGTGTGTAGAATTTAAGACAGACAAAAATGGAACTCACAGATAGAGAGAACAGAGTGTGGTTACTAGAGATACGGGTGCGGTGAAGGGGACAAAAATTTCTAGTTACAAAATAAGTAAGTCACAAGGATGTAATAACGTACAGCGTGGTGACTACACTGATAACACTATATTTGAAAGTTGCTAAAAGAGTAGATCTTGAAAGTTCTCATCACAAGAAATAAGTATGACTATGTGTGATGATGGATGTTAACTAGACTTTTTGTGGTAGCCATTTCGCAATATATACAAATAGTGAAACATTATGTTATACACCTGAAACTAATAGAATATTGTATGTCAATTATATCTCAATAAAAAGACCTTTAACAAAAATGATTATAAATCTCACTATATAACACTAAGCTATTATAAAACTTTTGAGGTTGGGGGAACTTATAAATCTCACTATATAATACTAAGCTATTATAAAACTTTTGAGGTTGGTGGTCCAATGGTGGGGACTCCGAGCTTTCACTCCTGGGGGTATGGGTTCAGTCCCTTGATGAGGAACTAATATCCCATATGTTGTGAAGCGCAGACCAAAAAAAAAAAAAAACCACAAAACTGTTGGGGTTGGAAGCAATCTTGGGTCATTTAATCCAACCCTCAAACTGGATACAAAAGTCTGCTCTCTACCAGTTCATGGTTCTCTGCAGGAACACTTCCAGAGACCCTCCCCCAAGGCTCCCAAATCCATTGCTGCATCACCGTTGTTGTTAGAAAGTTTTCCTTTCGGTGAACTAAAATCAGCCTTCCTATAACCTCCACCACTGATTACAGTTCCATTCTCCAAAACATCATGGAATAAATTAAACTGTTTTTCAAGATGATAAAAAAAGAAGTCCATGCTCATTGTAACAATTAAAACAACACACAGTACATAAAGATTAAAGTAGTCTACTTTAATCTCATGATAATCCTAACATCACAATAACCTGTTGGAGGAGGAAATGGCAATCCACTACAGTATCCTTGCCTAGGAAATCCCATGGACAGAGGAGCGTCCATGGTGTCACAGAGAGTCGGACGTGACTGACAGACTAACACAGTAACCTATGTTAACAGTTCATACATCCACATACTTTTTCAGTTTATTTTTTAATTAAAATTTTCATATTTAGCCGACACATTGCCTGTTGTCAGTGAACAATCAGTGTATCATATGATGATTTGTTATGTCAATATACATAAAACAACTTCATTCTTTCCATAACATGGGTGTAGTTCTTTAAGAGCATTCAGGATGTTTCCATTTTTCTTCTGTATACAAACTATGATAGAAAAATATTCTTACACATATGTCCTGATGTATTATTAGTCCTTTTGTTTCTGTGGGATAGGCTCCAAGAAAAGTGCTTTCTGGGTTAAAGGGTGTGAGAATGCTTGGTTTTCATAGACATTCTTAGATTACATTCAAAAAAGTTGTTAGGGATTCTTGTCTTTGGTGATAATATACCAGAGTGCTCATTTCCTCACATATTTCCCAGCAGTGGGAGGTAGGAATTTTTAAAAAATAGGCCCAGTTGAAGGGGGAAACGCTGTACGTCACTGTTGTTCTAATTGCATTTTCAGGATTACTTGTGAAATACAGCAACTTATCAGGGCAACTCTTCACATGTTTATTGGCCACTGGCAGTTGTTTTCATTTTAATTCACTATAACTTTTGCTTATTCATCTTTAGTTTTTAAAAAAATCATTGTATATGAACTCTTGTTTATTACAGATATTTACTCTTTGTCATATATTTTGCGAACGATCCCTTCACGCTACAAATGTCTTTCAGGTTGTGTTTGTTTTCTCACCACCATTTATCTGTGGTGATGGTCGTGGTGGTTTAGTGGCTAAGTTGTGTTCGACTCTTGCAACTCCAAGGACAGCAGCCTGCCAGCCTCCTCTGTTCGTGTGGTTTCCCAGGCAAGAATACTGGAGTGTGTTGCCATTTCCTTCTTCAAGCCATCTTTCTGACCCAGGAATCAAACCCACATCTCAGGCATTGAAGACAAATTCTTTGCCGCTGAGCCAGCAGAGAAGCCCCATTTATTTGTGGTATTGCTTGTCACGTAGCCTGTAAGCTCAGTGAGAGCAGTGAGCTGGTTTTTTAGCACACTGCTATACCTTCAGCATCTAAAATAGTGCCCAGCACATAGTTGGTTCTCAATAGAAATGACTGAAGAATACATAAGCTTAAAACTTTTATGTAGCTAGATCTGTCAGTCCTTTCCTTTATGATTTCTGGGTTATCAGAATAGTTTATTACTTTTACTTTTCTGCAATTAATCCTTTAATCCAGCTTGAATTTTTTGTTCAAAAATTTTTCTTTTCCTATTTGGAGTTCAGGGTCAAACACTTTACCCTACTTCCTACCACATACAAATTCTACATTAATACAGGAATGTACCCTGTCACTTTATGTGCTAGTAAAATATCTTTAAGAGCAGTGGCCCTTGAATGGCTCACTCAACTATTATGTGATCTCACAGTTAGAAATGTTTGGCAAAAGAGTAGGAAAAAGAGATGAGATACTATATGTAGAAGCATTTATCCTATGGCATCAGGAGAAAAAGGCGTCAGAGGACTTACCACCTTATAGTGTGGAGGTCTGAGAGAAAACCCAACAGGTTATCTAGACAAAAGAGCTTAAACAAAATTCAGAAGATAAAACAGAAACCAACTGAGGATCCATCAGAGTTTCTAGAAAGGCTTCATCAAGCTTATTCATACTACACAGATAGAGACCCTGAGACCTGTGAGAATGTAAGGATGATAAATAAGACCTTCATCAGGCAGAGCACCCCAGAGATTACAAAATTATAGAAATTAGATTATTTGAAATGAACCCTTCTCAATTAGTAGATGTTGTTTCTAAAAGTATTCAACCACAGACAACAATGTCAGAAGCAAGGAGATGCATCTTTTCCATGCAGCAGCACTGAAAGCAAGTAACCTAAAGGAGGGCTTCCCAGATGGTTCAGTGGTTAAGAATCTGCCTGCCAATGCAGGAGACGTGGGTTCATTCCTTTGGTTGGAAAGATCCCCAGGAGAAGGGCATAGCAACCCACTCCAGTATTCTTGCCTGGAGAATTCCATGGACAGAGGAGCCTGGCTGGCTAGAGTCCATGGGGTTGCAAAGAACTGGACACAACTGAGTGACTGAGAATGCAAGCAGTTAATTGTTAATTAATTTGGTTAATTATATCTTTAGTAGCACATAGAAATAACCAAATGAATTAATAATTAACCAAAAAATAAAGATAATTTGCTTTTTGTGATTTCCTGTTATATTTCTCTGTCCAGCTCTTTTTTACCTCTCCACTGGAAAATTTAAAATATTTGTATGTAATTGGTGCTGAGTTGAGCCCTAGGAGAATAACTTCACAAGCAACCCAGGTGCTTCTTGAGAATAATTCTACTTAGACAATAAAATTATGTCACAGGATTGAATGTGGTTGACTATACTTTATTATAGTCCAGGAACCTTAAAGATAGAAATCATACCCTATTCCTTCTATATTCTGCCATAATTCAAAGATCATTTTGATATATTGGTCAAGAAAACGTATTTAAACCTCTTCCTTTTCTCTGGTTGTTGTTGGGTTGTCTTGTAAGTACAAGGACCTAAATCACTCCGCAACTGGTTTTGTCTTTCCTTCATCTCTACTGTCTGGTTCCTGCTCACTTTTGATTCTGCTTCCAGAAATTTCTCCTGGGTGAAGGACCTTGTCCTGGAAGGGAGACCTAGCTGGTCAGTTGTGAGAACTCATGGGGCTCAGACCGCTCCAGCTCCACAGGGCCTTCCACAGTTCCCTTGCACTCATCGGCTAACGGACTGGGTGCATCGCACTTTCCAGGAGCCAGCGCTTGTTGGCGCTTCTGAAATTTTCTTGTTATCAGGTCTGTCATCACCTCATCATTTTCCTCTGCTTCCTTCTACAAAGCTCCCGACATCATGCAGGTCTTCCAGCAGAGCTGGCTTGCTTTAACCCACTTACTTTACATGGCTAGCTTGCTACCTTTTGTGTGGTTAAGTGTTGTCCGGGGGCGGGGGGGGGGGGGGTG
>SJYX01004430.1:295749-312858 GCA_006410675.1 Oreotragus oreotragus
CTCCCGCCCCCTGACCCCTGCCCCTGCTGCAAATAAGATCATCCTTGGGCCTGCACAGAGTGGCAAAAACTGTGAGGTCCCAGCTGAGGTCAAACAAGATGACATTCCACCTTCTTGATCCTGGTCTCCCACTGTGACTTTGCAGTCTAATACCACTGAGAATTCAACAAAACAGATTCCAAAAAGCACTGAGCTCGTGGAACTTAGGTTCTAGCGACATGACTGAAAGACTGGATTGTACAGATTTAGGTGAATACCTAAAGCACTGTGGTCCAGCTGAGGTCAAACAAGATGACATTCCACCTTCTTGATCCTGGTCTCCCACTGTGACTTTGCAGTCTAATACCACTGAGAATTCAACAAAACAGATTCCAAAAAGCACTGAGCTCGTGGAACTTAGGTTCTAGCGACATGACTGAAAGACTGGATTGTACAGATTTAGGTGAATACCTAAAGCACTGTGGTACTCAGACTTTCATTACTACCAATAATACTGATGGATGTAGAAATATTTTCATTCTGTAGATTCAGATTACGGCACTGAAATAGTCAAGGAGATAAAAAGCCGCCAAAGCATCAGCCTGCTTGTGCTGTATCCAGTGACCACTTTTTCTAGGGCTTTCGCTTCCTACCATGTATCAGATAGCCTGAAAAGTCATCTCTGCTGTAAAACACTAGAAGCTGGATAAACTGAGCATAATTGGCCTCTTGTTATTATAATTGTCCCAAGGAAATGATGCTCCCTCAAAGACACAGTAAGTCTTTTTAGGACACTGGTTCTGAACCTAGCCTGGACCTTAAAATCATCTGGGAAGCTTTTAAAAGTCTCACTGCCCAGATAACAAGAAAACCAGTGAAACCAGAATCTTGGCATTGGGACTCAGGTATCAGCATTTTATAACATTCCCCAGGTGATCTGGTGTCCAGCCAAGGTCCAGAACTATCACTGTAGAAGGTCACACATGGAGAGGCATTAGTCCCAGCGTTCTGTCAGCTTGTTATTCAAACTTACTAATGCTTGGGGAATCTGAAAAGTTATCCAGCTTCTTAAACCTTTTCTCCACACCCTCATTTCTTGCGCTCTCCCCTCTATACTGGGAGGTGGATGCTATCACTTTTCAGATGGCTACAAAGAACCAACCTAAGTGGGTGCCTTCCTGAGGCTAAACATGCCCATTGATAGTTAAACAGTTCATTTTTAAAAAATGAGCTCCTGCCAAGGCTACATGTGAAAGCCAAAGCAGAGATATATGAATCACAAGCAAAAGATTTTATTATTTCTACCAATGAGTCTCTAAACATCAAGGATAACACCCAATATGTACATAATGGATACTGATCATACTTTTCCTCTGCCAATCTCTGTGATTCTGGTTCACCCTCCTCTTTGGAGACAGTACCTCCATTTCTAAAAAATGAACCAACCAACNCTACCAATGAGTCTCTAACCATCAAGGATAACACCCAATATGTACATAATGGATACTGATCATACTTTTCCTCCGCCAGTCTCTGTGATTCTGGTTCACCCTCCTCTTTGGAGACAGTACCTCCATTTCTAAAAAATGAACCAACCAACAAAACCGCGCAACATTTCCTATATGTGCAGGGAAAAAACAGACCAGTAATTACTGAATTTGAGTGTCTCCTGAATCCAAAATGTCCTCTACACATAAAAGATGTTATTAGAAAATACTGTGTGTGACCTGAGCTGGAACATGGAAACAGTCCATGCTGTGAAAACAAAGTGAACCCTCTGGCCAGCATCCTGGGGGGTTCCCACGTGATTGTCTGCATTTGGACTCCCTGCCCTGGAATCCTTGAAGAACAAGGACAAAAGCTCAATGGACGTTTCCAGGGATTTGTTTATAAGAACATTATCCTGCCTTTTTGTTTGCAGAGACCTAAACACTGGTTTCAGATCTCACTTGAAGATAGTCTGGATTGGTTAAAGTGAGACATCACATGTCACAGTCAAGGCACTATAAACTAACTCATACCAGGGTTTATGATGCTAATACCAATAAAAATTAAAATGAAACTGTATTTAATGAGACTTTACTATATGCCAGGCTTTTCAAGAATCTCACTTAAGCTCCCAATAACCCCAAGTGGCAGACGTTATTATTATATTTGTTTTGAAAGTAAGAAAACTCTGAATCGAGGAGGTTAGAGTCACACAGTTAAGTGGCAGAGAGGACTTTGACTCAGGTGGTCTGAGTCCCAAGTCCACACTCTTGACCACTCTGCTGTATTTCCTTACAAATAACCAGCCACGTTTTGGCTTCTGTGCAACCAGCACAGTCACAAGAGTTGAAGACAAGGGTCAGATCTGGGGTCAACCTTGAGTTAAACCCATGGTCACCAGGGGGTGTGTTTGTCTCTCCCATACCCTGGACTGGACCTGAGATGGATCACAGGGTTTGTGGCTGATGCATGGAATGGATTAGGCTCCTAAAACATTGAGAAAGCTTCCTCCCAAAGGAGTGTCATGAAAAGAAGGGACAGCCATCTTCCACATGACCTGGGCTGAGCTGGCTCCCTCTAGGGGTGGATGTCAAGTGTTTGCTTATTGACTGTCTTCTGTGAGAAGCCAGGAGATGGCTCATGAGTCTGGGGCTGGAGTTGAGGGAAAAGACGGAGCAGAGCTCACCATTTATAAAGTTGTGTAGCTAAGAAAGGGTTGAGAGGTGGAGAAAGAAAACCCCCTTTCTTTGCACTCCATCAAACAGGAAAAAAGAGCAGGCTGTAACGACAGGCCAGGCAGAGCAGGTGAAAAGAAAGAAGCCTCAGATGGGGCAGGACTGCAGGAGGCGGCTGCTAACTTGCACGACTGAGTCCTGAACAGGCCCGCCCCGGCCCTGACAGCTATCTTCTCATGAACCACTAGCTCAGTGGTGCAGCAAGAGCTAAGCTGGCTCGCCTTCTGCCTCCTGCTCTGAGACACACCTGAGCAGAGAGGGGCCTCCGGCTCCACAGTCCTGACCCGTCAAAACTCAGGCAGCATCTTGATGTCTGCCCTGGCCCGGCCTCTCCAGCTGGGCTGAGCATCTCTAATAAGCGGCCTCACTGCAAGGATCCCTTGCTCCGACTCCTCTCACTCAGGCTGCGCTGCCACCCAAGCCCTTCATTCAGGATCACAGGCTCCACGGCTTCCTGAGGGGGGTTCTGTGGAAGCCAGGGCTGCAGTGTAATTGCTACAGCTGCTATTGAAATTCACTCTTGGCTTTCTGTTCCCTGAGCAGAAAGTTCTGAAAGCCCCCATGGAGAAGAAGCAGGCTTTGCATCCTTCAGGCTTGGGCTGTTCCGACAGATTCCTAAAGCCTCATTTCTGTGTGGTCTCTTTCAAAACCTTCTGAAGGTGCCAGGAGATCTACTTCTTGATAAAAATTTTTCTCCCATGCTTGGGGTCAGGCCAGAAAATTGCTGAACAGATGTTAGATCTGAAGCTTTCTCAATTCAGCCACTTGACCGCCAGCCTGCTAATCTGCCCGGATGTAAATGAGATGTCTTTGAGCTTCTCTCACTCAGGGAAAAAGACAAGATTCCAAAAAAGCTGGAGTCATCCCCTCCTCAAGAAAAACAACATGAAAGAACAGGGTGATTGGAGTCAGCTGCGTTTATGCCTGTTAAGACTATTAAAGTGCTCTTTTTTTTTTTTCTTTCTTTCTCAGGAAGTCGCAATGGATTATACTTAATTGAGTCCTCAAACTCCTACATGGATTTTTCTTCTTTGGCAAGTTGTCACTTGACTGACAAAAAAATACACTCCAGTTCCTAAAAATGCAAATTCCCTAGACTATATGGACCTATGTATGATGAGCTACTGCTCAGATGTGGAGTAAGTATTACCCCAGCCAGGAATACTGATGGCTCTGTGCTGGAGGGGGACGCCTCAGTCAGCACTGGGGCTGACACCTCAGATGAAAGTCCACATGTGAGTGTGCTGGCAGTTTTCTTGGGGATCTTCTCCTATTCACTCCTCAGAGTTACCAGAAATGCCTGGCCAATGACCAAATACCACACACAAACGGTATCTCCCAAGAGGTCCTGCTTGGGAGACTCTCCAGGCCAGCTGCCCCTAGCATACTGGACCTTTAAGAGCCTCTTGGTTGAGGAATCTCCCTGCTAGTCCAGTGGTTAAGAAAGAGCCTCCTGCTTGCAACTGAAGAGGCTTGCTCTTAGATTTCCAGTCTGACCCTGGAAGGGCCAACTCTAGCCTGGGCACTCAGGGACCTGTACACAGCCCCCCTGGCAACATCCATTCATAGAAGGCATACCATCTTTTGCTGAACGTAACATGTTTATTACAAGTTGCACCACACTACCACAAAAAGCCAGTTGAACCATGACATCAACTGTTATCATACAGAATTTCTCTTTTATGCTATTGAAAAAGCTCTTTCAGAGCAGTTTAGACAAGAATGTATCTCATATCCCTTTTGTTAACTCATCAAAAGGAAGAGAGAAGTAAGATAAATTCATTAAGGTCTTCCTAACACTTTTTCACACCCAGGAGTTTGACTTTTGTGAATCACTTTTAAGTTGTTAATTTTGAAATAATTTTAGGTTTACAGAAGAGAAGGACAATACATGCAGAAAGCCGATGCCACTGGTCTACCTACCACACTGTGAACGGCAAGGCTGCAGAAGAATACCTAGATTTATGTCCTAGAACTGCTAGTTACTGGCTGTGTGACAGCTGACCTTCAGTTCCCTTATTTGGAAGCTGGGATAACAGCTCCCCTTACCTTCCAAGGCTGTTGTGTGGTTTCCGAGGAAACATCCACGGAAACCCTCAGTAAAGCATTAAACAAACACCAGTTATCATTATCACACCCTACAAGGCACTCTGTAGAGTTTTGGCCCAAAGGAGTTTACAGATTAGTCAATAATGGTTCTTTACATTTTTTGGTGCTGCACAGTATTACAGAATGATTTCATGTCCATTCTATAATCTGACCTTTGTGATAATTCTGTGAAGTAGGGAGAATACACTGTGCCTTCATTTATTCAATTTATATATATCTTAATTTATATATACTAATTTAAGTATGTATAATTAATATATCTTAATTTATATATATAATGTTATTCTGAGGTTTTTGAGGGGGTTGCTTTTTCACAGTGGTAAACTCTACTCTGAACAGGTCAGCTCTTGCTCCTTGCCAACACTCTTCTGTAAGTAACTTCATAGCATCTGAATGGGGCTTTGTCAACCCTGGGTTAATAGGTCTGTTTTACCTGGTCTGAACCTTTCTTGCTTTTCAAACTTTGCAACCTGGACCTGCTTTCAGACCCAGGCAATTTCATGCACAACTCCTCTCTCTGTAGCCCATGGCTTGGTGGAGGCACGACTCCTCTGTCTGTAGCCCATGGCTTGGTGGAGGCACGACTCCTCTCTCTGTAGCCCTGGCTTGGTGGAGGCACTGAGAGGGCAGGGTTCTTGCTAGGCTTCAGCTATTTCTGATTAACCCCTGCTCTCCTTTCCAGGATGGTTAAGTCATGCATATTTTAAAAGCACTATTTAGAACAAGGAGAAATTCCTCGAGCCTTGGGAGCCCATGTCCGTTTACTCTGAGCTCCTGTATTTAGTAAGTCAGTTCTGGCTGCATGGGCTTTTGCTGCTGCATGCCTGCTTTCTCGGGTTGCAGTGAGTGGGGGCTACTCTTTGCTGCCGTGCAAGGACTTCTCATTGCGGTGACTTCTCTTGGTGCAGAGCACAGGCTCCAGGTGTGCAGGCTTCAGTAGTTGTGGCACACGGGCTTAGTTGTGCATGGCACGTGGGATCTTGGCATCCGGACCAGGGATTGAAACTGTGTCCCCGGAGGTGGACTCCCAACCACTAGCGCACCAGGGGAGCCCAAGTTAGTGTTTTCAAAGGCATCAGATCATTTGCCATTGCTCTAACTTGGGACAAAACAAAATTCAACTATTTTACACATTAATTTTAAGTCATAAATAAACACTCCCCCCCGTCCTAATATCAACCTTTTTTCTTTTTCCTGACCTCCTCACTTTCTCTCAGAGGCTTCATGGAGGTGACGGGATACTGGTGGGGTGGTGGTCTTAAATCAGCCTGAAAGAACCACACAGATCAGGCTTGGCAAAGTTTCCCTTGGGTATTTCTATAGTCTTTCCCATTCTTCTATGCCCCTCATAAAGAGTAAAGGACTCACTGGGAAAACTTTAAAATTTCCTAACATAACCAGGCTCATTCGTTTACGTATTCCTAAACCTTCTTCCAAAGTCTTCTTCTACCTCAAAGCTTTTTAACAGTGCCACTCCTGGATCTGAAGTACAAAAAAAGGTTACACTCATAGGCTCCCTGGCGTAAAAGTTCTTTTGACAATATTTCAAGGTTCTCTTATTTTCCCCCAAACAGTTGGCTAAAAACAAAATGTTATTTGTCTTACTGTTAAAAACGCAGACGAGGTGAGATCATTTGTGGGGCAGCTTAAAGGAAAGGAAGCACCATAATCTTATCCACCGGGGGAGGAATTTAGAATGAGGGAAGGCTGGCTGGCCTTGGATTCTACTCAAGGGAGTTCTGTCACTAAACTACACAAAAGAGAGCCTTATAAGGCAGTTTCTTCTAGAAGGCAAATCTATGACAAACCCAGAGGGCAAGCTCCAGAGAAAGATGGGAGAGCATATTTAAGGGCATTAAATAAATGTCTTCCCAGCTCAATCACTCCATCATACGTCTAGACTGTAAAACGTCTTAAAAGACCTTTTATAACCTTATAACATCATCTCCCAGACACTTCCCCTCCTCCCTTAGGTTATCTCTCAGTTTCATAAAAANATTTAAGGGCATTAAATAAATGTCTTCCCAGCTCAATCACTCCATCATACGTCTAGACTGTAAAACGTCTTAAAAGACCTTTTATAACCTTATAACATCATCTCCCAGACACTTCCCCTCCTCCCTTAGGTTATCTCTCAGTTTCATAAAAAAGAATCTTTGATACAGAATTCTCCTGACTCCCACAAGAGCACGTTACAGTATTCAACAGCTTTTACTGCAAGTTCTCACTTGTGTGTAATCTAAAAGTGCTTGTGGCTATTTAATTCCAAGCCTGTTAATTTGTCTCCTGAAGAATTGTAGAACAGTAGGTCAGGCACCTTCCATTTAATAACTAATTCCTAAACCATGAAGAAACATTAACTTGTTCTTTGGATTACTTTCCTCTATAAGAATCTTAAAGCAACATATGGAATGGGAGAAAATATTTGCAAGTGTTGCAACTAACAAGAGTTCAATTTCCAAAATATACACACAGCTCATACAACTTAACAACAACAACAAAAACAACTCAATCGAAAAATGAACAGAAGACCTAAACAGACATTTCTCCAAAGACTACATACCAATGGCCAACAGGCACATGATGCTCAACAATGCTATTAGAGAAATGTAAATCAAAACGACAGTGAGGTACTACCTCACACCAGTCAGAATGGCCATCATCAAAAAGTCTACAGACTTAAACGATGGGGAGGATGTGGAGAAAAGGGAACCCTCTTACACTGTTAGTGGAATATAAACTGTTAGAGACACCACGGAAAACAGTATGGAAATTTCTTAGAAAATGAAAAATAGAGCTACCATATGATCTAGGAATCCCACTCATGGGCAAACATCTAGAGAAAATCATAGTTCAATAGATATGTGCACCTCAATATTCATTGCTGCACTGTTTACAATAGCTTAGACATGAAGAAACCTAAGAGTCCACTGACATATGGAAGGATAAAGGAGATATGGTTCATGCTCAGTCACTCAGTCATGTCTGAATCTTTGTGACCCCATGGACTGCAGCCCGCTGGGCTCCTCAGTTTGTGGGATTTCCCAGGCAAGAATACTAGAGTGGGTTGCCATTTCCTCCTCCAGGGGATCTTCCCAATCCAGTGATCGAACCAGTTTCTCCTGTGTTGGCAGGTGGATTCTTTACCACTGAGCTACCTGCTGCTGCTGCTGCTAAGTTGCTGCAGTCGTGTCTGACTGTGCGACCCCCTAGACGGCAGCCCATCCATCCCAGGATCCCCTGTCCCTGGGATTCTCCAGGCAAGAAGACTGGAGTGGGTTGCCATTTTCTTTTCCAATGCATGAAAGTGAAAAGTGAAAGTGAAGTCACTCAGTCGTGTCCAACTTTTAGCAACCCCATGGACTGGAGCCTACCAGGCTCCTCCATCCATGGGATTTTCCAGGCAAGAGTACTGGAGACGGAGCTACCTAAGAAGCCTCAAAAGAAGATGTGGTACATGTATACAATTGAATACTACTTAGCCATAAAAAAGAACAAAATAATACCATTTGCAGCAACATGGATGCAACTAGAGATTGTCATACACATTAAATGAGAAAGAGAAAAGACATATGATATCACTTATATGTGAAATCTACAATAGGGCGCAAACTTACCTATGAAACAGAAATAGACTCAGTGACATAGAGAACCAACTTGTGGTTGTTGGGGAGGGGGAGTTGTCAAGATGGAGTCTCCCTTTTAGGATGCTCCCAGCCTAGTGGGGAAGACAGACATTTAGAGCCCTTTGCAGGCAGTGGAAGGTGCTATACTAACTAGAAGAGCTCCTTCTTCTCCCAGGAGCTCTGCTCCATTGCCAAAATCCTCACCAGGGCCCTCTGCATGGCTTGGCCCACCCCCACTTAAAGCTGCTCATCCACCCCTAGTTTCTATCCTATTTCCCTTGTGTACATTCTTCACAGTACATACTATGTGAAACTACCTGCTTACTTGTTTGTGTTTAAAGTTTATGATAGATGCCACGAGAGAGGGATCTTAAGATAGAATAAGTTCCGACGAATGGGACTCTGATCTTTCTTGTGGATTTTTAAGTATATAAGTAAGTAAGTTGTATATAAGTTTCGTAAATGATTACGGTCCGTGACTAAATCCGGGAACTCCTCTGAACAGGGAGTGAAAAATCTCCTTCCCTCATAGAGCTTGTTTTCAAGTTGAAAAATGACAACAATGGATATTCATTGAGTGCTTTCTATGGATCATGTTATTGAATCTTCACAACAGTTCTATGAAATAGGTATGATTGCACTGATTTAGGCCCTTGAGGAGAAAACAGGGAGTGAAAAATCTCCTTCCCTCATAGAGCTTGTTTTCAAGTTGAAAAATGACAACAATGGATATTCATTGAGTGCTTTCTATGGATCATGTTATTGAATCTTCACAACAGTTCTATGAAATAGGTATGATTATAATTCTTATATTACAGGTGAGGAACCAAGGCCCAAAGAGGTCAAGGATCACGCTCAAAGCTAAGTAAGTGGCAGAGTTAAGATTTACACCATGGAATCTGGTTCTGCAGCTCAGCATCTTAACTATTCTGCTAGACTGTCTTGTGCTCACATACATGCAGTACATGTGCAATAAATACTAGCTAAAAGCAGAGGAGCTGAATAGGTATTTTCCCCAAGAAGACATACAGAGGGCCAATAGGCACAATGAAAAGATGTTCAGCATCACTAATTATTAGGGAAATGCACATCATAACCTCAGTGAAGTATCACCTCTTGCCTGTCAGAATGGCTATTATCAAAAAGACAAGAAATAATGTAGTCATGTATGGATGTGAGAGTTGGACTGTGAAGAAGGCTGAGTGGCGAAGAATTGATGCGTTTGAACTGTGGTGTTGGAGAAGACTCTTGAGAGTCCCTTGGACTGCAAGGAGATCCAACCAGTCCATTCTGAAGGAGATCAGCCCTGGGATTTCTTTGGAAGGAATGATGCTAAAGCTGAAACTCCAGTACTTTGGCCACTTCATGCAAACAGTTGACTCATTGGAAAAGATTCTGATGCTGGGAGGGATTGGGGGCAGGAGGAGAAGGGGACGACCGAGGATGAGATGGCTGGATGGCATCACAGACTCGATGGACGTGAATCTGAGTGAACTCCGGGAGTTGGTGATGGACAGGGAGGCCTGGCGTGCTGCGATTCAGGGGGTCGCAAAGAGTCGGACACGACTGAGAGACTGAACTGAACTGAACAAGTGTTGGTGAGGATGTGCAGAAAAGGGAAACTTTGTACACTGTTGGTGGGAATGTAAATTGGAAATTATGGAAAACCATATGGATATTCCTCAAAAAATTAATAATAGAACTACCATATGATAGTTATCCCACTTCTGACTACTTACCCCAAGAATACAAAAACACTAATTTGAAAAGATAGATGAGATGGTTAGATAGTATCACCAACCCAATGGACATGAATTTGAGCAAATTCTGGGGGATAGCAGAAAACAGAGGAGCCTGGAATACTGCAGTCCATGGAACAGCAGAGTCAGATACAACTGAACAACAAAGTCTGAAAAGATATACGCACCTTAAGTTTATCATACAATTATTTACAATGGTACAATAGCCAAGATAGGGAAACAATGTTAAGTGCCCAGAGACACATGGATGGATAAAGATGTGGTACACACACACACACACACATACACACATATACACACATATACAATGGAATATTACTCAGCCATAAAAAGATTAAATCTTATCATTGGTGACAACATGGAATGGATCTTGAGGGTACAGTGCTAAGTGAAATAAGTCAGAAGAAAAAAGACAAATACTGTATGATTTCACTTCTATGTGTAATTAAAAAAAAAACAACCCAAGACCCCAAGTAAATGAACAAACCAAGCCAAACAAAAACAAACATGTAGCTATAGAGAACAGAGCACTGAGGACCAGAGTGGGTGGGGTGGGGTAGACAGCAAGATGAGTAAAGGGGCTCAACTGTATGCAGACAGATGGAAACTAAAGTTTTGGTGGTGAGCACCCTGTTGGGTATATAGAAGTAGAAATATAATGTTGTCAACTTGAAATGTATCTAATGTTATAAACCAATGTTAGTAATAAAGTAATACCCTCCACCCCCCACAGAGTGAATAAACAGACTCAGAACATTATAAAAAAAAAAATGCCTGGAAGCCTATACAGAGCTGAAGAAGGACAAGAACATAATTATGAGGGGTGGGGAGGGAGGGGAGAGACAAGGGTTTTCATAAAGACAGTGATACCAGCTGATCCTTGAAGGCTAAGAGTTTCAAGAGTGGAAAGATAAGTGAAGGTGTGACTGCAAACAACAGCTAAGAGCAAACAATTACTGTGGCTGGACCATAAAGGTGGTTGGAGAGAAGAGGAAGAAATCAAAATAAGAGAGTTATTGTGAAGTGCTAGGTAGTTTTAACTTGGTCCTAGAGGTACTAGCTGAGCTATTCAAAATCCTTCAAGATGATGCTGTTAAAGTGCTGCACTCAATATGTCAGCAAATTTAGAAAGCTCAGCAATGGCCACAGGACTATAAGGTCAGTTTTCATTCCAATCCCAAAGAAGGGCAATGCCAAAGAATGTTCAAGTGAAAGTGTTAGTCACTCAGTATAGTCTGACTCTGTGGCCACATGGACTGTAGTCTGCCAGGGCTCCTCTGTCCATGGAATTCTCTAGGCAAGAATATTGGAGTGGGAAGCCATTCCCTTCTCCAGGGGATCTTCTTGGCCCAGGGATCGAACAATAGTCTCTTGCATTGCAGGCAGATTCTTTACTGTCTGAGCCATTTGCTTATTTCACATGCTAGCAATGTTGTGCTCAAAATCCTTCAAGCTAGGCTTCAGTAGTATGTGAACTGAGAAATTCCAGATGTTCAAGCTGGGTTTAGAAAAAGCAGAGGAACCAGAGATCAAATTGCCAACACTTGTTGGATCATGGAAAAAGCAAGGAAAGAACATCTACTTCTGTTTCATTGACTATGCTAAAGCCTTTGACTGTGTGGATCTCAACAAACTGGAAAATTCTTGGAGATGGGTGTATCAGACCACCTTACCTGTCTCCTGAGAAACCTGTGTGCAGGTCAAAAAGTAACAGAGTTAGAACTGGGCATGGAACAACGGAACAACTTCAAAATTGGGAAAGGAGTATGACAAGGCTGTATATTGTCACCCTGCTTATTTAACTTATACGCAAAGTATTACTTATTTATTTGTAGTCACTCAGTTATGTCTGACTCTTTGCGATCCCGTCATCTGTAGCCCACCAGGTTTCTCTGTCCATGGAATTTTCAGCCAAGAATAGTGGAGTGGGTTGCCATTCCCTTCTCCAGGGGATCTTCCCAACCCAGGAATAAAACCTGGTTCTCCTGCATTGCAGGCAGATTCTTTACCGTCTGCGCCACCAGGGAAGCTCATGGAAAATACATCATCTGAAGTGCTGGGCTGAATGAATCACAAACTGCAATCTAGATTGCTGGAGAAATATCAACAACCTCAGTTATGCAGATGATACTACCCTAATGGCATAAAGTGAAGAGGAACCAAACGGCCTCTTGGTGAGGTTGAAAGAGGAGAGTAAAAAGGTGCCTTGAAACTCAACATTCATAAAATTCATGGCATAAGATCATGGCATTCGAGCCTATCACTTCATGGCAAATAGATGGGGAAAAAGTGGAAGCAGTGACAGATTTTATTTTCTAGGGCTCCAAAATCACTGCAGATGGTGACTGCCAGCCATGAAACTAAAAGACACTTACTCCTTGGAAGGAAAGTTATGACAACCATAGAGAGTGTATATAAAAGCAGAGACATCACTTTGTCAACAAAGGTCTGTATAGTCAAAACTATGGTTTTTCCAGTAGTCATGTACAGATGTGAGAGTTGGACCATAAAGAAGGCTGTGTGCCAAAGAATTGATGCTTTCAAATTGTAGTGCTGGAGAAGACTCCTGAGAGTCTCTTAGACAGCAAATAAGCAGAGACATCACTTTGTCAACAAAGGTCTGTATAGTCAAAACTATGGTTTTTCCAGTAGTCATGTACAGATGTGAGAGTTGGACCATAAAGAAGGCTGTGTGCCAAAGAATTGATGCTTTCAAATTGTAGTGCTGGAGAAGACTCCTGAGAGTCTCTTAGACAGCAAAGAGATCAAATCAGTCAATCCTAAAGGAAATCAACCCTGAATACTCATTGGAAGGACTGATGCTGAAGCTGAAGCTCCAGTACTTTGGTCATCTGATTTGAAGAGCTGATCATGGGAAAAAGACCCTGATGCTGGAAAAGACTGAAGGCAAAAAGAGAAGGAGGCAGCAGAGAATGAGATGGTGGATGGCATCACTGACTCAAGGGACATGAATCTGAGCAAACTCCAGGAGATGGTGGAGGACAGTGGAGTCTAGTGTGCTGAAGTCCATGGGGTCACAAAGAGTCAGAAACATGACTTAACGACGGAATAATGGCTCTTCCCTGGTGGCTAAGAGGTTATCTACAAGTAAAAAATTAATTCGGAGGGAGAAGAGGGAATGAGACACAAGGACCAAGGGATTGCCAAGTAACTCAGATATAAAGGATTATGCACAAAAGGAGTAACCAAGACCCAGAATAAAGAAGCATGGCATTCTTCCCTGTGAGATTTTATTACACATCTTGGCATCTCTATTAACTTAAAAATTTTGTAACTCATGGATACAAGACCAGACTTTTGTGCATCTTCAACTGTACAGCATCTAGCAAGAGTGCTGACACCTGCCACAAGGCCTCAGTAAATGCAGGTTAAGTGAGACAAACAGTGATGCCCTCTCCATCTCAATACTTGAGGATGTATAACTTGAGTTTCTTCTGAGGGTAGAAGAAGAACGCTTTCTAGACTGGAAGAACCTAGAAATGCATTTCTATTCTTTGCAAAGTCCCAGTACTAAAAGGCACAGAGGTTAAAGGCACTCTGATGGGTTTGCTTCTGTGATGTGTCAAAACACATTCAGGAATCAGGAGAAATAAATTAGATCTGGCTTTAGTCCCATTTATCTCTGCTGTGGAAACGTACTCCGGTGGACCTCACATTCTTTTCTGCTCTCCCTGGCCTTTTTCTATAAAATGGTCTCAGGCACCAGACTCTTTAACTCTAAATTTAGATTGGGGGGTGGGGGTGGAAACTAATTTATGACAAAGTTTCCAGTTTCAGAAGCTATTTCTCTTAACATTTTCCCAAACATAAAGGAAAACTAGGTCTGTATCCTCATGATGTTTGCAGTCTGGAGAGACGCTGAGGATCTTGGTTTACATGATAATGAGGTTACATGACTACTGCTACATGACTATCAGTCTCAATATTTTATAATTGCACTGTGTGAGTGTTTAGAGATGTAAACAGCAACGAGAGAAGATGAACAAAACTAGCTACAGGCTAGAAGTGACCATAATACTGAAATAATCTCCAAGCTAACCTTCTGCTCCGATAAGGCAAATTCCATTGATTTGGAGACTGTGGGGAAAAATTCCCCTTGGAATGTGTAAGAAAAATGTCAATATTTGGAATGAATTCTTCAACTATGCACATTTCTCTTTTTATGGTATGACTGATAAGTTAGATCCAAAGGAACAAATGACTGTTTCTGTTGGAAGAGCATGTGGATTACTTTGCATTGTGGTTTTTCTAAGTTTAAGGTGATGATGATATAAATAGTTGACGGTAAGTTGGTTACACTATTTAAAGCTTTCAGTCAGTGACAGATGACCTATTTGCCATTCGGACTTCTGGGAAAAACTCTAGGAAAAGAATTGGTTGGGGAGCTTGGAGAAAGTCTGAGCTGTGTTAAAGGAGCAACTGCTTCTGTCATTTCAGGAGAACTGCCTGCTCTCTCCCTTTCTCTGCCTTGGCTGGGACCAGGAATGGGGCTGCCAAAGTTGGATTTCTAACTTTCCCCTGCAACTGCTTTCTATGGAAAATGTTATTCCAGACTTGAGAATTAAAAGCCCCCTCCTTTTATTTTGCAAGTCCAGACTCTCTTTATTTTCCCCTTTCATTTATGGCAAGCTTGGACTTGTCTGGAATAAAATAAACGACCAAACATAACCTCAAAGACATTTCTGCTTAAAAGTGCATCCTGGGGACAAATTATTCAAAAAAAAAAAAAAAAAAACAAAGAAGAATAAAGCAAGAAAAGAAGGAAGAAGAAAAGCAAAATGGTCATAAGGCTCACAATATATACGACATCTTTAAAGAGGCATTTTTTTTTTCTCCCCACAAATCACTAGCTAGTTTAAATTACTGTTTGAGAATCTGTAAAGTCCAGTAAGTGAATTATTTATTTCCCTTAACATTAAGAAACCATGAAATCTAATTTTTAAAATTCTTACAATCTATTCCATCAAACACGAGACAACTTCTCTCTGAAGTCCTTATTCTGTATTTGACTGTCAAACTCCTTTTCCCTATCTCTTGCCTTCATCTCTATCTAGACACTCAAGCCAAGAAAGAAAGAAGCGAAGATGTATTTCTGGGTTCCCCAAAGAGTGGGGGCAGCTTTCGTGAATCGATTTGCCAGTTGTTAGTATGAGCTGGGTGGGCTCTGGGGACGGGAGCGTCTATGGTATCGGGAAATCTTTTCTATAATTCGTTCGCTCCACGAGTCCTCACTTTCTTGGCGCACGCACCGAACTCTCAAAATAAAATCACCAAAAAAACAAGAGAGCGAGAGAAGAGGAGGCGTCGCCCATCCCTGCCTCCCGGCATCCCACGACGGCCAGCTCCCCCAGCTCTTCTCTCCTGGGATGCCCACGGGAGGAGCCGCGGGAATCAGCCGGGCGCGCAGGCAGCAGACGCCCTGCCGGCTCTGCGCCGCGAGGGGGCGCCCGGCTCGCTCAGCGGGGCGGGGCGGGGTCCAAGGGGAAAGCGCCGGTGCCCACCTTGCTCGCAGGTGCCCTTGCTGACCTGGGTGATGGCCTTCTCCCCGCGGCCCTCGGCCCTGAGGCTGGCGGCGCGCAGCTGGCAGCCGCTGGAGTAGGTGACGCCGTCGCTGCCGCACACGGGGTAGCGGCTCTTGCACACACACACGCCGCTCACGACCGGGCCGCCGGCTGCTGCCCCGGCTTTACCCTTCCGCCTCTTGCGGCTCTTCACGCACTCCATGCCCGGCGCGCAGTGCCCCCTGCCGGCGCCGCCGCCCCCGCACGGCTCGCCCTCGCCGCGGGCGCACACCGGGCAGCAGCCGCACGCGTCGCGGGTCTCGCCCAGCTGGCAGCCCCGCGGGGGCAGGGGCGGGCAGGCGGCCGGCTCGCAGGGGCCGCAGGCGTCCGAAGAGGAGGAAGAGGAGAGGGGCAGGAGCAGGAGCAGCAGCCCGGCGGCGCCGAGGAGCAGGGCGGGCAGCGGCGGCCGCTCCATGGCGGGGCGCGGTCCCGCCGGGTCCTGCTCGGCCCCCGACTCCCCAGGGCGGCGTGCACCCCATCCTTGGGGAATCGCCCTCAGTGAAAACAGTTCCCTCACACCCTTGTTCCTCGGCTCTCGTAGTCCGAATATTTACACTTCTTCATAACAACTCTGAGATGGTCTCCTGTGTAATCCATTATATTCTCGTGGGTCTGGGAGACCTGAGTATCGATCGTTCTGCGGTTTGCGAAGCTCTTTGAACAATTCGTTTTCCAAACCGCACTTGGAGATTTTGTGTTTCGGTTGGCCGCAGGCCCGGTGTGGTCTTGGGTGCCAAGCTTAAAGGACAAATTGTTGCCAACCGCTCCTCCTTCTGGACCCTCATAACTGTCTGCTCCCCCGGTGCTTTCTCATGTCGAGTTTCATCTGTGAGTACCGGAACCCACGTGAGAGCTGGTTGTGTCCTCAGTTTATAATATGTGGTGCTGGACTGCCATCAAACCCCTCTGGAGGCCTGAGCACGACTTGGAGGGTGTGTGTGTGCGGCCACTGAGGCCGCTAGAGCGCCCCAATTTCCCCCATTCTGTTGAGGTTTTTATTTTTATATAAACGACTGACGACTCTCAGTCTTCCTGAAAAGTACTCTGGAAACTCAACCTCAAAGCTTTTTTCCAAGACAAAGCGTTCCATAAATCCCTCTTATTAAGCAGACTTTTAAGTTGTTTCCATGTTTATGAAACTTAAAGCACTGCCGTGTGTGTCATTCTACACATTGCATTTGAATTCTTTGAATTCTTTTTTCTTAGCATAAATCCAAGGGTTTGGGTTGCTAACTCAAAATGTGCGGTTCACCATACCACCAGTAGTCTCTAGATGTCACTCTCACCAGAGTCTTCCTAGGATAATTATTGTACTTTTTTTTTTTTTTTT
>SJYX01004430.1:318267-386113 GCA_006410675.1 Oreotragus oreotragus
CCTCAGATATGCAGATGACACCACCCTTATGGCAGAAAGTGAAGAAGAACTAAAGCGCCTCTTGATGAAAGTGAAAAAGGAAAGTGAAAAAGTTGGCTTAAAGCTCAACATTCAGAAAACTAAGATCATGGCATCTGGTCCCATCACTTCATGGCAAATAGGTGGGGAAACAGTGGAAACAGTGGCTGACTTTATTTTTCTGGGCTCCAAAATCACTGCAGATGGTGACTGCAGCCATGAAATAGAAAGATGCTTACTTCTTGGAAGGAAAGTTATGACCAACCTAGACAGCATATTAAAAAGCAGAGACATTACTTTGCCAACAAAGGTCCATCTAGTCAAGGCTATGGTTTTTCCAGTGGTCATGTATGGATGTGAGTTGGACTGTAAAGAAAGCTGAGTGCCGAAAAATTGATGCTTTTGAACTGTGGTGTTGGAGAAGACTCTTGAGGGTCCCTTGGACTGCAAGGAGATCCAATCAGCCCATCCTAAAGGAAATCAGTCCTGAATGGTCATTGGAAGGACTGATGCTGAAGCTGAAACTCCAATACTTTTGCCACAGCTGACTCTATTTGAAAAGACACTGATGCTGGGAAAGATTGAAAATGGGAGAAGGGGATGACAGAGGATGAGATGGTTGGATGGCATCACCGACTCAAGGGACATGAGTTTGAGTCAACTCCAGGAGTTGGTGATGGACAGAGAGGCCTGGTGTGCTGGCCTGGCATCCATAGGGTCACAAAGAGTCGGACACGACTGAGCAACTGAACTGGAAATTCAGTGAAGCCATCTGGACCTGGGCTTTTTCTTCATTGGAAGTGTTTGGTTATTATTTCAGTCTCTTTACTTGTTATAGGCCTGTGTTAGTTTGCTATGGCTACCATAACACAGTACCACAGACTAGGTGGTTTGTACCACAGAGGCTGATTTTTTTCCACAGTTTTGGAGGCTGGCAGTCCAAGATCAAGGTGCCAGCAGGGTTGGTTTCCTCTGAGAGTCATAAGGGTAAGATCTTCCTCATTTCAGACAAGTTGCCACTCATAAAATACTAAGAACCTTCATCTCTTCACTGAACAAGACTGCTACTTTACCAATTATAGCTTTATATTGCTCGTCTTCCTTCCTTATAGATATGATGTATTGAGATACTCAGTCACTGAATTATTTCTGTCTGGGGCAAACTCCGGCTTCTTTGAACCTTTCCCAACCAACCCCAAATCCCAAAATAGTTTTTTTCCTAACTCCCTCTTACTGGGACTCCCAGCAGTTCTGTATGGAGTCTATTCTCGTTTGCTATGATGAGTAATAAACCCACCTTACTTGACTACAGGTATTTTCCTGGTGGTCTTTGGATGAAAGGCAATGACACATAAGCTATCTCCTTTTAGCCCCTTCTCTTCTATCCAACTTCAGCAAAAATTTCTCCACCCTAATCCATGTATGCTTAGTGGCTCAGTTGTGTCTGACTCTTTGTGACCCCATAGACAGTAGCCCACCAGGCTCCTCTGTCAACGGAGTTTCTCCAGGCAAGGATACTGGAGAGGGTTGACATGCTCTCCCTCGAAGCATCTTCCCAACTCAGGGAGCGAACCCAGGTCTTCCGCACTGCAGGCAGATTCTTTACCATCTGAACCACCAGAGAAGCCCAAGAATACTGAAATGGGGAGCCTACCCCTTCTCCAGGGGAACTTCCTGACCCAGGAATTGAACCAGGGTTTTCTGCATTGCAGGCAGATTCTTAACCAGTTGAGCTTTAACCCCAATCCATAGTACACTCTAATACCTTCACTGATGGGTCCTCATACCTGGCAAGCATCCTTCTTGGTGGGGCATCTTCTCTGGCCAGCAAACGTCACTGGCATTTGTAGAAAACCGATGGTGCCATGCAGCCTACCCTGCTGTGTTTCTCTGTGCCCATCCTTCTCACCAAATGTCTAATTGGAAAATGGAAGGTTTGTCTGCCTGTATTGCAATCATCACAAACCCATTGGCTTCCCACTCTCCTTACTTGGCTTCTTTGGGTGTGTTGGGGGGCGGGGAGAGGCATGGGAGAGGAGGAGAAGCCCCTTGTATCCTCCTTTAGGCTTTTACCCCGCAACCTCCTTGTATAGAGTGGGGGTTGGTGTGCTGCTGGGGTTGATTGAAGTAGGGCTATTTAGGAAAAATTCGAGGAATAGTCTGCTCCAGTTCTTGGTGGCCCTTTTTCAGAATGTGGGGACACATTGTTTTGGGTTATGGATCCTAGTGGCATTTTCAGGCAAGAGAAAAGTTGTTCTTTTCAACAGTCTGTTATAGTAATTATCAATCATCTTTATCATCATCTCACTTTTTCCCCTCTCCTTCCTCCTTCTTCATCATCATCAGTAAGATTTTCAGGTGGTGCGATGAGATATGGGTGACCATCCTAGCCCAGATAAATAGCACATAAATAGGAATGAAGGCAGTGGAAACCATTTCAATACATTCCAGCAACCAGAAAATGTCCAGCACAGCTGAAGGAGGGTGTGTATTGGGAGAAATGAGGGGGGAATGAGTCTGGAAAGAGGGGAGATGTTAGATGACCTAGGACTTTGCAAATCATGCCCAGGACTTTGAATTGCGACTTCTAGCTGACAGTGAGTTGCTGAAGGATGCAGGGAAGCAGGCAAGATCACGTTTGCAATGCAGGAAGATCAACACAGAGGAGGGAAATGGATTCAAATGGAGATGGACTTGAAGAAGGAGTGTAGTGTCCACAGTGCAGAGGCTCCCTGAAGCCTATGCAGTGGCTTCCTGGGAATTAGAAAACAGCACCCAAATGAGCAGCTGCAGGACTGAGGGTACAGATTGGTAAGCAGCTAGCACCAAGAACAAGGAACATCTTTCTCCTGAGAAGAGGACCGAGCTCCACCAAGGTGCATGGCCTTGCAGGTGGAGGGAAGGCTGAACTTTAGCCTCACTTGTTCCCTGGGCTGGGCACCCTTGTGCAGTGTGCAAAGCCTTACAGGGAAGTTTGCTCTGGTGCCAACACTGTCTGGTTCAGAATTGGCACTCAGTTAAAAAGCTTGGAAACTAAATGGATGAAAGGGAAGATCAGTTGGACAGCCTCAACCACCCACTACTGCCAACTACTACTGCCATCCAGGCAGAAATCAATGAGAGCTTGGAGCAAGCTGTGGTCGTGGGACTGCAGGGAATGGACCATATCATTTCTTATCCTTCCTGGACACATTTGTGAGCACGAAGGGGGCACTGTTCATAATTACACTGGACAACAGGCATAAATCAAGATCGTCCTGGACACCAGGAACATATGGTCCTCCTAAGTAGAGAGGAAGGGATGGTTAAGGGGTCTTCAAGAGGTAGAATCTATCAGGTCTCAGGAAGCACCTGACTGGGAAGCAACTCAAGAGAAACCTCGACATTTCTTGCATGGAAGATGAGATAATAGCTGCTGTGGAAGCAGGTTTGTGTTGGGGGAAGGAGATAGCCATTTATAGGTGTTAATAGCCTATATGAAGCTGCAGCTCCAATAATTCGGCCATCTGATGCAAAGAACTGACTTACTGGAAAAGAGTTTGATGCTCGGAAAGATTGAAGGTGGGAGGAGAAGGGGACGACAGAGAATGAGATGGTTGGATGGCATCACCAATTCAATGGACATGAGTTTGAGTAAACTCTGGGAGCTGATGATGGACCAGAAGCCTGGCATGCGGCAATCCATGGGGTCACAAAGAGTCGGACACGACTGAGTGACTGAACTGTACTGAATAGCCTATAAAATTCAGTATTAGAGGCAAAATTTGGAGGACTGTCTTGAGGTCACTGATTTTGGACATGCTGATTCTTTTAAAATTAATTAGCTAATTTGGTCATATCGAGCCTTAGTTGTGGCACGTGGGGTCTTTCTTTGAAGCACACGGACTCTCTAGTTGCGGTGCGTGGGCCCAACAGTTGTAATGCCCGGGCTTACTTGCACCAAAGCGTGTGGGGTCTTAGTTCCCCAACCAGGGATCGAACCTGCATCCCCTGCATTGCAAAGCAGATTCTCGGGGAAGTTCCTGGCCATGCTAATTCTTTACACAGGCAGGTCTGTTCTTTTTGGACAGTTCTAGAAAGGGAAGCAAGAGAAGTTCTCTAATAATTATATCACATTGCTCTAGGGGTGCTTCAGGACCCTGACTAAGAGTCGGCCCTTAAAGTTTGTTTTCTCTGTATGTGAAGTCTCTCAATGATAAAATCTTATTGTTTAATAAGGGACAGAAACTGATTTCTTATCAGCTTTCTATATCTGACCTCTTAAAAGACCTATTGCTATGCAGGGAAATAGCTAATGATATAATTGAAAAGGCGATAATAGCCTATAAAATTCAATATTAGAGACAGAACTTGGAGGACTTCTCTAGAGGTCATTGAAAGCTAGCTGACGCGGGTGTGCTGTTAGCCCTGATTGTAGGTCATCAAGGACACAGAGATAACCGAGATCTCTAAAAGATCGTCGAGGAAGATGCTCTTGTTTGTATTCTGCTCTGTTATTTGACAGTCTTTCAAGATTTAAGAAAGTCACTGAATAATAAGCCAACTTCCAAATATACAGAGTTGCAAAGAAAATGTACGTTTAAGTTCTGGAGCTTCATTTACCGCCTTACTGTAGTAGATATATCACGTGAGGATCTGAAACCTCTAGGAGTTTCATTTCCTGGCTTTAAATTCATTATTTTGCACCTTAACTTTGAATTGACGTAGAATTTTACATTTACATTCCTGTATAAAATAAATTAGAGAGCATTGTTTTTGGTGACAACAAGTAGGAAGAAATCTCTTTGGGTTATTCCATAATTAGACTCCATCCTTTTTTTGTTGTGGGGGAAATGATATGATCATTTGGTGGTAAATGATGCAGTGCCCTCACATTAATCTTCCAGTTGCCTGATTCCATAATTCACCTTGGCAAAGTAGAAGAATGAAAATAAAAAATGGCTCCTCAAGATAAGTGGTGTGGCAGAACGTGAAACCAGGAGGGAAAAATCATTTTCAGGGGATAAGGGCTCAGGCACAAACTTCACTGTGAGTACAACTGTGTTCATGAAGGGGTTACATGGGTGTCTTTGAAAATTTGTGAGGATGTTTATCCTGAGTGCCTGGATCCCTTCCCTTCTGAACAGATCATCAGCTACAATGTTAAGAAGTTGAGTAACACATTTTCTTTCACTGATGTTGGCTTTTTCCTAAGCTTGTTAAGGGATTAGAATAGCAACATTCCTTTCAGTGATGCTAAAGATTGACTTTTTGAAAAGCTGATTACCCAAAGGACATGATTGTTGCTTTATTATATTCCTGCCATGGAGCTACTTCGCTGGGATGTCTGCCTCTTAGGGGAATAACAAGCTAATTCCAGTATCTTCAAACTCCATAACTATCAAATTTCAAATTCAAATCCCTTCATGCCTAGCCACTTCCCTCATTAGTACCTCCTCATAGTTTCATATAAATGCTTGCTTTTTAAGAGACATGGTGATGGGCCAGAACAGAGGGAATCCTGGAAAAGTGTAAGACCTTCTTCTTTTTGATTCTTGTTGAGTGGAATAATCTCAGGTCATTTGAGTATATTCCTGATGCCTTCTTGAGAAGTAACATTTTAAACTTTTCTCCAAGGTTCAAGGGTGAAAATTTTGTGCCTGAAACTATCCTGAAAGCCCATGAGATACATTGGTGGGTCAGCTTGAAAGTCAAAGTTTTCAGGGGTGGGGAAGGTTTCCCAGTGATCTTACTGAAGAAAAAGTAATTTGGGGATGAGATAGTCAAGAGAGGGGAGAGAGGATATTACGTTAAGAGAAAGGAACCCCTTGGTCCTCAGTGAAGTCACTGTGTGTGGTCCCAGGCCTCAGGAATCCACCTGGCAGGTTAGCACATAGCAGGGAGCTCTAGTGGAGGGGTGACCCGCCTCAGGGGTGGGAAGTAGAGCTGCTGAGTTGTCCTGGTAGGTGTGCAGTGAGTGGCAGGAGGGGCTTTGTAGTGGCAATGATGTAGGTGGGGGAAAACCTTCCACCTCTTTAGCCGTGGCAGTGAGGTGATGGCCATTCCAGAACCCAGGAAATTGACTTACTGTGGGAAAGTAACACCTTCATGTGCCTCTCAGAAACCATCTTGCTAAATCTTTTTGGGTCACATTCTTTTTTAAAAATTATTTATGGCTTTGCTGGGTCTTCGTGGCTGTGTGGGCTTCTCATTGTGATGGTTTCTCTTGTGGCATAGCACAGGCTCTGGGGCTCGGGCTTCAGCAGTCATGGCACGCGGGTTCAGTAGTTGCAGCTACCAGTCTCTAGGGCACAGGCTTAGTAGTTGTGGAGATGTGCACAGGCTTAGTTGCTCTTCGACATGTGGAATCTTCCTGGATCAGGGATGGAACCTGTTTCTCCTTCATTGGTAGGTAGATTCTTTACCAGTGAACCACCAGGAAAGCCCTCCTGGGTCACATTCTTAATGTGATTCTAATGCATTAGCATTTGCAAGAAGAGCTCTTTGGGGACTTATTTAGAGCTCTTCTCTGGGGAGGGCAATGGCACCCCACTCCAGTACTCTTGCCAGGAAAATTCCATGGGTGGAGGAGCCTGGTAGGCTGCAGTCCGTGGGGTAACCAAGAGTCGGACACAACTGAGCACCTTCACTTTCACTTTTCACTTTTATGCATTGGAGAAGGAAATGGCAACCCACTCCAGTGTTCTTGCCTGGAGAATCCCAGGGATGGGGGAGCCTGGTGGGCTGCCGTCTATGGGGTCGCACAGAGTCGGACACGACTGAAGCGACTTAGCAGCAGCAGCAGCAGCAGGTATAGCTGCATCAACCATTTAGAACATATAAATTCTTTACCTGGGTTCTCTTGAGGCAGCTCTGCTTAGTTGAGGTTTTATTCTCAAATAAATACTGTTGATTTAACACCCCCAGTTGATAGAAAAAATGCAATACTTCTTACAATTTTCTTTCTTTCTTTCCCCAACAAAGATTGAACCCTTAACCCCTGTAGTGTGGAAGTGTGGAGTCCTGACCACTGAACCACCAGGGAATTTCTTGGTGGAAGTTTTATTTATAAGGTACTTAAAACCTGTCCTTCAGTTGCATCCCTCCACCCTTCTCCTTTGACCCCCCTTGATATGCCAAACAGAAAGGTTTCTGGTTTCTTGGACATACCATCTTCTCTAGACTTCTCATGTGCTATTTCTGCTTTATGTTGTTCCCTGGAGAAACTGAACGTTCATCTCCTTCCCACGACCCTACTTTCTCTGTCTGCCTCCTTTGCCTGTTTCCCTTCAGGGAGTGGTCATGTCTGAACTCCCACGGTTTGTTGGCAGGCCTGTCTGATGCCCACCTGCCCACATGCCCTCTGTGTTGTCCACTCCACAAGTTCAGTCCCTTCCTTCTGAGAGCTCACTTGAACTACTTGTCACCTATGTGTATCATATTCTCCATGTACATGTATACACCTCAGGCTGTGTCCCCCCACATCCTCTGAGTTGGTTTGCCCCCAAGGGCTTCCTTCCTTTCAGTAAGCACAGCACATCCCAGCTTCCAGGCTTTTCAAATTCACCCATCCTGCCTTTACCAAGGATTTTCTCTTTTCGTGGGGGCTTTGAGGGTAGGAGGAAAAATAAACTCTGACTGGAATTTGCTTGTCAGAATCTTCTTTTCTTTTGGAGTCTATTTTTAAGACATTCAGGGCTTGAGGGGAGGGGAATGGGTGGGTGTGTGAAAACCATTCTCAAAGGGTTAAGGCATTCTGCTCTGATCCCCTAGAGCCTCTTTGCCTCTCCCTTGGGTCTCAGCTCAGACATTGCTCTCCGTGGGAAGAACATCCTCCTGCATCCAACCAACAGACTGTGCAATCTCAAGGATGATGATTGGCTTTAAAAACTGATTTACTATGAATGTGCTAGCAGTCAGCCCAATAGGAGCATGCATGCCTGTGTGAGTGAATGCAGGAATGAATGGCTGCTCTATATACCTTCCACCAGTGAGCTCTCTGTTATCAAAGACATCTCAGTCACCATACATTCTTTAGACTGTGTGCGTGTGTGTGTGTCTGAGGGGGTTCCTTTCTTCTCTTATTCCAGTTTCCAGTCATTTCTAACTGTATGATCTTGAGTAAGGAACTTAACCTCTCTGTGCTTCAGATTTTTCATCTATAATGTGAGGATAAGAGTAGCACTTACTTCATGAGGTTGTAGGGACATCAAGTGAACTAATACCCATAGAACACTTAGAGTAGTACTTGGGATCTAATTAACCACCAATAAATGTTATTTTTCAATCATTTCCTGTACATTTCTTGCTATTTTCAAAGAGTTACTAAATCAATGATTTTTTTTAAAATTGATGGGTTAAAATATTGTTGGACATTTTCCTCTCACTAGGTTGGGGGTAGTTATGTGCACACAGCTTTATTTTCTGTTTCTTTGCTTCTGCATTTGACTCCTCCGGTGTTTTTTGGAGGGACTCGGGGTACTGAGGAGGGTGGGTGGATAGCTCTGTTGGTAGCTCTCAGGGCTAAATGGCTTTCAAGCCACATTTAGGATTTTAGTGATACCTGAGGTATGAGACTTAAGTTTGAAAATGTTTTAACAGTTTTACAAGGACCTCTCCATTAAAAAACAAAACAAGCCAACAGAAAAACACAACCTTACATGAACGCTAATAAAATGGTGCCTGGGCCAAGATGAAAACTTATTTGTGTAGGGCTGGTCTTCTTAGCCTGACTTGCAAGACTTACAGGCTGGATCTCTGAGCCACTGCTGATGGAAAGTCCTCTGGAGAACAGTCTGCATTTCTTGAAAAGCACTGCTTCCTCCGTGCCCATGGAGTTCTTCACAGAGTCCCAACGACGAAATCCTGGATGACTTCAAACACCTAGGACGAAGGAGGAAGAAAATTTTCCTTGTTTTTCCGGCTCCAAGGTTCCGTAGTTTCCCGAAAGGATAACGAGAAATTAAGAGTCTCATCCTTTACTGTAAACTTATAAGGGGTGTGGCTAAAGTCGGGGGATGACCACTCTATGGGAAAAGGGCCACAAGGCTAAATAGCTTGTCTTTCACTTTTAAGGGCAGCGTGGACACAGAGAGTTCTGCTCACAAACAGAGGCTGACTCAAAGGGGTTGGGGCAGGGCTGTTTTTATCCCTTTTTATTATCTCCTACGTGGCAGAAGTGATGACTAGTGACAATATTCAATTTGCATTTAATTACATCACTGGAAGCCCCTTCATAGATAAGTCCACCTCTGCTCTGTAGTAGCAGCACTGAACAGTAAACTGACACAACTTTGTGGACAGGTGTCTCCCAGGAATCAGAGAAGCATTACATGTCCCACCTGTTGCACTATTTGCCTNTTGAATATTCCCCACACCGATTTCAGCCCCCTACTGGTGAGATACCCTTTTCCCCCACAAGGCTAAATAGCTTGTCTTTCACTTTTAAGGGCAGCGTGGACACAGAGAGTTCTGCTCACAAACAGAGGCTGATTCAAAGGGGTTGGGGCAGGGCTGTTTTTATCCCTTTTTATTATCTTCTACGTGGCAGAAGTGATGACTAGTGTCAATATCCAATTTGAATTTAATTACATCACTGGAAGCCCCTCCATAGATAAGTCCACCTCTGCTCTGTAGTAGCAGCACTGAACAATAAACTGATAGAACTTTGTGGACAGGTGTCTCCCAGGAATCAGAGAAGCATTACATGTTCCACCTGTTGCACTATTTGCCTTTTTGGAAAAGGTGATGGCATATCTGAGATCAACTTGCTTAATATTCGTAGATTCTCAGTTCCATCTTCTCTTCCAGAGAAAGGAAACATTGTTAAGTTTATAGTGAGTGTTGGGGGAATGGTGTCTTAGGAATTTGATGAAGCAGAACCTTGATAAGAAAAGCCAGTAGATACTTTGGAAATGTCCTGTTATTCTGTCCTGAATAATGGAGGGGGTGATGGTTGTATTAGCTCTCTATTGTTGCCTAACAAATTAACACAAGTTTAGCAGCTTGCGTGATTAACTGGGTTCTCTGCCTGGGCTGAAATGAGTATGGGTTGGTTTGGGTTCTTATCTGGAGAATTCGGGGCAAGAATCCAAGATCATTCAGGTTGTGGCAGAATCTAGTTCCTGTGGTTGTAGGAGTAAAGGCCCCACTTTCTTGCTGGTTGTTGGGTGGTCAGATTTCTGGTCCTTGCCTGTGGCTTTTTCCATCTTCAAAGCCCTTACTTGTCAAATCCCTCTAGTGCTTCAAATCTCTCTGACTTCCTCTTCTGCCACCAATTATAACATACTCTCTGCCTTTAAAGGGCTCATGTGGTTGCACCAGGCTCATCCGAACAGTCTCCTTTTGATTAACTCAAAGCCAACTGTTTGGAAATAATTAAATTATATCTGTAAAATCTCTTGCCAGATAATATAATCAGGGACATGACATCTTATCATATTTACAGTCCTGGAGATTTAGGTGGGAAATCTTCGATGGTCAGTTTAGAATTGTGCCTATAACAGTAATCAAGTATTGTTTTCTCAAATTAACTCTTCACTGCAGCCAAGCTTCTGTGGTTTCCCTTTATTCCTTTTATGTACCCATGAACTTTGCAGTTTGTTGCTTGTGCTCTGTCTTGTCAATGGAGTTTTTCCATTGGTTCAAAGAGGGTGCCAGTCTCCCAGCGCACTGATGCCTGACACTCATCTGTTGGTTTTGGACTTTGAGGTTTGATGTTCCAAGCGCCCATCTTGGTTTGGACCACACAGGAAGAGCCATGAGAAGCGGATAGCAGTCAACAGAAACAGAGCTAACCTTCAAACCTGTGTGTTTTTAGTGTTAGAGGGAAAAAAGAAATTGCAGCTATATTCACAGACTGATCATTATTGCATTAAATAACTTCTCAGACCTTGATTTAGCCATTATGAAAGATGTTTTGATCAAGAACATCTGGTGTTGTTTTCAATTAAATATTATACCACTAAACTTTGATTAAAAACTGATTTAAAATTTTAATAGCCCCTTCTTTAGAAGATGGCTAAATGCAAAAAAGAAAAATGTCGCTTATTTAAATTGTCTTCCTCCCTTCTTTGTTGCTCTATTTTAGCCAGATTCCCATTAATGACTGTTTAAAACCCACACAGTTTTGGATGCAGTAAATCCAGAGGCATAAATAAGATTACCATACCAATACTGCTGTTCTTACTCTTTTACTATTGATACCTCATTTTATTTTTATGCTTTAATTAAATTGAGTATATTTTATGTTTGTTTGCTTTAAAACAACTGCAGTGCATATAATTGACACTATTTCATCCTTGTTAGAAAGTGCTGAGTTGAATTAAACATACCAGTTCCATTTCCTTATATTTAATCTGTGGAAAAACTAAGACAGAAATAATATGAACTATATTTGTTTTCCAAGTTGCCTTGATAGGTGAAAATAATTAACCACTTAGTAATTACTAATAAAGACTGAAATGAAATCTTTACTGTTATCATAACTCCTACCTATATAAAAATACTTAGTGGTATAAGGTAGTTTTACTTAGTACTTTTTCTCAGCTAATATGTAACAAATAAATACATTATTGCTATTTGATGTACTCCATATAAAGCATAAATCTTCAAGCACATACTTTAATATGTTTTTACTTAAGATATCATGTCTAACCCAAGTATTTTCGGTGGGGAAATGACATTATGCCATGCTTGTGAAGAGCAGGCTTGGTAAACTTTTTGGTTAAGGGCTGCATAGGAAACAGGGCTTCCCAGGTGCCACTAGTGGCAAAGAACCCACCAGCTAGAACAGGAGAGGTAAGAGATGCAGGTTTGATCCCAGAGGCAGGAAGATTCCTTGGAGGAGGGCATGGTAACCCACTTCAGTATTCTTGCCTAGAGCATCCCGATGGACAGAGGAGCGTGGCAGGCTACAGTTCATAGGGTAGCAAAGAGTCAGACATGACTGAAGCAACTTAGCATGCACGTCCATAGGAAATATTTTCAACTTTGTGGGCAGTATAATCTTGAAACTAAACAGATCTGTTGTTGTAGCATGAATGCAGCCAGAAATGATAGGTAAACAAATGAATGTGGCTGTGTTCCAACAAAACCTTATTTACAGAAACAGGTGGTGAGTCAGGGGTTTGACCCATGGGCTATAGTTTGCTGAGTCTACTATCGATGATAATAACCAAGCACTGGTTAATGTCCACAGTTGAGAAAAATCAATTGTTCAATTGATGGGTTAGGGTCTGATTGGGGTCCTAATTTTTGTTATCGTAGATTTTTTTTGCTTGCCTTTTGCAATAGTTTGTCTTAACTTAATCGATTGAGTCTCACATTGGAATTTCCTCCCACATCTTGCATTTAAAAATGGGCATCTATGATACTTTTAGACCATCAAATTTTTGCACCTGGTCTTATATCCCTGGATGTAAGTGTCCCCTAGTTTATAGTCTAGGAACTTGAATAGAATTTGTATACTACTCCAGTACTCTTGCCTGGAACATCCCATGGACGGAGGAGCCTGGTGGGCTGCAGTCCATGTGGTCGCGAAGAGTCGGACATGACTGAGTGACTTCACTTTCACTTTTCACTTTCATGCATTGGAGAAGGAAATGGCAACCCACGCCAGTGTTCTTGCCTGGAGAATCCCAGGGACAGGAGCCTGGTGGGCTGCCGTCTCTGGGGTCGCACAGAGCTGGACACGGCTGAAGCGACTTAGCAGCAGCAGTTGTGTGAAAACGGTGCCAGTCTTAATCCTGTTGAGTTCGTTCACAGTGCTTTTCAGATCTGCTATATCCTTCTGCGTGTGTGCCTGCTCAGGCTCTTCAGCCGTGTCCAGCTCTCAGCGACCCCCTGGACTGTAGCCCGCCAGGCTCCTCTGTCCATGGGATTCTCCAGGCAAGAATGCTGGAGTGGGCTGCCACGCCCTCTTCCAGGGGATCTTTCTGACCCAAACACTGAAACTGCATCTCTTACGTCTCCTGCATTGGCAGGTGGGTTCTTTACCACTATTGGCACCTGAGAAGTCCACTATATCCTTCTACTTCTCTGTATATTCTAACTTTTGAGAGTTTGGTAGTGAAACTCCAAATAAAAATCTTAATTTATCTACTTAAAAAAGAATTGTCCTACATTGGAACTATATGTAACCTTGTTCTAAGTTTCCCAAGTCTCTTGTAAATGTGTTATCATATTTTCATAATTAAAAAAAGAGAAAGTGGGAGTCTAGGGAATTTCCTTGTGGTCCAGTGGTTAGGACTCTGTGCTTTCACTGCCAAAGTTCAATCCCTGGTTGGGGAACTAAGGTTCTACAAACAAGCCTCACTGTGTAAGCAATAAATAAATAAGTGAAGAAAAAAAAAAAAAAAACTGGGAGTTCAGGCTCATCATTTCCACAAGTCTAAATGAAGTCCACAAATAATTATCCTGATTAAAATATTCTCTTTGATGGTTCAGACTATAATGACAACATATTTATTTTACACACAAAGTTGTCCAAAGTCAGGCTGGAATTTGAGAGTCTCAGTTCATGTGATTGTGTTTTAGATTTAGTGCCAGTTTGAGGTTGGAAGAGGATCAAGCCCAGTGAAGAAGCCAGGAAGCATTTCTTGAATGGAACCTGGGAACTGAATATCGTTATTTTGCTGGTGAAAAAACAAGAAGGATATTTCTCCTTACCTTTGATTCATGGCAGTGGATTTCCCCTCATATACAAATGTGCCTGTTAAATGCAATAGGCGTCTGGCCCCCGCTCACGGTACGTTCCCATAGTGCTGCCTGTTGCTTTCTGTGGGCACAGCACTCTTATTCAAGAGCAGTCACTGACACCTACATCAGTTGCTTTGTGGCAGAATAGCTGTGCCCTGGTCTGGAGTTGCTGACACAAATGTTATTTATTAAGGGCATATCACCTCAATGAAAAGGAAGATTCTGGATGATGTTAATTTTCAGAAAAGTGTGCATCTAGCCTGACAAACAGTTTTCCCATATGCCTGGGATGAGGTGGGCTACACAGAAGCAAAACTGCCTTTAAGACACGAATATTTTGTCATGTAGGTAACATTGCCTTACATGTTTAAACCATACAGTGTTAAATATCAATCTGTAACAGATTGGGGGTGGCATTAATAATACTTACACTCACCATTTCGGGTCCATTATGCTCTGGGAATTTTGAACGTGTTTTCTTTAATCCTTACAATAATCATACGAGACAGAACTATTAGCACCATTTCCTATATGGAGGCTTAGAGATTTTAAGTGACTTGCCAAAGATGGCAAAGCTGGTAAATGGTGGACTTGGAATTCATGCTTTGAAAGCAAAACCCTTGTCTTTCTCTTATGATAGGTATTCTGACACGGATTCAGGCCAGTGCTTCTCCATGACCACGCCCTACCTCAGAGCAGTTAAGTCACAATCTCTAGATTGGGGTCTGGACTAGGGTAGCTTTCAAAAGTACTCAAGGTGACATTCATCATTGGTCTCAGAAGAGTGGTCTAGTGACAACTGCATTTGGGTAAAGGCTGGGCTTATCCTGGTTGTTAAATGCACACTTAATCTATGTCACCCTTGAAGATCCCTTGGAGGAGGGCACGACAACCCAGTCCAGTATTCTCGCCTGGGAAGTCTCATGGACAGAGGAGCCTGGTGGGCTGCAGTCTGGGTCTGTAAAGAGCTGGCCACAGCTTACTGACCAAACAGCAGCAGTAGCTGGCCGTCTCTGTCCATGTCCTACAAGCTGCCGCAGCAGTCTCCAGGAGCCTCCTAGGAATCCGTGCCCTCTCCGAGAACACACTCATGGTGCATCCTCTTGCACCTGGCATGGATGTCACATTTCATCTCCAGCTTACTGTGAGTCTTTGGGTTACCAACTTTGGGGTCTTTGTGTGTGGCATTTTGTTACCTGCTTCTTGTCTTTCTCTTAGAAAGAAGCCTGGAGTAAGTCCCAAATAGAAGTTAAAGCAAAGTGGTCATTTGGAGGGGGGAAGAAGTGACTAACTTAGAATTGCAGAATCCAGAAAAGAGGTGAAATCTCAGTGGATTCTGAAGTGAGGCTATAGCATCTACAGACTGACAGTAGGGCGGGGCTAGTTGGGGCAGGCCTTTCTGGTAGAGAGGGAACAGCTTGAGGCAAGATCTGGAAGTAGGGGATACAGAGTGACCAAACAAAAAATGTTTTTTAACAAAAATTTGTGAGTGTGTAGTTTGGGCCAGATGTCTGCATGGTACTTGGCCCATGTGAATGGGATGGAGAATGGGTTGCACACACACTTGTGTACATATGTGTGTAGTAGGAGGTAACTGCAAAGTGTCCAGCCCCCTCTGAGACAGGTTTCAGTCTCTTCTCCATCCAGAGATCCCTCTAGAGACCTAGCACCTCCCATTCTTTTGGGAAGGGTGGTCTCTGACCCCTCCTCCATGACCTGGCTGATTGGACCAAGGGCAGATGTCAAAATTAAAGGCACAAGTCTATTGGTTGGCTAGAGCACCAAGCGGATGATCTCTCTTGGGAATTTGAACCAATGATCACAGAGATTTCACAGCAGAGGGCTCTGGGTATGAAAGACCATGAGTTTATAGAGTGCTACCCCCTCATGCTGTTTTAGGGCCTAAGGCTACAGCAATGCACATGAGAAAGTCCTGTCCTCATCAAGCTTATGTTAAAGTGGGGAAATAGCCAAACAAATAAGAAAATGTCAGTGGTCATTGTCCTAGTCAGTTTGGGCTGCTATAACTAAGTACCGTAGACTGAGTCGTTTAGAAGCTACAGAACCTTGTTTTTCTCAGTTCCAGAGGCTGAGAGTCTGAGATTAGAGTGCCAGAGTGGTCAGGTTCCGGTGAGGACCTGCTTCTTGATTTGCAGACAGCTCTCTTTTAGCTATACCCTCACAAGGTGAAAAGAGGGCTATGTATCTCTTTGGCCTTGTGTTCTAAGGGCACTAATCCCATTTTTGAGGGCTCCACCCTCATGGTCCAATTACCAAAGGCCCCACCCTAAATAATATCACAGTGGGGATTCAGTTTCAACATGTGAGTTGTGTGAGGGGGAGGGGACACAAACATTTGATACATTGCAGTGATAAAGGAAATGGAATGATAAAACAGGGTCATCTGATGGAGTATAATTGGGTGAGATAGATATCACCATATGCAGAGGTCAAGGAAGGCCTTTCCAGAAGGTGACAGAAGCAAGTGGGCAGAGGGCCTATGGCCACAAGCAGGAAAGTAGTTCACACACACACACACACACACACACACACACACACACCCTCTTTTGAGCTAGCTAGACTGGGCCTCCCATTCTGCAAGCCAAAATGCTTCAACTAAGAACAGGGATAAATGGAGGAAGATTCTGGATGGCCGTCTGCAGTTTTGGACTTCGCTCTGTCTCTGAAAGGGCTTTTGAGCAGTGTAGAGCGTGTCTTCATGTTCTAGTGTCAGAGAAAACATTGCTTTTTGAGAGTGGAAAGCTACTGATTGTACTGAAGCACGCCTTCCTCTGCCAACTGCTGGAATGAGAAAAACAACCACCGCCATCCTGACTGCCAGCAATCTGGCCAGCCACCACCTGTTCTCAATGCCTGTGTGCTGTGTGTAGCTTAGCTGGGCAGCTCCAGCAGCACCTGGGATGCAAAAACATCCTGAATTTCTCGAAACACTGCAGTGGGGCTGTTTAAACAGCACGATATTCAGGAAATAGTCATTATCTCCGTACCTCCTGCATCCAGTGGAGTGGATTATTGGATGAGCTTCAGAGGGCAGCTCCAGTGAGTGCCAGGTCCTACCCACCTAGATCTTTTGTCCATGGGGCTATGCTGCCAGTGGGGAGGTGGGGGCGATGGAGCCAGGCTGCTCCTCAAGATGTTGGAGAGGAATGTGGGCTTGATTCTTACCTCTGGGTGGGATGTCTCTGCACATCAAATAAAATGTCTGCATCAGCACAAACGATGGGTGCAGATTTTTGAGGGAAGGGAAGAAACTGCTGCTTCTGCATATATTTTCCACAGGGGCTACTTTGGCCGGCAATAAGCGGGGGAAGGTGGAGGTAAGCAGAAGGGTCTCGTGTCTCTCCACTTCCCTGGGGAGGAGAGAGGATACACTGTCAGCCATCGCCTGGTGTCTTCTTCCCTTCATTGCCTCTTTCCCTTCCACACCTGGCAGTAATCAAAGCTGACCTCAGAGGGAAAGCAATCAGCTTGGGCTGGATGAGGCTCTCATCAGAGACACAGAGGTTGCCAGTCAGTAACTCTGTGAGACTTTAAAGCTCTTCATTTTACAGCCATGTTCTGTCACCCTCTGATGTACTCTGACGTGCATGCCTATGCTTTTGTGGTTGTTAAACTTTACTTAAAAGTCAGACCCTTTATTCATGTGCATTTTATAGAGCTGGATTAGGGAACAGGTCAGCTGAGCTACTTCCTAGGGAGGCAACTATAATGGATTCTGGAATAAATCCGAAATAGGGTACTTTTAAACTCAGGTTTCCACTTGCTGTTATCTTCAGAAGCTTCAAAATGTTCATTGTTTCTAATCCTAGTGAAGTGGAGGCCTTCATGTGGAAACAAAAACAAAAGCATGAAAACACTTTTGGATGGTGATGGCCAATTTTGTTTTTGTGACCTCAGCACACATGAAATGCACTCTGCCCCCACCAAGCCTGGCTGGCCAGCCAGCAACTGGCCAAAATTCTGAAACCCAATGACATGTCGCTGAGTCTTGCTTACTGAGGACAAATGCTTTATTTTATCACATGAATTTTAAGCCCTTGAATGTCTCCTAAAATATGACTGACTTGGCTACCTCCAGATTTGCATCCTAAATAAGAAACAAACATTTCACAAAAAATAGAACGTTTTGTTAACAGAATGACAAAACAAAACAGGATAAAAGCTCACTGAAAAAGCCACATAAGCTGCTTTTATCCCAGTGAGTCTGAAGGGCTGAGTCTGAAGGGCTGAGTCTGAGGGCACAATACTTTAGCAATTAGAAATAATGGAAAATCAGTGAAAGGAAAGACAAGTGCAAATAAGTTGACGTATTATGTTAATGATAAATATATGGGATCATCTGTTGTTCTGAACATAAAAACATATATAATTTTTATCAACAGAAGTCAGTTCATTTCTTTTTACTCTGACTATATACTTTCACTCAATATTTAAAGAATTGGCATGAACCATTCACCAGACCAGAGAGCCCATCTGTCCTCCAGCAGCCTGACTAGGTGGAATCCTCATATGTGTAGAATGAGAGTAAGGTCTCTCTAGTTGAAGTGGGAGCCGGAAGACCCACAGCCAACTTTCTCCTCCTGCCCTGAAGCTGCTCTGTTTGGCCATTGTCTGACGGTTCCTAATCTTCATCTCTTTCTCTGTATTCTTTAGTCTGCACTAACTCCATTCTTGTACTTTCCATCACTTCTTAGCTGGTGGTCCCCAAATCCCAGTACTCAGAGCAGCCCTGGACCCCAACAAAGCCCATACTACATGGCAAGCAGTGAGAGAAAACATGAATCCCTCTGCAGTGAGTTTTTGCAAAGCCAAATTAATTAATAATACAAACCATTTATTTTTTCATCGTGGGATATCTATGCTACTTGTATAGTTGTTAAAAAATTCTTCCTTTATGAAATAGTGAGGCTAGCAGATTAAATAAATCTTTTGGGAGGCTAAATATAAAATTATTACCCTGTGTTTGTTCTCAGGATTTTCATTAAAATTGTACTTGATTGTAAAATTCTAAAATCTGGGCACCACTGTCTTAAAGTCATTTTAAAGACACTCTGTGATTTATTGGAAAAAAGAAATATGTTTATTAAAAAAATCTAGAATAAAACAGATATGATAGAATTGGCGACACCAAAACTATTAATGTGTCAGTAATCACAGGTTTCCCCTCTCCCGCCCTCCTTTGCTGAGAAGGCTGGGCTCTAGAGTTCTGCTGTGCTAACTGAGGAAACCTGAGGCTGCAGAACTGATTAGTAGTAGAAACTGGAGGAATAAAATAGATACATATGAAGCAGGTGCGATGGAAGTGCCTACACATTTGGCACCACCTCTATCTATAAAAGAAAAGAAACAGTGAATTTGGAAGCTTGGGGCAATTATTGGATCCATTTAGTGTAGAGTAGTTTCTGTCATAGTTTGCTGAAAAGAGATGATAAAGAGGCCTTGAATACTCGCTTCATCTAAGTCTCAATTGAGTCAGGGGAACCGACTCTGCTCTTACTTGGGGGAAAGAGAAAGATGATTAAGTCATTAGTTAGACAAAGTAAGAGCTGACAACAAGGATAAAGCATTGATATATCTAAAGGGATTTTTTTTTTTGGTGTGTGTGTGCTGTTCTAACAGCAGTGTTTTATACTTGAAAAAAAGAAAGTGACGTCAACTGATTTGTCTTGCTGACTATATAAAGCATTAAAAATGTTTTCACCGACACTGGAAGATATTGACTGGTATGGTATGTTTCTCCTCTTCCTGTCCTCCATAATTCAAGTCTGTCTGCCCTCGGTCCTGTCTCCTTCATCAGGTACCTGGAAGCACACCATGAAATGAGCTACAAGACTGGGAAGGCATGAAGAACCTCTTCGCAGACTTAGTGAGGCTCCAGTAATGTCCTGTAGTGTTTAACTTCAGTCCACAGAACCTCTCACTGGGACAGATTTTCTTTATGAGCTGGATTGGTGTTTTACCTGCACTGACCCTGGAAGGTAGGTATCTGCACTATCTTCCTGCATTTCTTTTCTGAGACTCTCTTCCTGTTCTCGAGTCTGTCCCCACTTGGGATGTTTCATATTCTCATAAAGCCTTGTGCCCAGTGCCTATTTAGAGGACATCTCTGCTAAGGTGATATTTAGCCCTCCCCGTAGTACTAGAATTTCATAGGGGCCATCAAGGAAACCCAGTTTGACTGAAGTGTAATGAAACACATTTTTAATGGTAAAGTTTTAGGTCCAGTAGGCTCCCGGGGAAGGGTTTTAAGGGTAAACATTAGGAGCCCTTGAACTCTATCCTGTGAGAAACTTCATTCTTAAAATCTCTGAGCTCATTGGACTCAGATGTCCTAGGATTGAAAACAGGATGGGGCTGATGCTCAGGCAGACAGACAGTTCTCATCTGTTGTTGGCCTAACTACCTTCTGCAGCATTTACAATTATTCTGGTAGCTAAATTAGCCAGTAATTCTTAATTCATCAGAAAGTGATAAAAATGATTGGTGCATTTGAGCAGCAAGGATGAAGTTTGGTCTGGCCCAGGGAGGGGGGGAGGTGTGACACCTGGTATATATGCTGTCTTCTATTTGGTCCCATTCTCAGTCAAGCAGAAACTGTGTATAACCTGTGGTAGGTCAGGACATCAGAGATTTAAGTTGGTAAATGGTGGCTGGGCCTGGAATATGGGGTGACTTCTGAGGAACCCAGTTCTACAAAAGTTTAAAGAATATGAGGACACCTTTATCTTGGTCAAATGCAGACAATCGATCTGCCCTTTGCCTGTGATAAATTGAGACCTTCCAAGGGAAGGTCAAACAATCCAGTATGGAAAATTGGCTGCAGAGCATCCAGCCTGACCTGGATGTAGAAATTCCTCCCGCCTTGTCTTGTCCCTTGCTGCAAATCATCCTGCGAGCAATAGGCAACAGCAACTTCAACTCACACACATTTGAAGGATGGTGACTTGCGCATTATCCATGGTGAAAATCACAGCCAACAATCAATATGTATTTTCAGGCAAAGAACCATCATTCATTTCTGCTATCGGACAATCTCAGGCAGAAATCATATCTTTTGTGACTCGAATGCTCAACATTCTCAACTGCTTTTATTACTGTGACTGAGAATAGGGCTTTGCTTGGATTGGCATTGAGTTGCTGCAGTTTTCTGAACTGCCATTTCTATCGGGGTGTCCAGCATCAGTATGAGTTTTGGGAGAAGTGAAGGGGAAGAGAAGGAAAGAAAAGTTGCCCTTAGGGAACAAACTATTTTTGCTAGCTTGAAGCAGCTTAATTTGTTATCGCTGATACTGAGTGTAATGTTGATTTAACTTTTGCATTTGAGGGTATTGATTTTACAGTGAAAAGCCAAACACCAGCCATTGTCTAACAATGACCAGCATGGTTAGAATTTCAGACCCAGTGTGACATAGAGGATGAATGGCTGCCAAGATAAAAGGCCTTGTCCTGGCTCTTTGAATTTAGCTCAGGTGACAGTTTGTTGTTCAGTCACTCAGTTGTGTCTGACTCCTTATAACCCCATGGACTGCAGCACGCCAGGCCTCCCTGTCCTTCACTATCTTCTGGAGTTTGCTCAGACTCACGTCCATTGAGTCAATCATGCCATCCAGCCATCTCATCCTCTGTCGCCCCCTCCTCCTCCTGCCTTCAGTCCTTCCCAGCCTCAGGGTCTTTTCCAATGAATTGGCTCTTTGCATCAGTGGCCAAAATATTGGTGCTTCAGCTTCAGCATCAGTCCTTCCAATGAATATTCAGGGTTGATTTCCTTTACGATTGACTGGTTTGGTCTCCTTGCTGTCCAAGGGACTCTCGAGAGTCTTCTCAAGCACCGCAGTTTGAAAACATCAATTCTTCAGTGCTCAATGAAGCATCAGTGCTTCAGCTTGAGTGACACTAGCCAAGTCGCTTTACCTCTGTGGGCTTCAGAATTTGCGTCTCTCAGGAGATGGATGTGGAACACTTGATTTAAGATGCCTTCTAACTCCAAGAGTCCTTGCCCCTATCATCAGGGTTGTTTTAGTCTTCAGTAACGTCATAAATGCCTAAAATAAGGCAGGTTTCTATTGAATGCCAGCAGGCTGTTTCCAACTCTTTGCTGTGACAACGCTTCAGCAGACTTCAGGATTATACATATACACATTTTCATACTTCTGAGAGCATTTCTGATATTTTTGGAATTAGACTTGCTAGAATAAGGGTTATTGCACAGAAAAACTTTTAAAAATAGATATTGACAAGTTACCTAACATAAGCTGTAATGATATATGCTCTGTTACCCATTAAGATAGTTTTGGTGTCATGTGATAGAAAAGTCAATCCAAAGTGGAGAAAGAAAATTTAATGGACCTTGTACCAAAGGTAGAGAGGAAATCTGGTTTTGGGCATGGTTCAATACAGGCTCAAAAATGATGTCATCTGGCATCAGTTTCTCTCTCCTGGCCTCTCAGCTCTACTTCCTCAGGCAAGTTTCCCTTCATGGAATTACAACAGCTTCATCATTTCAGCTTCTGGTCTAGTGAGGAATATCACACATTTCTGTCCCTGAAGTTTTAGTCAATGTCTTTTGGCTTTAATGAGTCACATGCCCATCTCTGAATCAGTGAGAGTGCCCAGGGTCATGAAGGCTTTTACTGGCCAAACCTGGAGCTGGATGTGTACTCAGCTCACCAGAACGTCATGATCTGAGGGTGGGACAAGATGGCTCACCAATTAGAGTTGGCAGCTATTTCTGGAAGTAGGGCCAATAGGTGGACTGTGAAATCAATAAAGGTGTATGGAGTCCTACTTACGGAGACAGACTCTCCCATCTGGATTTAGAAGTTTATAGAGGGTGTTCCATCCTGAGAGCTGGCTTTCAGAAGAGCTGGCATAGAGGATCAATGCAGTGGTATGATTTAAATGACATTCTTTGCACTGCTGGCTGGGACTGTAATTATGTACTACTGAAATGTTTTTAAGAGCTATCCTTAGATGAGATTGGCTTTATAACTGGAAAAGGAACACAAGTTTCTGTAAAAGAAAGGAGCAGATGTATTAAAGAACAAAAGCATCATAATAGTTTTGTTAAGGTTGCTATGGAAATGACTGAAAGCAAATTTTATTTTAAGTCCCTTGAAGTTAGTCATCTGCATAGAGGAGAGAAGTTTGGAGCAGGTGTTCATTTTTTCATTTGTTTTGTTTTGTTTTGAGAGAAAGAGATACCCTAAGGTTGGAGCAAAAAGAATTTGAGGTATTTATCCTCCCCCAGATTATTTAAACACTTTAAAACTTTTAAATGTTTTATACAGTTTTTAAAGGTTACTTTCCATTTACAATTATTACAAAATATTGGTTATATTCCTCATGTTGTACAATACATCTTTCCCCCTCACACTGATTGCCCCTAGTTTGTTCCTTATTTCTGTGAGTATGCTTTCTTTTTTGTTATATTCTCTCACTTGTATTTTCTAGATTTCACATGTAAGTGATATCATATCATATTTGTCTTTCTCTGTCTGACTCGAGTTTGAGGTTTTTAATCTGGAAGAGACCAGATTATTTAGGCCAGTGGTTCTCATATTTGCAGGAGAATCATCTGGAAATTCTGTTAGAATAGATTTCTGGGCTGCATCCTAGAGACTGATTTAATGGTTCTGGCCATTTAGTAGTTCTGACACATGGTCCCTGTGTCTGCCTTCCTAATAAATTCCCAGTCATGTTGGTGTGGAGGACCACACCTTGGGAAGCACTGCTCTAGGCACCTTCCCTTTCTCTTAGTTTAAAACTTGGAGAGGTGAGGGGCTGGCTCAAGGTGACTCAGAGAGTATGCAGAAGAACTGGGGTTAGAATCAACTCCGTCTTCTCCCTTTCCTGCATCCCCTCTGTAAGGAAATTGAGCCCCAGGTTGGTTAGTGCCAAGGTCATAGGGCAGAGTTAGCAAAGAACCCAAATATTTTGACTTTTAGGCTTGTCCTTTCTTCATGTGTCTCCAAGGTTTCCAGTCCTAGAGAAGTATAGTCCCAGGGGTTTGCAAATTTGCCCTTTCAGTAGCCAGGTTATCCAGGAAATGTTTGCCTTCAGAGCAGAGAACAAGGAGTTTGCACTGTTCAGTAAAATGAATCTTGAGCCTCATGATAGGGAAAGCCAATAGTAATCAAAAGCCTCTCTGGCTTGGAATAAAAGGTTGTAGCTGGTGTTGGGGAGGAAAGACTTTCCCCTACCCTCTTAAGTTCAGTATCTGGAGTATGCAAATTAAACTAACAAAAGACAAAATGGCAGGAGAGGATAGTACAATCTTGTGAATATTTTATTTGCACACAAGTTCAGAGAAAAGAAGTGAAACTCAAAGACATAGTGAGACTAGGGAGTTTATATGCCATTTTAACAAAGGAAAGTGGGTTTGGGCTTCAAGGGATGCAAATCATGGGGAAGCGACCAGGAAACATACCAGGGGAACTACTGGAAGACCCAGGTAATTTAGTTAGGTCTCTTTCTGCAAACTCTTCTCAGTGTGATAAGAATGCTCTTCCCTTCCTGGTATGGGATGGGGAGGGGAACATCTTCACCAAGGGAAATGTGTGCTCTGCTTGTAAGTGGGTAAGAGGAAGGCAGAAAACTCTTTCTGTATCTAATGACTCTCAATGGCCTTTAGCTGAAAACAATCCTTATGTTGGCATATTTTGGGGGTGGCGTATTCTGGATGCCTTCACTGGATTCAGAGACTTGCCAGCAACAAGGGTGATGGAACTCAGATGTCTGTTAGTACATTGTCATAGGGTTTAGGGTGAGAGAGTCGGGGTGACAGTCATCCAGCCCAAGGGAAGATATGCTTAGATTAAGAATTACTGAAAGGACTAATAAAATTAGATTTCAAATGATTTTATTTATTTTTATGAAAAAAATCTCCCCTTAATTGTGTGTTATGTTTTAGAGACTAGTAGTACTTAATGATGCAGCTTAATGAAGAATTCTATTTTGGCTTTTGGAAACTATCTATGTTAACCAGGCCCAGGTAAAGAAGAGCAATTTTTACCACCAGACAATTACTAAAGGACCATCATCTACCATATCTCAATTATGGGCAACATAAGAAGGAAGAAATAAACAGCTGCAGGAGTGCTGGACTTGCAAATGCAAACCTATTAAGTGAAGGCAAACCTCATGATCCTCTTGCTTTAAAATATCTTCCCAACCTAGAGCCCCTGTGCTTGGATTAGGCACTCACCGCTCCCTGAGTTATCCTGCAAAATGTACACGTGTTTGCATGCCATTCTGAAGGAGTTCATTTATCAGCTCACCTCTCTTGAGGACAGGATAGGAATAGGAGGCAAAGCAGAAAATGACAGGCACACAGAAAGGGGTGCCTGGGGGCCTGCAGACCTAGCCATACAAATACATTTATGTAAATTCAGTTCTCTTCTCAGGATTATGTATGAATTTTTCCTCTCCAATTTAGGGACTGTAGTTAGCAGTTGGCCAGGTGGGAGGAGTATTTTGGGAACAGGGGACCATCTAAGAAACCCTGAAATCTCTCCCAATGGTGAGTCTGAAGTTTCTCTCCACCTTTCCTCTTCTTTTAAAGGGGCTCACGCCTTCCCAGACTTTCCGGTGCACTGTGCGTGTGTGTGTGCTAAGTCGCTTCAGTCCTGTCTGATTCCTTGTGACCCTGTGGACTGTGGCCCACTAGGCGCCTCTGTCCATGGGATTCTCCAGGCAAGAATACTGGAGTGGGCTGTCATGCCCACCTCCAGGAGATCTTTCCCACCCAGGGATCGAACCTGCGTCTCTTAAGTCCTCCTGCATTGGCAGGCAGGTTCTTTACCACTAGCGCCTGGGAAGCCCTGGTGGGCTTAATTGTGTGTTAAGCCACCTGGGAAGCCCTCTGGTGCGCTGTAGGTCATCAGAATTAATCTGGAGGCTCTTCTCATCTGCAAGCCCCTGGTGGTAGCATATACTGGTGCTGAATCGGGTGAGTTCAACTCCAGTTCTGCCAGCATGTGACCCATGGGCAAGTTACCAAACTTCCTAGAGCCTTGCTGTCCTCACTTGTAACGGGGAAATAATCTATTTTCTCTATCTATCTACTCTATCACCCTCTTTCACACAATAGTGCAGATCAAGAGGAGGCATTATCAAATCTAGACAACTGCAGACTGAGTTTTTCAGAAGCAGGTGCTGAGATTGAGATTGGGGTACATGACCTCTCTAGGGGTCCTCTCCTGTGAGTGGCAAGGGGAGGAGGCAAGCCTGGGCAGAAGGAGAGCTGGGCTGGAGGGCAGGCCCCCCAAAGACCCGGAGTGACTCCTGTGCATCACAGTGGCCCCATGAGGGGCTGAGATGGCTAGCTCTCTCCATCCCTGCCTCACTCAGCCACCCGTCGAGGCCGCCTTGAGAAAGGTGCACCCTGAGGCGAGGCCGCTTCTTCATCAGAGGCAAGCCCTGAGCTAACGTCTGGAGATGTTTGCTGGTCACAATCCTGGAGCAGAGCAGCCAGGCCCTCCCTTAAGGCTGGGTTGGGGGCGCTTATCTTCACATCTACCAGGTAGGCACCCAACAAAATGCCTTCTCTGGCCACTGGAACCATCCTCTTTTTTTCTCCTTTTCCCCATCTTCTTTCCATCCTCCATCCATCTGCTTCTCTTCCAGCTTCCACCTCAGCTCCTTGTGGAACTCCCATTCACCCCCATAGTCCTGAGAGCCCACAGATCCCCTGCAGTATGTGTGCCTCAGCTGTTGTCTGTACAGTTCTATGTAAGCAGGAAGTTTAACATTTTTTTTTAATCTCATTCAGATAATTTGCCAGTTACTCATGACTCCTCTTTTACTTTGGTAGAGAGGAAAACCAGCCAGCTCTATTCTGCTGAATAGAACAACACGGATGCTGGTGAATGCACTGTGGGCCCACGGCCCGCCAGCTGGTAGTAACAACAGGGAGGAGGCTTGCATGCCTTGCTAACAGATTTCCAAGAACACTGTGGGCCGCCAAAAAAGCCATTTGGGCTGTTTTTTTTTTCCCCCTCTGTTACCTCTCCAAGAGATAAAGAGGCTGATGGATCACAAATGGGAACACGGTTGTGATAACATTTGGGAGGAGGTGAATGTCAAGGGTGCTGGGAAGTCAATGTACAATATAGAGGCTAGGAGAAGATGGTAGGTTTCTAATGCCTTTGGCATGCAGAAGCTGCTCTTGTCAGGAATTTGCAAATGTGTGGGCAATAGGAAGCCTGATTATGAGCCGAGGGTGGGAAACAGCTGGGAGGGCTCCCAGCTGGATTGGTGCCTGTCTTCCTCTGATTTGGGCATCACTCCCTGGAGACACCCGTGTTTATGGGTGTTCTGGCCTGCTGCTTCTCTCTGAGCCTCTGGATCATTCTAAAGTGGGCAGAGAGGGAGTGCATGTGCACCACTTGGCCACGTGACAGAGAGGGCCACTGACTCTGTCTTCTGGCGATTGACATGCTCTACATGGAATCTCCTTCATTTAGGCTAGAAGCCCATGTAAGGGGCTGGAAGAGACCACCAGCTTCCTCCATGGAGGGCAACCATGAAATCCACCCAGTGGGGGCCTCTTGTGCACTAGCTTCCTTCAGGAGTCCCATGAAGGGGACTAGGGGAGTCCTAGGGAAGTGGGAGATCCCTTTCAAAAACCATATCAAGCCTTGGCCGTTCTTTTTTAAAACATTTTTACTTTGGTAAAAATACTTAACATGAGATCCATCCCCTTAACAAATCTGAAATGCATACATTACTGTTGATTAGAGGTGCGATGTTGTACAGCAAGTCTCTAGAGCTTGTGTGCGTACATGCTAAGTCGCTCAGTTGCGTCCAGCTCTTTGTGACCTTATGGACCATAGCCTGCCAGGCTCCTCTGTCCATGGGATTCTCCAGGCAAGAATACTGGAGTGGGTTGTGNCATCCCCTTAACAAATCTGAAATGCATACATTACTGTTGATTAGAGGTGCGATGTTGTACAGCAAGTCTCTAGAGCTTGTGTGCGTACATGCTAAGTCGCTCAGTTGCGTCCAGCTCTTTGTGACCTTATGGACCATAGCCTGCCAGGCTCCTCTGTCCATGGGATTCTCCAGGCAAGAATACTGGAGTGGGTTGTGATGCCCTCCTCCAGGGGATCTTCCCAACCCAGGAATTGAACCCCCTTCTCTTATGTCTCCTGCATCGGCAGGCAAGTTCTTTACCACTAGCACCACCTGGGAAGCCCCTCTAGAGCTTACTCATCTTATTTACCTGAAACTTCATGCCAGTTGGTTAATAACTCTACATCTGTCCCTATCATTCCAAGCTTTGAGTTTATGAACCTGTTTTGGATAGCTCATAGAAGTGGAAACATGCAGCGCTTGTTTTTCTGTGTCTGGGCTTATGTCACTTCGCATAATGTCCTCATGGTGCATCCACATTGCTGCTTATTACACGATTTTCTTCTTTTTTAAGGCAACCCTTAGACATTCTGTGGAAGAAGCCAACAGCAGGAACCCCCATTTAGTTCCATGTTTGGGGAGGTTAGCCTGGAATCCTGCCATGCCTTGTGCAGGAAGAGGAGTAAGAGGTTTGGGTTGTTGAAACTTCATTCTTGCAGCGATGCCCCACGTCATTTACAAGAACATGGGCACCTGGAGAGGCTGAGGCACTCGCCCCAGGTCTCACTGATCATGAGCCGTGGGGCAGGTCCCGAGTTTTGGCCCCATCTGGCTCCACAGCCTTTAGGTCCGTGGTGACTCTGCTTCTGATTTGCCTCCAGTCAGAGAAGACGTGGGGACATGGACATCTAACCCCCTGGAGACTCAAGTCAGGCTGACTAAATACCCATGGCTTCAGAGGATGCTGTCATCCCCACATGTAAGGGGTCAGACATCTGCCGTGCTCTGCACTTGCTGGCCGCCAGCACATGTGGACACCGAGCCCTTGAAATGTGGCTGGTCCAAATTGAGACATGCTGCGTGAATTTTAAAGGCTTAGTATCAAAGAAGAAGGAAAACTACCTCCTTCATGATTTCTAGATGGATTATATGGAAAAATGATATTTTAGATAAACTGAGTGCAATAATTATATTTACTATACTTTGCATTTATAACAATATGAAACATTACAATTAATTTCACTTGGTTCTTCTTTTTAAAATTGTGGCTGCTTGAAAACTTAGAATACCCAAGTGGTTCACATTATATTTCTTTTTTAAATTTTTAAAACTTATTCTTTTGTACTGCGGTATAGCCAGTTAACAAACAATGCTGTGACAGTTTCAGGTGGACAGTGAAGGGACCTAACCATACATCCACTTTACATTCTTACTGGATTACTCTAGATTCACCCTCATCCCTGAATGCCTTTACTCTATCTTTAGCTTCTACTTCTTCGTTCGATATCACTGTTACTGGTGGTTACTGAGCTCATCATCTGCTTTGGACCTTGAAATTTAAGAAGCAGTCCACAGCATGGTGTTACTTTATACGCAGGTGTGCATGGCTGGGGCTTCCCAGGTGGCTCAGTGGAAAAGAACCCACCTGCCAACGCAGGAGACACCGGTTTGATCCGCGGGTCGGGAAGGTCCCCTGGAGAAGGGCATAGCAACCTGTTCCAGTATTCTTGCCTGGAGAATCCCATAGACAGAGGAGCCTGGTGGGCTGCAGTCCATGGGATCTCAAAAAGTTGGACACATTTGAACACGCACACACACACACACACATGCACACGCACGTGGTTATAATCAGGTGTTCATAGGGGTCATGGCAGTTTAATGTCAATGAAGAAGTCTCCTGGGATTATTCACTCAACAGATATGTGTATAACATCTTCTTATTAATGAACTATTATGCCAGGTTCTGGAACAAGAAAAAATTGTCTCTGGGCTCAGAAAAAATTGTCTCTGGGAGCTTATAGTGGCGGGGCAATGGACATTATGATGGTTAGTGTTATGTGTCAAAAAAAACCTGGTCTATGGGCTGCCCAGATGTTTAGTCTAACATTATTCTGGGTGTTTTGGGATGTGATTAACATTCGAATCTATAGACTAAGTAAAGCAGATTGCCACCCCCAATGTGAGTGGGCCTCATCCAATCAGTGGAAGGTCTGACTAGAACAAAAGGGCTGAGTGAGAAGGAATTTCAGCAGCGACCTCCTGAGATGGACAGCAGTCTGTTTCTGTCTTTGGGCTTGTACTGGGATTTACGCTTTTGGTCTCTTGGGTTTTCAGCTTGCTGGCTGCAAATCTTGAGACCTTTTTTTAGCTTCCATAGTCCTATGTGCCAACTCTCTGTAATAAATCTCTTTATCTCTCTCTGGAAAATCCTGATGAATCCAGGCACTAAACAATGTACATACTGGATAATAATATAACTGCTCAGGGATGTGGCATGTGGTGAGCTGATACAGAAATATCTAGGGGCATAGTCTATTCCACCATCTTCAGGGTTACCCTAGGCTCTGGCCTTTCCCCAGAGCATCCTGGTCCACTGGGTCATCTCCCCCAGTCAGGCCACCTCCTTGTGTCCACAGGGCAGGGCATGACCAGCCAAGTCTCTACCTTAAGTCTGGGCCAGAGTGGATAGGCTCCTCCTGTGCCCTTACCACTCTCTACCGCAGGCAGGGGAGGTCTGCTCTGTTTTTCCGTTCCCCTCATTTCCTTTTTATCATTTAAATTTCGTTTGATAAGATGAATGAGCGAAGACGAACACCTTGAACACTTTTGCCACTTGGCATCATGTATGTTTTATGAAGTTTTGACAGTGAAACAAAAAATGTCATCCTTCTTTATATAACTCAGTGCCACATTTGCAGTTTTAGAAATGTCCTGCATTCCCGGTGGAGAGCCTGGGAGTGGGCCAGGGGTGGATACCACACTGTGGATGTAAGCATGCGGGGTTTGGATGCAGTGTGGTCAGATTAGCGTGGATGTCAGTCCTGGCCGTCTACTGACTGTGTGACCCTGGGCAAGTCATTCAGAGTTGCCAGACCCCAGCTTTCTTGTCTGTATGAAGGGGCTCATTCTGTGTACTGGGTGGGGTCCCAGGAGGATTAATGATAAAGTATGGAAAGCACCTAGCACCAGTCTAGCATACAACAGATGTCCAATTAGTGGTTTCTGTTGCCATGGTGAATATTTTTCATGGGGAAGTTCCTATGTTCTCTTGTCCCTTTGTCCCAGTAAATCAGGTTGGCAGAGGGTCAGAGCCTGAGCACTTAGGTTAGAACTGTTCTGCGCACTGTGCATGGACCCTGTGGGTTAGGGATGGACAACACATGCAGGAGTAGCTCGTCTGCTCCACCATGTCTGGGTGGGAAGACTTGGGTGGCTGGGGGCTGGAATCATCCACAGGCTTCTTCACACACATCTGGCTGGGGGTGAGGTGGGTTCTCTGATGGCTGATGCTGATGACCTTTTCATGTGATTATTGGCCATTTTTATATCTTCTTTGGAGAAACATCTAGTCAAATTCTTTGCCCATTTTAACATTGGGGTAATCTTCTAAATTATTGACGTATATGAGTTCTTTATATATTCTAGATACAATTTCCTTATCAGATACTTGATTTGCAAATATTTTATTCCATTTTATAAGGCATCTTTTCATTTTCTTGACAGTGTCCTTTGAAGTACCAGTTTCAAATTTTAAGTCCAATTTATCTGTTTTTATCTTGGTCAAAAATCAGTTGACCATAGTGTTAAGGTTTATTTTTGACTCCAGTTTTATTCCATTAATCTATATGTCAATCCTTTTGCCCACAATAAACTTATGCCGTGATTACTGTAGCTTGCAAATAAGTTTTGAAGTCAGGAAATATGAGCCCTTCAACTCTGATCTTTTTCAGTATGTGATGTTTTGGCGTCAAAAACATATCCTATCAACAAAGCCAAAACTCTAGGTAAAACAGTGAAATAGACAATTTTGGGCAACCGGCCTCCCTTTCTATACCCCTTTTCTTTTTTATTCCCTGCAAGCATTTAGACTCTACATGCTTTCCATCCAAGTCTTTATCAAAAGCTGCTCTCTGGGGATGAATATAATAAACTTTTTCTTAGGTAAAATGACTAAAGAAGCTTAAAGTCATTACCATTCTCAGGAGAATTTGCTTTTTAAAAAAGGGAACAAAAATGTCTTAAACCTGAGGAATTACTGTCTAATGGTAACATTTTCTCTGTAAGCAGGCATAGAAAGTGCTTTTTTAAGTCAAGGGAAGTCATCATATTGCATTCAAAAAGATGTTATGGATGGGCCCTTTTTCTACCTATGCCCATGGCCAACTTTGTTCAAAGTTTATTGATTCTTTCTTCCCCCACTGTGAGTTTTACACCCATTGCTTACTTGCTTCATGACTTTGGGCAAATTAACCTCTATGAAGCTCAGTTTTCTCTTATGCAGTATGGAGAAAATCATTCTCGCTGCAAAAAATGCCAGGCATTTGTTCTGTTTAGCTATGAAAAATAAGACTGACACACATTTGGACTTAACAAGTACAACTCCCAAAACCAAATGACCTCATCGCGATCTCTCTAGGAACAAAGACAAGCTTTCTATTTAAGCAATTTAATTTTTCCTTTCAAAATCCCTAGGGATGGTATCTGAGAACCATTTAGGAAAGTCAGGTTTTACTGAAAACAATATCTGGGAAAATGGAATAGAGATACTCAATTTCTCTCCTCCTTCCTAGCAACTGCTGAATGTGGGACACCTTGCTCAGTCATATTTGATTTGGAATAAGAATTTTTGTTTTTCGCACCTAGTGAGGAACTGTTTTATACTTTCCACACTCTTCTGAAGGATCAGCATATCGGATCCTCCAGGCATTCCTGCGAGACCAACTTTACTGCCATGTTACAGATGAAGCGACTGAACCCAGAGAAGTAGCAGACTTAATCCCCCAACCCTCTTTCCGTGCACTTCACAGATTTGTAAGGCTGAGTGAGAATGATCTTGGCCCTTAAGACTGTCACCTACGCCATTCCAGACCCAGAGATCCATCTGTCTTTTGTTTCATACACTTTTTGGAGATTTTATCTCATTTGGCCAACGAGAGCACTTCTGTTCCTAGAAGCCTCTTTGTTGATGTTTAAAGCAGAGTTCCAAAGAATAGAAAAGAGAGATAAGAAAGCCTTCCTCAGTGTTCAGTGGAAAGAAATAGAGGAAAACAATAGAATTGGAAAGACTAGAGATCTCTTCAAGAAAATTAGAGATACCAAGGNTATTGATATTTCTCCCAGAAATCCTAGCATCTTCCAAATCAGGTAACCCAAGAGATAACAGAGAAATCATGATGCCTTTTATGATCTAGTCATAGAAATAACACACAAGCCTCCCTTCATTCCCATCTTATTCTTTTTGTTTGAAATGCATTATCAAACTCCACTCACACTCAAGAAAATTAGCTCAACTTTTTGAAGGAAATATGGACAGAATCTGGGGGCAGATTTTAAACCACCATGTATACTGTCTATATTCCTAATATTTTGTTTGTCTATTTACTTTGTCTTGTGTGATTCTTTTTTTTAATTAGAAAATTTCCTAGTTTTATTGAGATATAATTGACATACAGCACTTTTTGAGGTGTATAACATAATGATCTGACTTACATATATCATGAAATGATTGCTACAATAAGTTTAGTAAACATCCATTATCTCACATACAATTTTTTTCCCCTTGTGATGAGAACTCTTAAAATCTACTCTCTTAGCAGCTTTCTTAGATAACATACAGCAGTGTTAATTCTATGTTATGTTGTACATTACATCCCTAGTACTGTTTGGATTATACCTGGATGTTTGTACGTTTTGACTGCCTTTATGCATCTCCCCTTTCCCTCTGGTAACCACAAATCTTACCAGTTTTTCTATGGCTTTGTTTGTTTATTTAATTTTGAAGTATAATTTACCTGCAACACTATGTCTATTTTGTGTGATTCTTTATATACTTCAGATATACCATTCTTTGTTGAATAAAAGCACTGCACAAATTTTCTTCCAGTACTGTGGCAAGTATGACTGCAATTGCAATGAATTTACAGATTACTTTGAGGAAAAGTAATGTTATAATATTGAGTTTTTCTATTCATGAATATTGTGTATATTTCATGCTCATGCTCAGTAGCTAAGTGGTGTCCAACTCTTTGCAATCCCATGGACTATAGCCCTCCAGGCCCCTATGTCCCTGGGATTTCCCAGGCAAGAATACTGGAGTGGGTTGCCATTTCCTTCTCCAGAGGATCTTCCCAACTCAAGGATCAGACCCTCATCTCCTGCATTGGCAAGTGAGTTCTTTAACACTGAACAACCAGGGAAACGTTGATTGTTTATTTAGCTATAAAATGCATCATGTAATTTTTATGATTTTCTTCACTGAAGGCCCTATCCATCTTTTGTAAAATTTATTCCTACTTATTCTTAAAATTTATATTTCTAATTATTTTTGGCTATAGTATAATAATATAATAGATTTTAAAACATTGAGCTAATATCTAGCCATTTTTGTTGAACCCTTTTATTAAATTTTGGGCTTCCTTGGTAGCTCAGCCAGTAAAGAATTCACCTGCAACATAAGAGACCCCGGTTCAATTCCTGGGTTGGGAAGATTCCCTGGAGAAGGGACAGGTTACACACTCCAGTATTCTTGGGCTTCCCTGGTGGCTCAGTGGGTAAAGAATCTGCCTGCAATGTGGGAGACTTGGGTTCAGTTCCTGGGTTGGGAAGATCCCCTGGAGAAGGGACTGGCTACCCACTCCAGTATTCTTTCCTGGAGAATGCCATGGACTGCATAGTCCATGGGGTGGCAAAGGGTGGGATATGACTGAGCTAGCCNCCTCAGCAATCAATACAAAGAAATAAATTAAAAGAACAGAATGGGAAAGACTAGAGATCTTTTCAAGACAATTAGAGATACCAAGGGGACATTTCATGCAAAGATGGGCTTGATAAAGGATAGAAATTGTATGGACCTAACAGAAGCAAAAGATATTAAGAAGAGGTGGCAAGAATACACAGAAGAACTGTACAGAAAAGATCTTCACGACCCAGATAATCATGAGGATGTGATCACTAATCTAGAGCCAGACATCTTGGAATGTGAAGTCAAGTGGGCCTTAGAAAATATCACTACGAACAAAGCTAGTGGAGGTGATGGAATTCCAGTTGAGCTATTTCAAATCCTGAAAGATGATGCTGTGAAAGTGCTGCACTCAATATGCCAGCAAATTTGGAAAACTCAGCAGTGGCCACAGGACTGGAAATGGTCAGTTTTCATTCCAATCCCAAAGAAAGGCAATGCCAAAGAATGCTCAAACTACCACACAATTGCACTCATCTCACATGCTAGTAAAGTAATATTCAAAATTCTCCAAGCCAGGCTTCAGCAATATGTGAACCGTGAACTTCCTGATGTTCAAGCTGGTTTTAGAACAGGCAGAGGAACCAGAGGCCAAATTTCCAACATCCACTGGATCATCACAAAAGCAAGAGAGTTCCAGGAAAACATCTATTTCTGCTTTATTGACTATGCCAAAGCTTTTGACTATGTGGATCACCATATAGTGTGGAAAATTCTGAAAGAGATGGGAATACCAGACCACCTAATCTGCCTCTTGAGAAATCTGTATGCAGGCCAGGAAGCAACAGTTAGAACTGGACATTCAACAAAAGACTGGTTCCAAATAGGAAAAGGAGTACGTCAAGGCTGTATATTGTCACCCTGCTTATTTAACTTCTATGCAAAATACATCATGAGAAACACTGGACTGGAAGAAACACAAGCTGGAATCAAGATTGCTGGGAGAAATACCAATAACCTCCGATATGCAGATGATACCACCCTTATGGCAGAAAGTGAAGAGGAGCTAAAAAGCCTTTTGATGAAAGTAAAAGTGGAGAGTGAAAAAGTTGGCTTAAAGCTCAACATTCAGAAAACAAAGATCATGGCATCTGGTCCCATCACTTCATGGGAAATAGATGGGGAAACAGTTTTCAGGTGCACTGATAATACTCTATTTCTTAAGCTAGCTGGTAGATATATGGTGCTCATCTATTATTCTCTTGGATATATGACATGGTTATAAACATTTTATACATCAGTTGAGAAAATATATATTTGAGAAGTGGTAGTCAAACTGTGCTTCACTGAACTCCCTAAAAGATGACTACAGGAGGAGGCAAAAGGATGCCAGAGGTGCAGGAGTGTTAAGGAGGAAAGACTTGGGACTCCCCAACTCCGATTTCACTCAGAGCAGCTGTGGCCTTCTGAATATAGAAACAGGTTTGAAAACCACTTCAGGTAATTTGCCAAAAGAAGGGTGTGCACTGAGTCACAAGGTCCCCTTGTACTCATATATTTGCTTATAGATTAGCTATTTGGCAGAAGGCCAAAGAAATCAAAAGCCTAGGTAGCAATTTGGCCTATTTGGTCATGTTAGTTCATCACTCCCTTTGCAAGGTTGTTTTGTATATAAGAATGAAAACACTTATTCTGTACAGTATGAAATGAAGCTCTCACAGAAGGGTGAGCCTCACTTTACAGCAGACTAGGTTCCCAAAAGGAGGATACAAATGACATTTCTGTATAACCAGCTGTATCTTTCCACAAACAAACATGATCATTTCTAACATGTTTCGTATCCATCTTTGAGTAGTCATCACTACTGATTTTAAACATACAAATATACCAATAGAATATAATATTTAAAGAAACAAAATGAGAAATTGAGGGATATGGGAAGGTATTTTATAATGTTACAAATCATGTCCCTAATTCATCAGCGCTTTTAACTTTGAACTTTCATGTATAAATAAATGCTCTTATATACAAATACCATTATAAAGGATTCTGTATAAAAAGGATTTCCAAGTCCTACTGGATGACCTTGTATTCAGTAAAGGAACCACTCTATATTGTGCATCACAAACTAGTGTACCAATAGTGCCGGGAGATTCAGCAGTGTGTGACAAGATTTGGCGCATTTCCTGGAACAAATTCCTGGGACCTCACTATTACTCAAAGACTTTAGGGGCATGGAAAGATTCAAGTCACTTAATTAAGTAGTCAAAAACAGTATTTTTATTAAAACAAACATTCTTAAAAAGAAATCTACATTCATATATTATTCTTATAATTTTAAAGTACAACTATTCAAAAAAATCTTACTTTCAAAAGTACTTAGAACTCTGCCCCTCTTACTCTCACAGTTATAAATTTACTCTTCATTCCCATTATGGGTTACACTGTCAGAAAAGTTTGAGATGCTAAATCTACAGCATCTAGGCTTCTGCCTTCAGGTACCACTGCGTTTGCGCATGCCATCATGTACATGGATGCTTTCCTTTTTCCCCATTCCAGATTAGTCTCTTTTTCCAATTAAAGGCTGGTTCCCTGCACCGCTCCACATCCCTCCCCCAAAGCCTAACAAGAGAAGCCTGCTGCTGCTGATGAGTCATGTCAGTCATGTCTGACTCTGTGCGACCTCATAGACAGCAGCCCACCAGGCTCCCCCGTCCCTGAGATTCTCCAGGCAAGAACACTGGAGTGGGTTGCTATTTCCTTCTCCAGTGCATGAAAGTGAAAAGTGAAAGTCAAGTCGCTCAGTGGTGTCCAACTCTTCGCGACCCCATGGACTGCAGCCCACCAGGCTTCTCCGTCCATAGTAGTTTCCAGGCAAGAGTACTGGAGCGGGTCACCTAAGCAACCTCAGAACTGAAACACTTAAAATATTCATTCTCTCCTTCTGCCTGACTTTCTCAGTGGACCAGGAGTAGGTAACAAAGGGTCAAAAATAGGGTGACCTGGATGTACTTTTAATTCCTGCGTTAAGGAGAGTACAGTGCGTGCGCTCCCTGGGCCAATAAGGTTGCCTTCTGCACCTCTTGTGCTTTGTGAGCTACGTCATGGAGAACGCAGAAGGACGCTATCTTTCCTTTGAGGAGAACCAGTATGATTCCACTGGGGGTGAATCTTTCCGAAATGAGCAAGTATCTGTTGAAAATCTTTTTTGGGACTTTAAAATAAATATTTTAGGTACAAAGGATGAAACCATAATACATTTCTGTGACAAATGCAAATTACCGATTAGAATCTACGGGCGGATGATTCCATGCAAGCATGCTTTTTGCTACGCTTGTGCTATTTTACATGGAAAAGAAGGGGATATGATGTGCCCAGCCTGTGGTAATTCTGTGCAGCAAATTCAGAAGCATAGTCAAGGTTCTCTCTTTGTGTGTAGCACTGTTCAAGGATGCAAGAGATCCTATTTGTCTCAGAGAGATTTAGAGGCTCATATCAACCTCCGCCACATGAGAGCTGGAAACTCTGTTCCCCATACTTAACTTGAAAATACATTCAGCATTTTGTCCCACCACCAGCTAAAATCTATGATTATCTTAAAAAGCTGCCAGATGAGCATCATATGAACCATATTATACCAAAGCAATACTTTATGATACCACCACCTTCTTTGCAAAGGGGTTGCCCAAGACACATAATCAGTCACAAGATATTCATGCTCCTACAGCAGAATTAATCGTCCGTGGCTTCATCTCTACATCTTTCAATGAGTGAAGAAACTGACTCAAAAAGTCTTTTTGTCCCAACAAGAAAAAAAGCAATTTAATAACTGTTCCTATTCAGACTGATACAAATTCAGGTACCTGAGAAACACTACCTCCTGTCTCTGTAACTGCTCACCATCATGCTGAATATCAGAGTCAACCAGTGGTATTGAACTCTCATCACACTGTGCCATCACAGTGATATTCTATACCACACTACCTCCTCTGCCATCAATATGTCATCTAAGGCCACATCATTTTCAGGCCACAGGTACTTTTCACTTGATTCATAGCCAAGTTTCAGATACATTGGTAACTTCTATTCTACCACCTTCTGCATGGACATCTTATTGCTCAGATGCCACCTTGTATGAAAAAATCTTCCACTAGGACCTGTCTCAACAGGGTAATCCACCTGTAAATATATACCCTTCTCACCATTATAATGCTTACTCTTTACCCCAGTTTACTGAAGATCAAGGAACTCTGAGCACTTCATTCATATTACTAGGGGAAGTAAGTCATAATATGTGCCCTGTACCCTTTCCACCATGAAAACAGTGTCTGCCTTTTTCAAACCTCATTTCTTGGACTACATTTCCTAGATCACACAAGGTATAAACCATGTTACCAGTACTAATATTATTTTGAACAGAAGATTCGATGGTGGGGGGGAAGTATTGTCAACCATCTAATTAAGCTTTGAACATTTGGGGAAAGAAAAGCACCTCTTACAGAGGTGGCTATAAAAAGAAAAAGAAATGGCTATAAAACATTTAAACCACTTGAAACGGTTTTAAGGCTTGATCTTGAGAATGATTTTAAGTACTTTACTATAGTGCAGATAAGTGGCTCAGTTGAGAATAACTATCCTTTAACAACTTTGTTCCTGTAGTATGGTAAACTGACACAGAAATGACCATTTGCAATATTATTTTCAGAGGCACTGGGGGATGGTGCTGTGTTCTTCTTTCAAAAGTGTTGTTTTTGTTAAATTCAATATTTACTTTTTCTTGTGATATATTTTCCTAACCTGGAGAAGGAAATGGCAACGCACTCCAGTATTCTTGCCTGGATAATCCCGTGGACAGAGGAGCCTGGCAGGCTACAGTCCATGGGGTCGAAAGAATCGGACACGACTTTGCGACTTAACTAACCTGGGTAAAAAGAACAAATTTCAATATGCTCGTAAAAAAACAATAAGGCCTTTGTACATAAACCTGTCTTCTTGTAACTTGTACCATTCTTGTTTCTAGGCCCAAATTGCTTTTTCTTTACTGTAACTTAGGCTGTGTGACCCAAACCATCTTCAGGCTGAGCCCTGCCCTGGATTCTTGACATCACACAAACCAGCAGTATTTAAGCAGCTCTAGCCCAGATCTGTCAAATCCAGCATGAAATCCCTCTTACTACTCCAACCCTGATCTTTTTTAAGATATGAATGACTTTTATTTTTTATTAATTTACATTAATTGGAGGATCATTTCTTTACAATATTGTGGTAGGTTTTGCCATACACTGACATGAATCACCCATGGGTGCATGTGTCCCCCAATCCTGAACATTCCCTGCCAACCTCCCTCCCCACCCCATCCCTTCGGACTGTCCCAGAGCACCAGCTGTGAGTGCCCTTCTTCATGCATTGAACTTGCACTGGTTATCTATTTTACATATGGTAACATACATGTTTCAATGCTATTCTCTCAAATCATCCCACTCCTGACTTTTCCCACATAGTCCAAAAGTCTGTTCTTTACATCTTTGTCTCTTTTGCTGCCTTGCATATAGGATCATTACCATCTTTCTAAATTCCATATATATGTGTTAATATACTGTACTGTTCACTTTTTGACTTACTTCATGTGTATAATAGGCTCACATTTCATCGACCTCTTTAGAACTGACTCAAATGTGTTCTTTTTTGTAGCTGAGTAATATCCCATTGTGTATATGTACCACAATTTACTTATCCATTCAACTGCCAGTGGACACCTACATTGCTTCCATATCCTAGCTGTTGCAAAAAGTGCTAAATGAGCATTGGGGTACATGTGTCTGTTTCAGTTCTGGTTTCCTTGGTGTGTGTGCTGAGCAGTGGGATTGCTGGGTCATATGGCAGTTCTATTTCCAGTTTTTTAAGGAATCTCCACAATGTTTCCCCATTGTGGCTATACCAGTTTGCATTCTCACTAACAGTGAAGAGGGTTTCCTTTTATCCACACCCTCTCAAACAATTGTTTGTAGACTTTTTGATGGCAGCCATTCTGAACGGTGTGAGATGATACCTCGTTGTGGTTTTGATTTGCATTTCTCTAATAGTGCAGCACTTTCATAGCATCATCTTTCAGGATTTGAAATAGCTGAACTGGAATTCCATCACCTCCACTCGCAAAGAGTCGGACACGACTGAGCGACTGAACTAAAAGATGAGAAATCCGAAACCTAGGACCCTCAAATATAAAACACCTGCATATTTCCCCGAGTTGCTTTGTGAGCGGGTGAGTTTTAGTGTTGCTGAGCCTGAAAACCGCTCCCTAAGAGGATCCAGGTGAGACTGTAGAGCCAGCCGAGGCTCCCTTGGCACTGAACTGCGGGACCCCGCCCCCGTGGCCCTTCCTGCCCTCCGGCCGCGGGCTGGCCGAGCATTCCCAGACTTGCCCGGTAGATGGCAGCATTGTGCAGGCGATGGCCCCTCGCCTCCTCCCCGGCCCCACTTTCCCCGTCCCCGTCTTCTCAGAGCTTGGCTGTGAGGCGCCGGTAACGGCTCCTCCAGACTCCCCGATGCCCGCCGTGCCGCACCATCTACAGCTGGTCGGTTCCTGGCGGGCCACAATAGACCTGAATCAACAGCATGGGATTCACTCAGGTGTTTTTGTGGCTTCAGGCACAACCGTTGCTTTGGCTCACTAATTGGCCCAGATCGTTACCGCCCCCACCCCCCCCAACACCCACAGAGAAGTGCAGGAAAGGCGGATAAACGTACCCTATCGAAATGCTTTCCTCCCTCACGCCTTTTGTGCCCGGAACTTTATCCTCGGCGACCCCCGCGTCCCCGGCCGCACCGGTCCGGGTTGCTTGCCGGCAGGGACTCCGCGTGCCCTACGCTTCCGACTGCGGCCGCTAGAGGGCGCCGACGTCACGTGCCGCGCAGGAGCCCGGCCGGGACCGAGGCCGGCTGGTCCCGCGCCGCCCGCGTCCTCGGCTTGACCTTGGGACCCTCAGCGGCCGCGGACGGCTGCCATTTCCTCTTCCCGGCTCTGTGGGCTCCTTCAGGGGTGCTCTGAGTTCCTCATCCTCGGAAATCTCTTTCTACCCATCCCCCCACCCCCGCCCAGCGCAACTTGCTTCTCAATGGTGCTGAATCCTATCACCTCAGGCAGAAGGGAGGGAGGGACTCTTGTGACGCTAAGCTCCTCCCTGCTGTCTACCTGTGTCTCTCAAGACACCTTGCCCCCACCACCAGGCTTTAGGTTGCCCGACTTCCTCAGTCCCCCTCACCACTCTCCCACCCACTCCCCTCCACTTCTCAGAAGCTCATCCTTAATTTTTGCATCTCCCTAGAACTGGCACCTTCTCCCTGCCTCCAAGATCTATCTCACTTCCACGGTTCTGGCGGTTCCTTTCTCTATTCTCAGAAATTTGCTTTCCTTTGCCAACCCTTTAAATGTCCCTGGTCCGGGAATTCTATCTCTGGCACCTTCTCAACTTCCCTGGCGGCTCAGCTGGTAAAGAATCCACCTGCAATGTGAGACACCTGGGTTCGATCCCTGGGTTGGGAAGATCCCCTGGAGAAGGGAAAGGCTACCCACTCCAGTATTCNTTTGCTTTCCTTTGCCAACCCTTTAAATGTCCCTGGTCCGGGAATTCTATCTCTGGCACCTTCTCAACTTCCCTGGCGGCTCAGCTGGTAAAGAATCCACCTGCAATGTGAGACACCTGGGTTCGATCCCTGGGTTGGGAAGATCCCCTGGAGAAGGGAAAGGCTACCCACTCCAGTATTCTGGCCTGGAGAATCCCATGGACCGTAGTATAGTCCATGGGGTCGAAAAGAGTCGGACACAACTGAGCGACTTTCACTTTCACTCTCCCCACCTTCCCTGAGAACCTGATTATGTGCCTGGAGCCCAAACCCACCACCACCTTCTCAATAACCAGAAGCATTTGCTGATCACTAATCCTGATGACAGTCATGTTTTTATCTCCCGCTCAAATTCCCCTTCTGAGCTATGGACCCATTTCTTCGTTTTGCAAGGCCGACAGGGGCTGCTTGGAAAATATGTTTAGCAAGTAGTCTTTGGGCTGTTACACTGAGGGTGGCGGGCAGCCTTTGTATCTTGTTTAGCAATGTTTTGAGCTGACAACGCTTCACCCAAACAGCTGGAGTTTCTCTTTCAAGGCTTATCCAAGACTGGAAAATGTCCTTACTCAGTGCTTAACTGGAGATGCAGTGACTGAATCTAAGCACTCCTTCTTGCTCTGCCATATCCTTCGCCGCTGTGATGGGAGAAGCACATCTGGCCACATGATCCTAGTCTCCATCCCAGCCCTGGATGACTGGAGCTGGGCAGGATGCCTGACCCGAAGCTATAGAACTGGGGTGGCAGTGGGATGATCCGAGTCTTCTCTTGTGATTTTGGGACTGGAATACTGAAAAGGTTGGTCTAGTCAGGAGATGGAGAAGGCAATGGCACCCCACTCCAGTACTCTTGCTTGGAGAATCCCATGGACGGAGAGCCTGGTGGGCTGCTGTCTATGGGGTCACACAGAGTCGGACCTGACTGAAGCAACTGGGCAGCAGTAGCAGCAGCAGTCAGAAGATGGAGAGCTGAGCTGAAAAGTCATCTAGATTGGGGCAGGGGTATGTGAAAGATGAGTGAACAGAGGCAGCCAGCTGAATCAAGGGAGGAAGAAAGAGGGGAATGTCCCAGAATACCTTCATTTCCAGTTTCTCAAGAAACCCAGCAGTGCTCTCTCTGCCCTTGGTTCCTGAAGGTTTTCCTGTATCCTTTCAGTGGCCTCTTCACTCTGAGCCAGTCCAGAATTACAGCTATTTCATGAAGTGGAGGGTGGTAAAAGCAAAGAAAGAAAAGATAGGCTGCAGAGAGGACCAGCAGCACTGAGCAGGCATCCCCGGTGGACTGACAGAAGCTGAGAGGAAGCAGAGAGACTCAAGCACCCCCCCCCCCCCCCCCCCCCCCCCCCCCCCCCCCCCCACCCCCCCCCACACCCTGCACACCCACACAAATCTATTGGATTTCCTTTCAGCCAGACCAGGTGCTGTGAGAACACGTCTCACTTCCTGCTCCTGGCCACNCCCCACCCCCCCCCCCCCCCGCCCGCCACGGAAATTACCGCCTTTATTACTGAGACTCCCTGCATCTCACATATCACTAGATCTTACTCTGGAGTTGGTGAGCTATGGCTCCAAAAGTAATGTGTTTGAAAGGGTCACAAGAATTGCAGAATGAAATAATACCCAAAGATGAAGTGATATGAAGCATCTGTTAAATACTTGTTTTATGTCAGGAACTCAGTTTCTGGGGACACAGAGGTGATTAAGTCATGGTCCTTAACCCAAGGAGCTCAGATTCCTTCAGAGATCACACATACACCTAAATATAACACAGGGTTAAAGTAGAATTATGTACAAAATGCTACAGGAGTATAAACAGGGCATGGGGAACTAAGATCCTGCATGCCACATAGCATGGCCGCTCTGAAAAAGTGATAGAATTCAATACATGTAAAGTTGTATATTTAGGGTAACATCTTAAGTTGATTTTCAACATTTAAGTTGATTGATTAACATTTAAGTTGATTTTCAAAGATTTATGTTCAGGGATGTTTATGGTCAAGGATATTTATGTCTCCATATTTGTAAAAATATTAAGTGAAAAAATAGGGAAAATGAAATGTCCAACTATCGGAAAATGATCAAATATCCTGTGTATTCAAAATTGGGTCCAAATCCCCACTTCTCCATTTAGTAGCCATTATTAACAAGTTACATTGTCTCTGTATGCCTCTTTCTAGAATGTGTGTCTGTGTGTGTGTGTGTCTGTGTGTGAGTCACTCAGTTGTGTCCGACTCTTTGTGACCCCATGGATTGTAGCTTGCCAGGCTCCTCTGTCCATAGAATTCTCCAGGCAAGAATACTAGAGCGGGTTGCCACTCCCTTCTACAGGGGCTCTTCCCAACCCAGCAATCAAATCCAAGTCTCCTGAGTTGTAGGCAAATTCTTTACCATCTGAGCCACCAAGAAAGCCTTCTGTTTAGAATACAGGGTTACTAATACTACCTCATGGTGAAATATAGGCTTACTAATACTGCCTCACGTGGTAAATGCTACGCTCCTCCATCCATGGGATTTTCCAGGCAAGAGCACTGGAGTGGGGTGCCATTGCCTTCTCTGCTGCATTATATTATTGCTTATTAATATTACATTTTTAAATATGCTAAAGCTGAAACTCCAGTACTTTGGCCACCTCATGCGAAGAGTTGACTCATTGGAAAAGACTCTGATGCTGGGAAGGATTGGGGGCAGGAGGAGAAGGGGACGACAGAGGATGAGATGGCTGGATGGCATCACTGACTCGATGGATGTGAGTCTGAGTGAACTCTGGGAGTTGGTGATGGACAGGGAGGCCTGGTGTGCTGCGATTCATGGGGTCGCAAGGAGTCGGACACGACTGAGTGACTGAACTGAACTGAACTGAATGTCATCTGCAAAATTTCAGTATATAATGGTAAGTGGGGAAAAAATTCTACATTATGCAGTTTAATCTTATTTTGTTACACATTGTGTGCACTTGTGTTTGTCTGTAGGTTGGATCTTCTGCGCAGTCAGCTTGGGATATACATGTGGTCACATGTCTCCAGTGAGCTAAGGAAAGGCCCCGTCTCACTACACATGAAAATTCCTTTCTCTTTCCCAGTGATCCCCATCCTGTGAGACGCTGAAGGCTCCTCTGTTACGTTTATTAAGCATCAGTGATGCTCCCACTTGCCTTGTGCAGACAAGCTGGGAGGCTCTGACTGGCCCCCCACGGCCTGTGTTTGCTGCTCCCAGCACTGGGGTCTGGTGGGAGCAGCTGGCCATCACCTCCTCGGGCCCTGCTGTCACCACTGGGCAGGGCGCGGTTCTCATGGTTCTGGGAGGAGGGTGTGTCTCCTCATTGTTCTGTGTGCACAGTGGCCTGGGCTCCCAGTGTTTCAGTTTCCTAGTTTACTCTTGCACACATTTTCCCCAGACTTGCCCTTGGAGCCTCAGGGGCTGCTGCAGTAGAGGCCTTCCATGCTGGCCTCGTGCTGTGTGAAATCACCTCCCCTTCACACTGAGAATTCACTAGTCCAGGCTCTTGCGTGAGACCTGTTGAACTCATCAGACACATTTGAAAACAAGTGAACCTCAGGAGAAGTTAGTGGGGGTCTTGATTTCTTTCCTCCTACGAAGCTTCTGGGCTCTCTCAAATTGGCTCACTGATTCCCCAGTGGCATCTGGCCTTAGTAATGGGGCACATGATGGACAGCCTTTGTTAAGGAAAGCATTGCCTGTTACTGGCATTCTTGCTTCTAGTTGGTAGGTCTCTGCCTTACATCCGCAAAACTGAAAGAAACTGCCCGTGTGATGGTTTCCAGAACAAAAATGTGTCCCCAGATGACTTGTTAGACATGGAAGTGGCTGGCAACTTTTAACTTGCAGATTTTCTTGCTAACGAAAATTTTTTAAAGATTCTGTCTCATCAGGGACACTGCTGCATATGCATGAAAAAGAAATTGACTGGAAAAAACTGTACCACAGTATTAGCCATGCTTACTTCTGGGATGCGGGATTCCAGTGGGCTATTTTTTTTTTTTAGTATATTTTGTTATGTTTTCCAGATTTTCAACAATGAATATGTATTGCTTGCACAATTAGAACCATAGATTCTGCTAACAAACTTATTTAAAAAACAAGTCACATAGAAGAAAACCAGATGGGGATATCTGTGTGAATTTTTGCCCCTGTCTTGGATCCACCCCATTTATGGCAAGTTACAACCCTATTTTCTGTAGGCAGATATGCCTCTCCCCAGCTACCAGTGAGAGGCCACTGGGACTGTTACATAAGTGTTCCATATGGTAACCAAGAGGGAGGTTTAGAATTAGTCTTTGTGTTGGGGTCTACGTCTGAGTTTTAAGCCTTCCAACAAGGCTGCTGATCATAGCCACCCCCTCACAAAGTCTGCCATTGGGATGTCTGTGTGAGGTCCATAAGGTTACCCTCTGGCTTGAGAATTTGCTAGAAGCACTCACAGACCTGAGAAAAGCTGCTTTCTGCTTTCACAATTGTGGTTCACTATAGTGAAAGGATGCAGATTAAAACTGGCAAAGGGGATATCGAGTGGAGTCCAGGAGAAACCAGGCATGAGCTTCCAGGTGGCCCCACCCCAGTGGAGTTACATAATTCCCCCAGCAATGATGCCTGCTGGCACACATGAAGGGTTGTTGCCAAATTGAATCTCGGTATGTTGGGTTTGGGGCTTCCCTGGTGGCTCAGATGGTAAAGAATCCGCCTGCAATGTAGGAGACCTGGGTTTGATCCTTGGGTTGGGAAGATCCCCTGGGGGAGGGCATGGCGACCCATTCCAGTATTCTTTCCTGGAGGATCCCCACGGACAGAGGAGCCTGATAGGCTACAGTCGGTGGGTTTCAGAGTTGGACACGGCTGAGCAGCTAAGAAGGTCACACAGTATGTGGGTTTGCAGGAGGGGTCAGTTCTGGGGGCATGTAGTGACTGGCCTTAGCTACACGGTCTCTGGCCTCTCCAGAGGTCAAAATGATAGAGTCTGGCCCAGATGAACCAAAATAAGCATTTCCCAGATATCACAGTAGCATAAATTATCTGTCTTGACCCCCTGCCTCTGGTATACAAGATAGTCTTCTCAGGCAGGATGTTCCAATAGATTACAGGTTATCGCCCAGAGCCACTCAAGGCCCTGCCTTCCTTTGCAAAGTGCAGAGTTTGGGCTCCCAGGCCTTCTGGGTTAACCCTTTACTGCCCAAGAGGTCAGGTTTTACAAGCTTTGGCCTAACCTCTTTCTGTTTAGATCTTAGAGTTTTCCTGTTCATCCCTTTTTAGATCATGGGGCCTAAGCCAGATGGACAAAGCCCTGCTTTATCCTCCTTGTGGCTTTGACACTGTTCTCTAGGTCTCTGCTGGCTTCCTGGCGGCTCAGTCGGTAAAGAATCTGCCTGCAGTGCAGGAGACCCCCGTTCCATTCTGGGGTTGGGAAGTCCCCTTGCAGAAGTGATTGGTTACCCACCCCAGTATTCTTGGGCACCCCTGGTGGCTCAGATAGTAAAGAATCTGCCTGCAGTGCAGGAGACCCCCTTTCCATTCCTGGGTTGGGAAGTCCCCTTGCAGAAGTGATTGGTTACCCACTCCAGTATTCTTGGGCACTCCTGGTGGCTCAAATAGTAAAGAATCTGCCTGCAGTGCAGGAGACCCCCGTTCCTTTCTGGGGTTGGGAAGTCCCCTTGCAGAAGTGATTGGTTACCCACCCCAGTATTCTTGGGCACCCCTGGTGGCTCAGATAGTAAAGAATCTGCCTGCAATGTGGGAGACCTAGGTTCTCCCTAGATCCATGGGTTGGGAAGATCCCCTGGAGGAGGGCATGGCAACCCACTCCAGTATCCTTGCCTGGAGGATCCCGTGGACAGAGGAGCCTGTCAAAGGAGCCTGTACAGTATCCTGTACCTGGTGGGCTACAGTATAGCCCAGAGGATCACGAAGAATCGGACATGACTGAGTGACTTTCACTAAGGCTCTGCTGGAGGTAGATTTCTGTGTGGGACCTTGAGTTGGCTCGACCTTCTCCTGCTGCTGCTGCTGCTGCTAAGTCACTTCAGTCGTGTCCGACTCTGTGTGACCCCATAGACGGCAGCCCACCAGGCTCCCCCATCCCTGGGATTCTCCAGGCAAGAATACTGGAGTGGGTTGCCATTTCCTTCTCCAATGCATGAAAGAGAAAAGTGAAAGTGAAGTCGCTCAGTCTGTCCGACTGTTAGTGACCCCATGGACTGCAGCCCACCAGGCTACTCCGCCCATCGGATTTTCCAGGCAAGAGTACTGGGGTGGGGTGCCATTGCCTTCCCCACGACCTATTCTCCTAGTTAATATTTTATACCTCTGAAGCTGTGTCTCTGCTCTGGTCTCCCCACAGGTCTTTCTGAGACCCACGGAAATAGGCTGTGTTGGCTATGTATGGATTAGAGTTTGGATGGTTGATGGCCTGTACTGAGGCCACACAGCCCTGCAGCCCTCCCAGGCTGGGCCCAGCTTCCTTCTCCTAGCATATCTTGCAATGAATGCCAGTAGCTTACAAAGGAACTTACTTCCTGCTGGGTGCAAATCTTTAAAATAGGTGAAGGTCAAAGACATCTGGAGATTGTAGTTGACCAGAAGTTCTAATGAAAAACAGGGAGGTAGTCATTAAGAAAATATTAGGCAGTGACAGAGAGACTGACAGCATCGGAGTTAAACAGAGCTGGATTTGAGCATTGCTTAATTATTTTCTAGTTCTGTGAACCTGAGTAAGTTACTTGCTGTCTGAGTTTCAATTATTTTTCATCCTTAAAATGGGAATATTAAAACTGGCTGTAATTCTGCTTGGAAAAAATTTATATTCATAGAGGCTAGCCCAGTATATGACATGTGATGGGCTACAATGAATGGTAGTTACTACTAATGTTATTTGGCTGTATTAATATAATAGGTCTTTCTAGATCAAAGGAGGTAGTTGACACACTCTCAGCTTAATCTGGGGACACATGTTCAATCTGAGACACTCTGCTCTAGAATACGTGGGTGCATGACTGAACATTTGGAGTTTTTCCGAGGATGGTAGCCAGGAAGGCAGAGTCTAGAAAACATGTCGTATGAAGGAAATGGGGATATTTAGCTTGGAAAAGAGAAAGCTTAGTTTGCTCTGCTTTTAAATGTTTGCTGGGTAACCATGTAGACACATGTGGTGTACCTCCAAATGACATAGTAGATCCCAAGGGGAAACTAGGGAGGCCAGAGTAATCACAAACAATTCGAGCTGTCTAACAGAACTGCCTATGGTAGAAAAGCTAAAAAAAAAAAAAAAAAAAAAGAGAGAGAGAATGATACAGTAGCACATTAGACTCCCCCTGATTTGTCCTGGTCCTGGAATCATGCACTGGAAGATATATAACAGGTATGAACTTGGAGATTTCAATTTAGGATGGAAGCCTGGCTGAGATCAAACTCCAAGGCTCCATATCTTAGCGTCTGTCTTGTCTGTTTCTCTTGTTAAGATTGGTAGAAGGCACTACTCATAAAGATCCCTAGATACTAAACACTGTTATAACTCTGAAGAAGCTGTAGACACCCACGGAATGTGGAAAGTGAAGTCCTGTTCTCTTCTACACAGTTGTCTTTCTAGAGTGAAATTTCAGCTTGGTTTGCGAGAGAGTATCCCAGCAAGTGTTTCTCTTCAGGATGATTAAAGTCATTGGGCCCATCTGGACTCATTCATTTTAACTATTCTATTTCCCAAGAATATCATCTCATTACTTTTTCAATGACCCAATATTTTCAGCACAAGTGAATGAATCCAGAAAGTCATTTCAGCCATTGATTATTTTTGGTAAACTTCTGATCCGTTCTGAACCCCTTTTCTTTTAATTTCCATTTATGTCCTCCTGTCTTGTCATCTGTTGTGAGCTGAAAATAGTAACTTGACTTGACCTTATTATCTACCATTTAAAATTTTTAGTCTTTGGTTAAATCTCATCTTAATAAGTGTAGCTAGGATGTAGACTGTAGTTTCTTTCTCTCTTTTTTTTTTGAGGCAGCTCTTTGTAGCTCATATCTGTTATCACAGGACAAACTTTACTATCCTCCTCTAGGTATGCCAGAATCTCACTTTATCTTTTTGATAAGAGGTGGCTTCAAAGCCAGCCTTAAAAAAGATATACCTCTTTGCTTAGAAACCAAAAAAAAAAAAAAAAAAAAATCACCTCTTTAGCCTTGAACTCTCTCCCAGATCTGTTTGTGAACATACAAAAAATTTCTACCTACATGGGATTTCAAATGCCACTGGACAGGACAACATACTAAGTGGTGTTAGTTAGAACTGATGGATTGATCAGCTCCTTTGCTAGGAGTAAAATTTGATGCTGGATAAATGCTAGGGCAATATGAGAACTCTGGGCTTTTATTTGGGGAAACAATATTCTTTAAGCCAACGTGTTATGATTCAGTAGTAGGATATGGGAATAAACATGAAATAAACACCTCAAGGACCCACCAGGCAGGTGTGTGGTGGGACGGTGGGTTAAGACATGTATGAAAAGATAGGCAAATTTCAGAGCCTCTTAGAAGACACCCTTTGTATTTTGAGAACAAGATTTGGGTGGCCTAAACTAGTTTTCATACTAAGAAGTGGGGAGAAAGGAGACAAAGAGTGGTAGAAAAGAATAATTTTCTTCCCACTCTCTGGGATGCTATTTTCATTGAGGACGAGAATTTCTTTAAATTTTTAATGATCTTTCTAGTGTGTCCTGCCTGGCTGAGCATCACTAAAACTCATCCAGTTCTTTAAGATTTGGACAAACCTCTGATATATGTCCTCGGGGTCTGTCTTTGGTAGCAACTCCAATTTAAGAGGAAGCAGGAAAGGAAAAGACACCTCTTTCTTCATGTCTAGAGCCCTCCTCCTTCCTCTGTATGACACCAAGTTGTCTTCATGTCCCCAGGCCCAGGTCGCATTCCTCCTCCCCTGGGATACCTTCTCTGAGCCCTCGTTGGGCTGGAGCTCTGCTGAGCTGCAATGCATCCAGCCATCATTCTCCAGAACTCTCTGGTGGTGCTCACCACTCCCTGGCTGGCCTCTCGAGCTGTCCTTCCTGGTTAGGGTGGGAGGGTGGCCACAGTCATTTCATCATCATCCCTCTCAAATAGTGGGAGAAAGGCTGCCGGGTCAAGGCGCTGAGGATTCTTGCCGGACAGCACTCAGACTTGCCCTCTGTCAAGGGCTCACAGTCTAGTCCAGTCTCTCTCCAAATAAGATTTACTGGCATTATTTAAGGTACATGAATTCTATGAGAACTTTAAAACATTGTTTCTCTTTCAATAATAAAAATATTTTTATCAGTTATAAGGATTGAAATTATATTTTTTTACAATGATAATTTGCTACTGAGAGACATGTTCAAATAAAAATGAGCTATGTTATTTAAATTAGGGTTTTTAAGACAATCTCTGGGGTCAAGCGACTATTATTTCTGCAAAAGAAGTCCCTCGTATTGCTCAAATTTGAGAGATGTTAGTTTAGTTGATTTCATTCATTCATTGACTCCATAAACATTTATTATATGTCTACACATCACATGGCTTGTCCCTGGTGCCTCAGATGGCAAAGAATCTGCCTGCAATGCAAAAGACCCAAGTTCTATCCCTGGGTTGGGAAGGTTCCCTGGAGAAGAGAATGGTTATCTACTCCAGTATTCTTGCCTGGAGAATTCCATGGAAAGAGGAGCCTGGTAGGCTGTACTCCATGGTGTCGCTAAGTCGGCTGAGTGACTAAAACTTTTACCTTCACCTTCAAACGTCATGTGCTGGGCACAGTGTCAGGCCCATGAGCAAGTGGTCATTCATGTTCTAGGCCCCAACCTAGGCTCAACCCTAAGTGTTGTTACTGACTTACATGTGGGAGGCAGCACCTCCCACGTAGACCAGGTTGTTGATTTTTCTATGCTTTGTTTTCTTCATTAATAAAGGTCACAGTATCTTATCTATTTCTGTCATCTCAGAGGTGTAGGAAAACAAACCCCACCCAAGATTAAAAAAAAAAATCCCGTGACAAATTACTTGTATCCAAATTTGGTGTCTCTAAGTCAGCTGCAGGTGCTAACTCCACATCTCTTCCACCTCCTGCTAGTCTCAGGGGCAGGGGTATGGGACCCATGGAGGGCCTCAACCAGTTTTAGCAGAAATGGGTTCTACACTGCAGAGCAAAAGATTTTTCACAAGAGCTAATTTCAGATTTGTTTACGCTGCCATCGACCTCCAATTTCACATTTCACAAACTCCCGTGGGGCTGAGGAGTTACTCTCTGGGAATCTTCTCTGTTTAGCGGGAACTCAAGGGCAGAGTTGCCAATGAGTCTGGTGTTTAAAGAACAATCTGTCACAAAGCTAAGGGGCTTATTACTCATTCTAACGCTGAGCATTAATTAAACACCAGACTAGATGGAGACATAACCTGGGACCTTTTAACATGGAGCTAATATGAATAGCCATTAAAGTAGCACATTTGCAAACCCACCACCCACTGAAACATCTCTTGTTAGCAATGCTTAACCATCCGGCAACTAGGTGTAGCACAGTCAGCAAGAACCACGGCGTGATGCTTACACATGCCAGAGTAAATCTCTAACAGGCCCACTGCCTTGGTATTCCACTACTGCTGGAGTATAGGTGGGCTACCCTTTGTGTTAAGGGAGAAATTCCTTTTAAACTATGCTAACAGGCAGATGTGGACCCAGAATCTTTCAGTCTGGCTGGGAAAGTTTTCCTGATCCTGAACACTGTATCCAGTAGGGCAAGATCTGTTTCCCAAACTTCCGGCCTTGAGCCAGACTTCCCTGGATACTTGCAATTCAACCTGTGTGGGCATTGTAGGGGACATAGTATAGTCCTATCCATGTGCCACCTTATAATTTACCAGGGCCTGCTGTCTCTGTGTGTGGAGCAAGAACTACTAAGAACTTTGTGGGAGGCACGATACCTTCCTTCATTCTGCCAGTGTCTGTTGAGTGTCTACTTTGTGCCAGAGCTGACATTGGACACAGAGGTGGATAGGACACGATCCCTGCCTTACAGATGCTTATAGTCCAGGTGGAGATACAAGCAAGGAGGTGATTCTAATACAGAGCAATCAGTGAAACTGGCTGCTTTGACCCAGTCTTGGAGGTTTGGAAAAGGCTTGTTGGAAGTTCAGACTGAGACAAGAGGATGTATAGGATGAAGCAGGTCAGTCTGAGGGGATGGGAATACCAGACCACCTGAACTGCCTCCTAAGAAATCTGTGTACAGGTCAAGAAGCAACAGTTAGAACTGGGCATGGAACAACAGACTAGTTCCAAGTAGGGAAAGAAGTATGTCAAGGCTATATATTGTCACCCTGCTTATTTAACTTATATGCAGTGTCCATCATGAAAAGTGCTGGACTGGATGAAGCACAAGATGGAATCAAGATTGCCAGGAGAAATATCAGTAACCTCAGATGTGCAGATGACACCACACTTATGGCAGAAAGCGAAGAAGAACTAAAGAGCCTCTTGATGAAAGTGAAAGAGGAGAGTGAAAAAGTTGGCTTAAAAATCAACATTCAGAAAACTAAGATCATGACATCTGGTCCCATCACTTCATGGCAAATAGATGGGGAAACAGTGACAGACTTTATTTTTGGAGCTCCAAAATCACTGCAGATGGTGACTGCAGCCATGAAATTAAAANAAGAACTAAAGAGCCTCTTGATGAAAGTGAAAGAGGAGAGTGAAAAAGTTGGCTTAAAAATCAACATTCAGAAAACTAAGATCATGACATCTGGTCCCATCACTTCATGGCAAATAGATGGGGAAACAGTGACAGACTTTATTTTTGGAGCTCCAAAATCACTGCAGATGGTGACTGCAGCCATGAAATTAAAAGACACTTGTTCCTTGGAAGAAAAGTTATGACCAACCTAGACAGCTTATTAAAAAGCTGAGACATTACTTTGCCAACAAATGTCCGTCTAGCTATGGTTTTTCCAGTAATCGTGTATAGATGTGAGAGTTGGACTCTAAAGAAAGCTGAGTGCCAAAGAATTGATACTTTTGAACTGTGGTGTTGGAGAAGACTCTTGAGAGTCCCTTGGACTGCAAGGAGATCCAATCAGCCCATCCTAAAGGAAATCAGCCCTGAATATTCATTGGAAGGACTGATGTGGAAGCTGAAACTCCAATACTTTGGCCACCTGATGTGAAGAATTGACTCATTTGAAAAGACCCTGATGCTGGGAAAGATTGAAGGTGGGAGGAGAAGGGGATGACAGAGGATGAGATAGTTGGATGGCATCACTGACTCGATGGACTTGAGTTTGAGTAAGCTCCGGGAGTTGGTGATGGACTGGGAAGCCTGGTGTGCTGCAGTCCATGGGGTCGCAGAGTCAGATACGACTGAGCAACTGAACTGAATTGAACTGAACTTGAGGGGATGGTAAAGAGTACAAGTCTCAAGGTGCAGAATAGCACGTCAGTTTGGAAATTACATGTATTTCCAGATGGCTGGTCATAGAATGCAAGATGGTATGATGAGAAGTGAGATGGGAGAAGTGAACATCCTGGATGAAATTACCTTTTAGTTATTTCCCCTGCATTCTTTCCCTGAGGCAGACATGGCAGGGTATATCCCTCTGTGCATTAAACAAAACAAAACCAAAAAATAAAAAAACAACAAAACCCCAAACCCAACCCATGAGTAACCTTTCCAACTGCTTGGTTGATGGCTATTTAGAAGTAAAGTGATGATTTCTGCTTGCTCCAAGTCAGGTTGGGGAAAACAACACATGTGAGGCTAGTTATTACAGGGGCTGTGACCTGGTATTTGCCAGCCTTGCAAGTGCTCAACTGAAAATTCATTTTTTAAGAAAGAAAGTTACTGGGGGCTTGGTATAGAAACAGAAGGAACTGCTCCAGAGGGGTGCTAGGGGCAACTCTCACATGTGAATGCAAGACATCTGAATGTCTCGTGCAGCCTTTGAGAACTGCAGAGACAGAAACTGTAGTCCTGTGAGTAAGAAGGTGACTGCTTTGTGACAACTCTGGTTGTCAAATCAAGATAGCAGATGTAATTAACAATAAGAACACTATCAAGTCTTGGCGTAACAGCTTATGTATTCAAAGGATGTTGCAATAATTAAGATACTGGCTCAGTTGCTATATCGGAGAATAAAATAACAGTGGGTTTAATAGTATAAGAGGATTATTTCTTTCTCCCATGGAAATATGAGCTGGTAGGTGGGCCAGGGGTGGTAGGCAGTTCTGCTTCATGAGATTGTACATCTTCTGTTTTGTTCATCCATTATCCTCTAGGACCCACCACCATCACATCCAACTTCCAATGTGCAGAAAGGAGAGGAGAAAGTAGGGCAAATGGCTCCTTTTTAAAGGTGTGCTCTGAAAATATCTATTCTCTTTAAGTTGCCTTGGCCAGCAGTTGGTTGCTTGGCCACACCTAGCTGCAGTGAAGCCTGGAAACTGTAGTCTCTGAGTGGGCAGTGTGTGTTTAGCTGGAACTTGGGGTATTATTGCCAAGGAAACAGATGGGAATGGATAGTGGTGGGCAGCTGGCAGTCTCTGCCATAGAAGTTAATCTCCATCATGTCATTCGAGCCTCTCAACAACCTTGTTAGAAAGGTGCTCAGTTGCTCAGTTGTGTCTGACTCTCTGCAACCCCATGGACCACAGTCCACCAGGCTCCCCTGTCCATGGAATCCTCCAGGCAAGAACACTGGAGTGGGTTGCCATTTCCTTCTCCATATTAGAAAGGAGGCAGAGACTATTTATCCTCCTGTTTGTGGACGAGGAGACTGAGACAGATCGGTCAGTATATGCCTCATGGCATAGTAGGACAACCAAAAAGGCTTGGTCATGAGGTGCCCTGGTAGGGCTCACTATTAATCTATAAGGCTTCTAAAACGTAGTCCTCAGCCTGGGAATTGCGTTTCCATGATGTAACTCCTTTCAAGAAAATCTTCAATGTAAACACAAGTTAGAGGCTCAAAGAACACAAATTCAAGGGCATCTTGAACGCGACTCCAAGTCTGGGCTGACCATGTCACATTGTGCCTCCTGTCCAAGCAAGGACCTGGGCAAACAGGACAATGGGGCTTAATGGAAAGAACGTTGAGTTAGGGGTCAGGAGGCAGGGTTCCCGTTCTGTGACCCATTTAGTCATCTTTCACGACAGCAATGGCCTGCCTAGGAAATCATGGACCCTGAGGCTGACAGCAGCACAGCTTCCCATGTAACCTCAGAGCAACACTGTGAACTGGATATTATCGTACACAGTTTACGCAAGATTCACCAAGGCCCACGGAGCTGAGCTGGATTCCAGCCCAGGCCCTGTGACCCTAAACCCAGCGCTCCTCCTACTAAAGCATGCCATCCTATACACCGAGCAGCTGCTGGGCAAACTGGATCTGAAATCAGATCCATGACCCATGGCATGCCCGGCCAACAGCACTTCTGCTTGGGACCCACAGACTTAGGCTGTGCCCTTGTGACTCTGCCGTTTTGTGGAAGAAGCCCCTATACTGGAGGGCGGATCCCCTAAACCCACCTTCCTCACACAGGCAGTTTACTGGACAGGCTCTCCCTGAGCAACTCTTTTTTCTTTATTAATTTTCTTCTCCTTTCAAAATTACCAAAGGAAAACATGCTCACAAAATTCAAATACCATGCGAGGGTCTAAGACAGATTGCGACAGTTTCCCTGGCCTCCGCACATTCCCTTCTAGTCCTTTCCCCCAGAGGTAACCACTGTGGGAAATCTGGTGAGAATCTTCAGGTGTTTTGTCTATGCATTTATTTTTGTCTAGATTTCTAAAAAGTGACTGTGGGAATGTGTAGATTGTTCTGCAATTTTCTTTTTTTCACTTAAATGAAAGATATGTTGCATTTATCTTTCTATCCTGGGACATTACAATTGGTGAGTAAGAACGACCACCAACAGACAATCTGGTCGGTACCTCGACTGAAACCTAGGACAAGTGTAAAACAATAACATACTACACAACAATTATCACACCTGAAATCTAGGTATGGTAAAGGGAGGACTTAGTTGGGACCTAGGCAGTGTAAAATCGACTCACTACTACCCTTGAATTGACGACCAAGGTCCCTCTGAATTGACGACCAAGGTCCCTCTGAATTGACGACCAAGGTCCCTCTGAATTGACGAGGCACGATGATAAAGAAACGGACATTTACTCCAATCATTGTCATTGGAAGGAGCATCTTATGAACCTCCTGATTTACTCGATTGTCACATTGTATGAATCTAAGACCGTATATACTACATACTCACGATACACTCCCAATCGACCAGAGAAATAAGGAACTATTATAAAGTATAATACAGGTCAAAGGATAATGAATTGTAATTTTAACATTAAAAAAAAAAACGATTTCGTTTACAACAACACTAGTTATACAAAAATGTTTACGAAAGTATGTGTACTTTATAAAGACATCTTATTTAAAGAACCTTATCACAATTACTTAGTTTTCCATACCCACAAAGGTTGTCACTATATTCGACCACCCGAAACGGACTAGTACAAAAAGAACCAAGAAAGTATAGTCGAGTGGGTCATCGTCGATAAACCGTAGTACGGTAGTAGAACAGGAAGTGTACCGGTTGCCGACCTTCTCGATATACCGTCGTTCGTCAGGAGAAATAGAAGGATACAGGACGGCGAAACACTTATATGTCACCTGACCTACCGAAGGACCGCTAGGACTACCCCTAAGACTTAACGGTGAAATACAGTTCACCTACGGGTCCCCTGTCCACTGGGACCGGTTCTTGGGACTAGTCTAAGGGGGTACGGGTAACAATTCGACTCTGACTGTACCGGGTCCACCAGTTCTCTGGTCTGTACACCAAAAGGAGAACTCAGACAGGTCGAAGTAATTCCCGAACTACTGGACCCTGCAAAAAAACCGGAAGTACAGAAACGACTCACTGTACCCCCCCTACTTATACCGTCACACCTACACTACTAAGTATCCTACATCCACGGTTCACGTGAGGACCTTTGTAGTCTTTTCCTTGTTCTGTCACGACACGTACCGACGACACGTAAAGAGAACTAGATTAATTATGTTACCCGAAGGGGTCCATCGAGTCACCCTTTCTTAAACGGTCGGTTCGTCCTCTGTACCCCAGCTAGGGACCCAGTCTTTCTAAGGGACCTCTTCCTCTACCGTTGAGTAAGGTCATAAGTTTTTTTTTTTTAATTTAAATTTATTTATTTTAATTGGAAGCTAATTACTTTACAATATTGTATTGGTTCTGCACACATCAACATGAATCCACCACGGGTGTACACGTGTTCCCCATCCTGAACCATCCCTCTGGGTCATCCCAGTGCACCAGCCCCGAGCATCCTGTATTGAATGTGGACTGGCGATTCGTTTCTTATATGACAGCAAAAGAGACACAGATGTATAGAACAGTCTTTTGGACTCTGTGGGAGAGGGAGAGGGAGAGGGTGGGGTGATTTGGGGGAATGGCATTCCAGTATTCTTGCCTGGAAAATCCCATGGACAAAAGAGTCTGGAGGGCTACAATCCATGGGGATGCACAGAGTCAGACATGACTTGGTGACTACACAATAAGAACAATTAAATGTAACATGGACTAAGGAATAAATGTGATAATCTGACTTGAGGAATAAAAGGTTGGTGATTTATCTAATTTATGAACACTGATTGAGCAGTTACTTTAGGTTGGGCACTATGCTTGTGATTCACTGGCTGTTTGGAAATGACTAAGACATGATTCCACCCTATGAATATACCATAGATATTCTAAGAGTCCTTGGAAAGAAAAATTTTGAAGGACAATGGGATTGATGATAATAATAATGCAGGTGGGGCCCGAGTTCTATCAATAACAGATCTGAGGCTTGGGGGTAGGTATGAATGGACATTTTGGGGTCCCTTTACAAAGAAATGATTAGTGGAGAGGACTTCCTGTACAAATATTATAAAATAAAAATTACATTCTATCTTCTTTTCTTTCGATTAGAAAACGTACAATTGTATAGTCACTTAGAAAAATGTAAAGGAAATTAAAGATCACCCATAACTTTCATCCAGAGACAGCCATTGTTAACAGTAAGTTTATTTACATTTGACCATGTTTATATGTAAGTATATGTCCACATGCACAAACACAGCCTTTAAAAATTTTTGAGAAATGCACACGCTTACACACTCTCAGCTGATACAAGAACAGTAAAGGGCACAAGGATTTCAGCCTTTGTTGATGATGTACTCTAGGGAGGTGGCCTCACTGGACTATCATTTCTCTGATGATTCTTGTTTTTTCCTTTTATTATTATTTTTTAAAAGATAAAAAACCCTAGAATTCTGACTGTTGAATCCCCATCTTTTGCAAACATGGCTCACAGCCACGCTAAACAACATCATATCAGTGTCTACATTCATGTTAGTATTTAAAGACACCATTGAGGGAAGATTCTACACTCCTAACGCAGGGTGCCTGAGTTCAATCCTGAGGGAATTAGATTCCATTTGACTCTGCTAAGAGTTCGCATGCCAGAACTAAAACGATCCCCTGTGCCGCAACTAAGACCTGGCATAGCCAAAGGCATATCTTTTGAAAAAATCGTTAAAGAAAATAAAGACCACTACTGAAAAATGTCTTCCTAGAACTTGATTTGGACGTGTGACCTGATCAAAGCTCACGGCTCAAACTCACCGCCTTTCCCCTTTTCCTCCCACTCACCGGGTGCTGTTACTCTCTCCTTTTCACACACCTCAACGGCAGCTGACTCCAGAAACGATTTTCTTCTTTCAGTCTGCTCCACAGGCTACCCTCTTCCCCTGATCATTTCTCATTTCTCACCTTGAAAACCTCTCCTTTCTCTCTTAATGGGTTCCTGAGACCTGAAAATAGAGGTAATTTAAATTTGGCGAGTGTGACGGCAATGAAAGAACTTTTGTGAAAAGCAGAGTTTAAAATTCAGGAGTTTCCTGCTGTTGAAACCTAACTCTCGCTTTGCCTTCCTTCTGTGGATACCTCTGGGAAGGGGGTGTCTCTGAGCTCACCCCAGACTCAGTTGCCCAGCCCTAGAGGATGAGATGGAGAAGGCAATGGCACCCCACTCCAGTACTCTTGCCTGGAAAATCCTATGGATGGAGGAGCCTGGTGGGCTACAGTCCATGGGGTTGCTAAGAGTTGGACACGACTGAGCGACTTCACTTTCACTTTTCACTTCCATGCATTGGAGAAGGAAATGGCAACCCACTCCAGTGTTCTTGCCTGGAGAATCCCAGGGACGGGGGAGCCTGGTGGGCTGCCGTCTATGGGGTCACACAGAGTGGGACACGACTGAAGTAACTTAGCAGTAGTAGCAGCAGCAGCAGCAGCACAGAATGAGAAACAGCGACCATGCTCAGGCAGATGAGTCCTACCCACCTGGAGGGGTGGGGTGGGAGTGGAGTCAGTGGAAGTCACCAGGTTGAGCCTGGCCTTTTCAACCTGGAATGACCTTCCTGACCCCTGTGTAGAATTTCTGCCCTGGGATTGTCCCATGCCCCAGTCCTGGGGTGGCAATAGGTAGCTGAAGTCACAGAGTCGGGGTTGACAAGGGTGCCGCTTCCTCTCTGCCGATACCTACAATAGTCACCTCCTTCCAGGTACTCATGGCACCCCTTGTCTCCATCCCAGAAGCGAGGCCTTTTGAAGACTTCACCTTTTCCGTTAGGAACTGTTTTGAACTTTCCAAAGTTAGCTGCAAACGTGTTAGTGTGTATTAACATCCCACTTCCCTCATCTAAGTTACCACTTAAACAACGGGCTCCAATTCTCTGTAAGAAAAAAAAAAGATCTGCCAAAATCTCGTTTCAGAAAGAGGACACGGGAGACACAGAACATGGAGCCCATCTCCCGACGAGAGCCATCTGTTCTCATTAGAGAGATCTCGCAGCCTCAGCTTGGGAGGGAGGGGCCTCCAGGTGCTCCGAAGGAAGGCTGCCTGCCAGTGATCCTGTCGGAGACTTTGCTTTTTTTGTTTTGTTTAGTTTTGTTTTTTGTCTGGCAGGCTCAAAGAGAGACTGTCCTACTTTCCAGGAGAACGATGGCTCCAACACTGTAAGAAATTAAGTCCCTGGGAAAAAAAAATCTAGTTTGAGAGGGCTTGTAATGGCTCCTTGACTGCATACTGTGCTGTCCAATTTATAAGGGAGAAATATCACAGAGGTTGGGAGCCAAAGTCGGTGTGCACAGCCATTGCTTAAAAAGGGACGGATGCCTCCAGGGGACTGTGAACCTCCCCCCCAGGCCCCCCAGCATTTATTCAATCTGGAGAGAATCTGTCTGCCAGGCTCCCACTCCTACATTCCAGGAAGAGCCAGGCCGGTTCATTGTCTTCTGTATTTGGAAAGTGATAATAATCCCTCTGAGACCTAACTGGGCTCGGGGCTCGGGAGGATGTGATCAGAGTCCTGCTGGTGATGGGAACTGCCTGTGGCAGGGGGTTTATACATTTTGCAGGTGTTTTTCTATTGCAAGCCTGTGGGGATGCCCCCTGAGTCAAAAATATATTACCATGAAAATATTCCTTTTGGGGGTATCCTATATCACATTGTAGGGAAAGGCAGATAAAATAACAAGAGCTTTTGGCCTCAAATTGAAAATGACTTTTCCTGGATTTTATATTACCGGCTTTGCCTGCAAGATTGGCCTGAGGTCTAAAATGTGACTCTGGGTTTCCTGCATATTTGGAATAACTTTCTCCTCCCTTGGGGTCTCCCTCCTTCCTGGCCCCCAGCACCCCTTTCCAAGCTGCTATTCTGCCTTCCATCAAGAGCTTGGCTTGTGTAACAAGTCCTGTCAGTCCATTTCTGCTAAAATATTAGCGGATGTTAGGATGTTTTCAAACAGGGATATTTGCATTTTAATAGATGGCTTGAATATGGAAGAGCTTCAGCCTGAAGCTGGGAGGCCTCACTGGGGAAGAGGTGGGCAGTTTTGGATGGGGGCAAGGGTGTGTGAGATCTGAGACATTATCAAATTCTACAGTGTGATTCCATGGAACTAGCCCTTCTTTTCTCTTTTGTCCCCAGAGTATACGGCATCTTACACACTCTTGTAGGGCAGAAAGGAAGGCTTTTATAGGTTGGTGGAATGTAAGACAGCAACTTTTCCGAGAGTACTGGAACTCAACAAGTCCGAGCCTGGAAGCAGTATCACTGGGGAAAGCCCTCTGCACCTGCTCCTATATGAGGGGGACGATTTAAGCTATTTCTGTAAAGCACTAAGTAAAATTTTGCTCTGAAATTTGGTGAGGAGGTCCATTGGTGCATCTGAGCGGAAGTCAAAGACAGAGAAAGGTGCTTCTTTCTATTCCTGACCCTGGGAGCAGATAGGGGCTGAGGGGGCAGCACGGTCAGTTTCCCAACTTCCCACCCATGGACTGTAGGATTTAGCAAATGAAATACAGATGGCCAGTTAAGTTTGAATTTTTAATAAACATTGATTTTTTTTTAAACTGGGAATATGTTCCACGTGATATTTGGGACATATTTAAACAAAAGCATTCTTGTTTATCTGAATTCAAACTTAACTGCATATCTTGTTAGCTGGTAACCCACTACCACCCTAGCTTTTTGCATTTCCTTGCTGACAAAGGTCTGTATAGTCAAGGCTATGGTTTTTCCAGTAGTTATGTATGGATGTGAGAGTTGGACTGTAAAGAAGTCTGAGGACCAAAGAAATGGTAGTTTTGAACTGGTGCTGGAGAAGACTCCTGAGAGTCCCTTGGACAGCAAGGAGATCAAACCTGTCAATCCTAAAAGAAATCAACTCCAAATATTTATTCATTGGAAGGACTGATGATGAAGTTGAAGCTCCACTACTTTGGCCAACTGACACGAAGAGCTGAATCACTGGAAAAGACCCTGAGGCTGGAGAAGATTGAGGACAGGAGAAAAAGGGGATGACAGAGAATGAGATGGTTGGATGACATCACCACTCAATGGATATGAGTTTGAGCAAGCTCTGAGAGATAGTGAAGGGTAGGGAAGCCTGGCGGGGAAGGCAATGGCACCCCACCCCAGTACTCTTGCCTGGAAAATCCCATGGACGGAGTAGCCTGGTGGGCTGCAGTCCATGGGGTCGCTAACAGTCGGACAGACTGAGCGACTTCACTTTCACTTTTCTCTTTCATGCATTGGAGAAGGAAATGGCAACCCACTCCAGTGTTCTTGCCTGGAGAATCCCAGGGATGGGGGAGCCTGGTGGGCTGCCGTCTATGGGGTCACACAGAGTCGGACACGACTGAAGTGACTTAGCAGCAGCAGCAGCAGCAGGGAAGCCTGGTGTGCTGCAATTCATGGAGTCGCAAAGAGTTTTACACAACTTAGTGGCTGAAAACAACAACAACAATATAATTGTTAAAAGGAATTTCTTAAAAAGGTAAAATCGTAACTCATACAAACATATAATAAGCATATGTCAAAGACTTTTTCACTCAACGATTAATGAGAGAACCAGTAAGATGTCACTACTGGCTCAAAAAGGATCTCAGTACAAACACACAGAGACATCACAAAATGCTGAAATGAAATTTTTAATAGATGTAAAACTAGCCATATTCATGGAACAATGATTAATTGCATTCCATTGGACAAAATTAGTTTGCATTTCTATGGACATTACTATAAGTTTTATACAATTTGCAATGGTTGTAAAACAGGCTAACAATAATAAAAGGCATGGATAACCAGGAAGGATATAGTAGACAGAATATCCAGTAATCATTTTTTGCCTAGCTTCAAGTCTTTCATCATCGTTTTTCCTGACAGTGTCATGCTTGCTCCTGTTTCAGAGCCTTTGCGAATGATGATTCCCCCGCCTCCTTTGTTATTGTACTTATTGTTGAGGTCGTTGTTCAGTTGCTAAGTTGTGTATGACTCTTTGCAGCCCCACGGACTGCAGCATGCCAGGTTTCCCTGTCCTCCACTATCTCCTGGAGTTTGCTAAAATTCATGTCCATTGACATGAATCACTGACATAGCATAGTCAGTGATGCTATCTAACCATTTCATTCTCTGCCACGCTCTTCTCCTTTTGCCTTCAATCTTTCCCAGCATCAGGGTCTTACTGTTGATATCTTGTCTCAAACATCATTACCTCTGGGAATTCCTCCTTGACCTTAATTGAAGTCAGATTCATGTGTTACATGCTCTCACAGGAGCATATTTCTTTCTTTAGAACATTTAAGTAGTTTATAATTTCTGCTCCTTACTGAGGTCTCTGATTCCTTGATCAATCAAGCCCCTGTTCTCCCTAACTTCCCTTCAATAATTATGCTCTGGTCATACTTTTCTCCTTTCTGTTCTTTGACTATAGTAAATTCTCTCCAGCTTCAGGGACTTTGCATCTGCTGTTCCCTGTGCCTGGAATTTTCTTGTCTCTTGGCTTTCGCATGGCATGTTTCTCTTCATTTCTCTACTCTCTGAATGTCAGAAAGGCCCCTCCTGATCATCTTCTCTAAAGATGCTCTCCTCCCTGCCTTACTTTCCAACCAGGTGGTTCTTAAACCTTTAAGCACAAATCAGAGTCCCCTGACAAGCTTGTTAAAAACACAGATTGCTGGGGCTCATGCCAAAGTGTTTGATTCAGCAGGTCTTGGGAGGGATGTGAGGAGCTGTGTTTTAACAAATTCTTGGGTGATGCTATTGCTGCTGGTTTGGGCACCATTCTTGGAGAAACAAGATTACTTTCTCTCCAAGCATAACATATTTTCCCTCTTTATGGATTTCCTTTCTGTCCCCTATATGACTGAAAATTCTAGGTGGGGAGGGACAATGATGCCTCTATTCTGTTTTGCCCACAGTACCAAGGGCAGTGCCTGCTTTATGGTGAAAGTCACTTAGCCGTGTCTGACTCTTTGAGACCCCATGGACTATACCATCCATGGAATTCTCCAGGCCACAATACTGGAGTGGGTAGCCATTCCCTTCTCCAGGGGATCTTCCCGACCCAGTAACCGAACCAGGGTCTCCTGCATTGCAGGTGAATTCTTTACCAGGCAGGTTCTACCAGAAAGATGCTCCATAAATATTTATTGAATGAATGAATGAATCATTTTCTCTCTTCTTGTTCTGTATTGATTAAAGGTTTTTCTTTTCTTCTCCAAAGCACTGCTGAATTCAATTGCTGAGACTAAGCCAGATTGGCTTTTGTTGCCAAAATGAGTTTGTGAAAGAGACCAATATCTGATCTGTAGCTTGGACGAAGTCCTGTGATTGTTGGGGCCTGTGCTGCCCCATGAGTGTGCCCTCCTCCCCAGGGCCAGTGTGTCTCCTATACAGTTAGTTAGATGATATCAGGGCTTTGGGTACTGTTGGCAGGTGGTGGGCCGCAACCTGGAAGCCTACAAGTCCTGTACTCGCTCAGCTTCGAGACTGAAGAAGGAGCCCAGAGTCAGTGACAGAAACATCAATGATCTAATGTATGGGGGAGCTTATGTGTTTGAAGCAAGGTCCTGGAGTGACACCCCACCATGTGAGGCAGATGGTGGGCAGGAGAGGGCAGCAGTCTTCACTCTCAGGGGGACCGGGAGATTGCCAGCTACAGGAGGAACTGACATCTGGTTGGCTCATTTGGTTACCAGGGAAACCAGCAGAGGGGAACGCCCCTCCCCACACCTTTGATAAGAGCAGTCAATAGCTGGGACCTGGTGCAAGTTCATAGGAAGGTCAGGCATGCGAGTAGAGTGTAGATAAAGCAGGCACTAGTCAAGCAGGGACTGAACAGTGAGCAAGAGTTGAGTGGACTGACCACAAAGCAGGGCACAGGCTGACCTGGCTTTTGCTAAGACCAGCAGCTATGAAGAGCTTGCAGAAGATGTAGGCAGGTATGGAGAGGAGGGGCTTATGCTGAGGCCTCAGGTGTGCTACCTGGATGAGGCAGCGTGGGTAAAGGAACAAGTGGGAGTAGGAAGCAGGGGGAGCCCTCCCTCTGAGCTAGGCTCTAGGTAGTGCTCTCACATCTTCTGGCATCTTCTTGAATGTCTTAAGGGTCTTTGCTCTTCTGCTCTTAACTCTTGGCCTCCTGATGCCAATACTGTGTTCTGTTCAGAAGTACACAGTCCGGGACTTAGAGTACATCCTCAGACCTTCCTCCCCAATAGTCCTCCAGGTTCTAGCTCTTTCTCATTGACTCTCTTCTGTACCATTCCTCTAGGCTTTCCTCTTACCAGTTTATGAAGTAAACTAATAGAGCACATTGTGAAATCAGCCTTAGATTTTGATCGTATTCTTGCTAAATTCTGTGTGTCCTTGAGAAAGTTACTTAACCATTCTGTACATCAGATTTTGGAGATAATGATAGCACTAAATCTTAGGGTTGTCGCAGATATAAAAGAGATGATACCTGTGAAGAGTTTAGTTTGTGTGCCTTGTATTGATGGCTCCAGGATAGTGGCCGAGTTCTCCTTATGGAAAGAGTTTTCCATTTTAACAAGAGATTTCGGTAGACACTGCTTTGCTGAGTCTCGGCAGGTCAGATATTGGGGGTCCTTTACATGACAATATGTGAGCAGATGCCTCTTCCGTGTGCATTTTAGAGGAACCTCTGCAGACCTCTCTGGGGGACAGAGCACTAGGTGACTCGGCTATTGCCTCCTAGCTTAAGAAAGAAGCCCTGCTCAGGCCCTGGCAATGGAGGATAAGACAATAATAGCAATGTGGTATTCAGGAGCGTTGCTTTAAATAATCCTTTTCCTTAATAGCTTTGCCCTGGCATGTGACAGGTGTTTACATTATTAAGTAAAAGCGTTTAAACAGCGACCTCCTTTGTATAAGGGTGAAGGAGATGAAAATCCAAGGAGTGCTCCAGCCATTTAAATCAATGAGACTTGTCAGATTGGTAACACATGAGCCACTTAGAGGGCGCAGGCACCTATTGTTTCTGAGCTCCAAGTAATGTCTCAATATGCTTGTTCCTTCAAAGTCTGCCTGGGCCCTGGGATGCTTGCTCAAGGCTGATCTGGCCATGGCCTCTTTCCCTTTGGAACCAGAATTATTTAATAAACAATAGCATTATTTAGTTGCAAAATGTGCATCCAGTAGTTCTGTTACTAGGGAAGATCAGAGCTTGGGTTGATTCCTTTTTAGAGAAATGACCTTCCAAGGAATCCCAACGGTCAAGTCCCTTAGCTAATCAGAAGCAGGGGCCATGAATGCTACTCTTATTCTCCACGAGGGGTGCTACATCAGGCTTCTTGAGTTGACTCCCAGTCACCTGTTCTTGAATTGTGTCATCCTTGTCTTTAGGCTGCAAAGAATATAATCAATCTGATTTCGGTGTTGACCATCTGGTGATGTCCATGTGTAGAGTCTTCTCTTGTGTTGCTGGAAGAGGGTGTTTGCTATGACCAGTGCATTTTCTTGGCAAAACTCTATTAGTCTTTGCCCTGCTTCATTCTGCATTCCAAGGCCAAATTTGCCTGTTACTCCTGGTGTTTCTTGACTTCCTACTTTAGCATTCCAGTGCCCTATAATGAAAAGGACATCTTTTTTGGGTGTTAGTTCTACAAGGTCTTGTAGGTCTTCATAAAACCGTTCAACTTCAGCTTCTTCAGCATTACTGGTTGGGGCATAGACTTGGATAACTGTGATATTGAATGGTTTGCCTTGGAAACGAACAGAGATCATTCTGTCGTTTTTGAGATTGCATCCAAGTACTGCATTTCGGACTCTTTTGTTGACCATGATGGCTACTCCATTTCTTCTGAGGGA